>OV788328.1:2343279-2591251 GCA_928718305.1 Tetramorium bicarinatum
ATTTTATAAAAATTCAGTATAAAAACGGTATTTTTTAATTTTAGTTTTTAAATCCATATGCAGTATTTACACTAGTCTATTGTGGTTAAAAATGAGTATAAATATGTATTTCTTTACATTTTTAAAAATAGAGTATATTATATATAAAAATTTATTTCGATATAAATCTTATTTAGAATTAATATACGAAATTATTTTCCATTCAACAAAGGTATGAATTTATGTAAAATTGATATAGTAACTATAAATTTAACATTATTCTAACTTAATCTTTTTTACAATCCGAAGACCTGTGAAATAACGATTGGCTTTAATGTAATAATGAAAATTCTATTTCAGCTACTAATTCTAATTCTACTATAAAAACTATGATTGATAATCGTAATAAAATTGACAGGATATAAATGTATCTTAACTTTTTTAAAATTTTTTATTCAAGTTTAATTCAGTAGTAGTGCGAGGCTCTGCCGCTAGGCGGCGAATCTTTCTCGCATGTGAAAATCATCCACGGTCCCTATAACAAGGGGACCCCCAGCAGAATTCTTAGACTTTTCCGCAGCTCAGTGCTGTTAGTCATAACCATTGATTGTAACTTTTTCTACAGCAAACGGGCTTTCCTAAGCCTACCTAACAGCCCGTAAATTACATAAATTCTTCACACCTGACTAGAATTATGTGCTATGTGGGATACGAGATCCCATACAAGTCCCATTTGAGATCTCATATGAGATTTTTGCACGATACATCATATGAGATCTCATAAGAGAATTTATGTTAGTGTACGAGACCTCATATAATAGCACATATGAGATCTCATGTGTGTTTTCAAATGATTTTTTTTTAGTAGGGGTATAATTAAGGTATTACTGTCGTGCACCGCATTAGCAGAATTTGAATATTGTACCAATGCAGTATACTTACGGAATATTTGTCATCTTTAGAGTATAAAGTTTATACCGTGTTTAACCTATAAGTGAATGTATAATATGTGTATAATAATGTTTTATACGATTATAGAACTAATCAATTGTATTAATGCAGCATTTAACTTATAAAAACCGGGAAGTCCCCATGATTTTCTGCGCTTGGGGTTATCGTAATGAACCCATTTTTCATCCCCAGTCACAATACGATGCAGAAATCCCTTCCGTCTTTCCCTTGCAACCAGCTGTGCACAAGCAAACAAACGCCGTTCAATATCTCTCGGCTTCAACTCGTACGGCACCCAATTTCTTTGCTTCTGAATCATTCCCATGACTTTGAGGCGTTTTGAAATGGCTTGTTGAGTTACTCCCAATGATCCTGCCAATTCTTCTTGCGTTTGACACGAATCTTGATCAAGTAATGCCTCCAATTCTGCATCTCCGAAAATCTTCTCTCTTTCACCGTCACGCCGGTCTTCGATGTCAAAATCACCGTTCTTAAAGCATTAAAACCACTCTCGGGACGTTCTTACACTAATAGCGGCCTCACCATAAGTATTTGAGAGCATTCGATGAGCCTCAGCCGCAGATTTCTTTATATTGAAGCAGAAAATTAAAACCTCCCGCAAATGACAAGAATTTGGCTCGTAAACTGACATTTTGAATCGAGAATAACTTTATGATGCAGACACAAATCGACTAATATTTCGATGGTTATGTTCACAAATGCTTAAGCTTATTGTATGACATCTATGATCTATTTATTTCGGCCACCATTTACCGCTACAGCCATCTATTGGAAAACGGCGGAAGCAAAATTGTACACCTAATAAATAAAAATTAAATGTTTATTTAATAAATATCTGAAAAAATTCATTTTGTAAAATTTTATGTTTCTATAGTGATTTATATTTCTAAATATATTGTAATTTCAGCTGAGATAATTTTTATACAATGTAATAACCCACATAACACATAGTTGTAATTCCCGTCAGGTATGAGAAATGTGTAGTGTACGAACTATTAGATAAAAAGGCTTAGGAGTCCATTTGCTCTACAAAAAGTTGTAATCACTGGTTATGGCTAACAGCTGCGGAAAAGTCTAAGAACTCTACTGGAGGTCTCTTTCTTATAGGGATGATTTTCACATTCGAGAAAGATTCGCCGCCTGGCGGCGGCGCCTTGTACTACACTTGCCGTAATATTTATATTAAAAATTTGTCCGTGCCATTTTTAAATAGAAATATATCTGAATAAAAAAATATTTTAAATAGTTTTCACACACTTATAAAATACTCTATTAATACAACTACCTTTTTCCTTGAGTAAATAAACAGCGATAAAATGAATGTGGTATAGAACTTACAATTATTCATATTTATTTACGGCTGTTCAAGACTATCAAAGGAAAAAAAGGTGGGAAATATTTTACAAGTGTGCTAAAATTAGCTAAAGCGTTTTTTCATCCAGATATCTTAAGATATAGTCTTGAACAGCCATAAATGAATATGACTAATTGTAAGTTCTATTTCATAATTATTTTATCGCTGTTTACTTACTCAAGGAAAAAAATAGTTTTTGGAGTATTTTATAAGTGTGTTAAAACTATTTAAAGTATTTTTCATTCACAAGGGGAGGGCGCGAGGTGTGCAACACCGATTTGAATGTCCTTTTTCTACAATGTAGTACTCTATTATGAGAGTACTTGAGTAAAGCCATAGGACGCACTTCTCAGCCGTTCTCGAGAAAAATTAAATTAAAAAATACAGCGGGCCATAGTTGTCGCAATGCTTCGAGAGATTAGACCCATCATCGCAAGGTTCGACAGCTAGCGGCGGGAGCCAGACCAGTGAAGGTGCATTAGCACAAATCTTGGAGCAACAACTTGTGATATTCCAGCGGCTGTCGGAACGTTCGAGCGACAATGGTAGCGACGTGCTGGCATGAATTTTAGAGCAGCAAGGCGAGATGCTGGCAAGGATGAGTTCGTCGTCCACCACCCAAATTAATGTAAGTTTAATTTTTAATTATATTGGTATTTGTAATAAACTTTAACATTTCGAAAAAATACAGTTTTTAATATAATTTGTGTTTTAAATTTAATTTTTATTTAATTCTCATTTTTCAGCATTTAATAATAATAGAAAAATAATTAAAATACAAAAAAATGGTAAAAAAAAGTATGTAAAAGCCAGGAATCGAACCACAGACCCAGCGCTTCGCACGCTAGCGCCTTACTCACCAAGCTACGCTCGGTTCGTGATTTTAACGGTATTCGAACTCCTTATAACAACCTCGCGAAAACTTTAAAAATTTTTTTTTCGAAAACGCCTGGCCATCTGACCCTACTGCTTCACACAGTTAAGTTTGGTACCGAGTACTACACGCTCACCAAGTTTTATCCAAATCGGTGACCCGAACGTCGTGACCTCTCCTTGTAAGACATTTTGACTTCATCTTTGTCCTTTCGAGCCATCTCTTCATAAATAAGGACGTGTTTTATTTCCCAAAATTTGCATAGTTTGACGTGCTCCACATGCTCGAATAAATTTTTTTCGCAAATGTTATTACAACTGTCGAAAAATTTGGACTTTTCCGCGTAAATTTAAAAAAAATTGAATGTCGCACGATTTTTTTCACGGAGTTATGTCGTTTTGAAGTTACCCATACATTTTTGTGCAATTACCGTCAGCATGATCATTATTCGATGCTCACTACAAAGAGATTGATCGGATTTGGCGCATGTGTGTGTATAAACCTTTGCATTTGAAAATGCGTATTCCCGTCTTGTCTTTGAATGATCTCTTGTAGACGATCATGCATATTAATGCAGGCTCTAATAGCGTCCTGAGGAATTTTATGCCATATTTGTTACAGCGCTGCCTCTAATTGTTGAAAATTAGTTGGCAATCTCTGTAAATTTTGTAATCTTCTACTCATTATGTTCCATACATGTTCAATCACAATTACATCAACATGTTAAAAATTACAAGAGTGCTACAAAATTTTGTAGGACACATTTTGCGAGACGCGGTCAAAGACGAATCGGGAATACGCATTTATAAATATAAAAGTTTCCACGCACGCTCACACGACGTGCGAAATCAGACCAGCAACCTTTTGTTGCGCGCAACAAGTAATGGTAATGCTGCCGATAATTGCACATAAATGTATGGGTAACTTCAAAACGTCATAACTCCGTGAAAAAAAATCGTACGACATTTAATTTTTTTTAACTTACGCGAAAAAGTCCAAATTTTTCAATAGTTGTAATAACATTTGCAAAAAAAATTTATTCGAGCACATGGAGTGCATCAAACTATGCAAATTTTTGGAAATAAAACACGACCTTACTTATGAAGAGATGCCTCGAAGGGAGAAAGATAAAGTCAAAAGGTCTTAACTGCTTTTTAAAGTAGAGACTTTAAGCTTTAAAACAAAAAAAAAATTTTTTAGGCTACGATCACTTTTGACGGAGTTACGCTTACTTGAAATCATGCGAAATTTTGGCATGAAATTGCCTATGCGTTAATTTTGATCGCCAGTGTGTATATATATATATACAAGGGTAGACCATTTTAATCCATCCAGTCGAGATATTTTGTAGTTTATATCAAAATTCGGGAAATTTCAAGCCTTATAACTCGAAAAGTTCTCGATGAAAAAAAAATTTTTTGTAGTGTTTTGGAAAGCTCTCGAGATAAGCAATAAGAAATATGCAATGAAATATAGGGTGTTCCATTTAAGAAATTGAAAGTGACCTTCAAGCAGCTATTCAAGGTCAAACCAATGTATGGCCCTTTCAAAACCGTACAACTTTTGTCTAAAACATTTTTCTGTAAAACTTATAGTTTTCGACATTTTTTAGTGTTTCCATACTTTTCCCACACCCTGTATACATATATACCCTATAAGCGCATAATATTATTTAATGTTAAGGGGATGCTGGAGTGACGGCCAAACTTGATCGAGGTCGATAATCTAGAATATGATATAAAAATTTCCTATATTATCGATCCTAGCTCAAGCATGTATACATTGCGCGCTTGTGCGTGCCGCCTCGATTGTTTACGATACGAGCAGGTCAGATATATGGTCTTTCGTCCTTTTTCTCTCATTGTTATCAAGAATCTCGATGTTGCCAAGATTCTCGATGTTCTGAGACGGCTAGAGCGTCCGAACCAGGCACTGCAGGGCCGCCCTACAAATTGTGGGCCCCTCATCCTGATAATATGTTAATAAATATTAAAGTCGCGTATGATTTTAATATGTATAATAATATAACGACTTTATTATATCTTATGAAAGAAATATATTCAATAATTTGTATTATATGACTTGTATAATACTAATTTTGTCTTGAAGTGTGACAAAAATTATGGTATTATATAAAATCATATTATTCTATGATTTTAAATATTGGGAACAGTGGATGGGCCCCTCCAACGTTCATTCCCGTGAAAACGCACAAATAAATTTTTCTCGTCTCTCCAAATCAAATTTATAAGTATTTGTAATAACCAGTACTATCTTAAAAACAAGATACTTCTGGTTTTTATTAAAATCAGTACCGTCATATCACAGACGCCTCTGACTTTTATATATAATATATAACCATATATAATATATAATGCAGTTTTATATTTTAATTATATATACTCAGTTCCGTCAAATACACGCTTCTGATTTTTATTATAATCAGTACCGTCAGATTACAAACGCCTCTGATTTTATACATAATATATAATCATGCAGTTTTATACTTTAATTTTATATACTCAGTACCATCAATATAGACGCTTCTGATTTTTATATGTAATATACATATGACCATGCAATTTTATATACTCAGTATCGTCAAAATAGACGTTTCTGATTTTTATATGTAATATACATATAACCATGCAATTTTATATACATCAATTTTATATACTCAGTATCGTCAAAATAGACGCTTCTGATTTTTATATGTAATAAACATATAACCATGCAATTTTATATACTCAGTATCGTCAAAATAGACGCTTCTGATTTTTATATGTAATATACATATAATCATGCAATTTTATATTTATCAATTTTATATACTCAGTACCGTCAAAATAGACGCTTCTGATTTTGATTGTACATATCATTAGAAATCGGGACTGAGAATCTTTAAAATTATGTTATTTCACGATTCAAAGGCTCGCCATCGCGATCGAGAAGTCCGAGTGGTCGTTCGACGTGGAGTTGGCGCGCAAGAAGTCCGACGAGTCATAGTTGGCTCGCATGGAGAATCGCTCGACCGAGCTGGAGCGCGGTATCGAGGACCGGCTCTCGGACTCGGAGTTCTTCGAGAACCGGCCCTCGCTCGAGTCCGAGTCGTTGCGGCTGCGCCGCGTCGACTCCTCGTCCGATCCGTTCATCAGCAGCCGGTCCTCCACGCTGCTCGACTTCATGATCTCATTCTGCTAGCGCTGCTGCTTCCTCGCGTGGTGGCCGACGCGCTCGGGGCTGCCCTCGGGGCTGCTCTAATTATCACGACTATCACTAATTATCACGACATTGTCGTTGTTGTTGCCGTCTCGTCGTTTGTCGTGAAACACGGTACGAATACACGATTACACTCCAAAATACACGGAGCGAATAGGAATTCGCGTGCTTTGACAGTTCGGTCAACTTTTTTCCGTTTACGTTCGCGTGTGTTGACTACGCGCGTTCCTCACTCATTCGGGTTGTGTGTAGTAGTGTATACATGTGAATCTTCCTTGTGCTAAGTTACTAACACAAGGAAGTGTCACACCGACACGTTAATGCCATCTTCTAGAAAATTCCGAAACTACTGTCGTGCATTATTTACCGTTCCACATGTACACTGCATATGAATAAAATGAGTGAGCTTTACTGCAATAAATCTCTCTTATTAGACATTTTCTCGTACTTTTATCGCTACCACAGTGTTCATTATTCCTGTCCGAGTCCTGCTGGTATCTCGATTTATGTGCTAACCTCATATAATCTTTATATGAGTGAATGTTTCTGTGAGCTGACAGCTCACAATAAATAATTAATATAATTATGTAATTTTAAGAGTACAGCAGAAATTGTTTTAGTACGTACTTTATTCCTGTAAAAAAATTTTTTAATCCGTTAAGCCGTTTCGATGAATTATTACAATAAAGATATGAAACTGTAATGTCGGTATCCAGCATCACCTTAAGTAATATTTTAGGTATATTCTTAGAACATTAACTATAATATTCCAAATATATTAATACAATATTAATTAATATTTTAAAATAAATTAATAGGTGGTTATATGTCCACTCCTGATAATATCAAATGAATATTCAAGATATAATATTATTTAACATTATTATAATATACAAAATATACATAAAATAAGTATTATTTAATTTATTATAATGTTTTGAATGTTTTAATATCATAACAATATTTCAAAAATATTTAATATTCTAATGTTCGAGAATCAGCAACAATCATTCTTATCGCGTATCACGCCGCAGTTTTGAAAGCATTAGAGATAATTATTATATCGAGTTGCATCTTAAATTGTGAGATGCTGCTCGCCTTTCTTGACCTTGTATCTATCGATCCACTTATGAGTCACGAACACCTGCGCGTGAATCATCTTCTCTTCACCGCTAAGCTTGCATGCCTTCTAAGAAAATTATTTTTAGAGCTTGAATACCATATAAGGCAAGAAACTGGCACTTGCAAGTGCGGGTGATTTCCTATTAAGACAAAGGATTTGCGACGTATAAAAACCCTCAGCGGACCGAGCTCCGGGCCTTTTTGCCACTATATCGCGTACAGATAACATCGCTCTGTCATCGTTTAGCCTCCGACGATGGCAGTCCCCGTGTCACGCGAATTACATATTTTCTAAATTACGTTAATCATGTTACATTGTAACCAAGTTCTTTATTAAATTCGCATATTGTTAAGTGTCGTGTTGTGTGTCTTTTAATCAACGCTGTTTGTGCCCAACTGCTGCCCCTCACTCACTCACTCGTCCCCTCCACGTCGCTCTACCGCGCGCTCTCGCTAGCGCGCCCCGCATACATATAACATTATTTCAAATTGAATCGAGAGAAGCAATCAGTTGTCTATTCAAAAAAGATTCCAGAGGCAGTTCAAAGAAGAAATTAAAAGAAAAAACTGATCGATGACAAATACTTTAAATGAAAGTGATAAATCCATGGCTAACAGCTCTGAGCTGCGGAAAAGTCTAAGAACTCTGCTGGAGGTCCTCTTCTTATAGGGACCGTGGATGATTTGCACATGCGAAAAAGATTCGCCGCGTAGCAGCGGTGCGTCGCACTACGCTTGCCGCCATATTTACATTAAAAATTTCTTTGTGCCATTTTGAAATAGAAATATATCTGAATGAAAAATACTTTAAATAGTTTTAACACACTTATAAAATACTCCAAAAACTATTTTATTCCTTGAGTAAGTTAATAGCGATAAAATAAATGTGGTATAGAACTTACAATTAGTCATATTCATCAACATTCAATTAGTCATATTTACGGCTATCTATTTCAAGACTATCTTAAGATATCTGAATGAAAAACACTTTAGATAATTTTAGCACATTTATAAAATATTCCCACCTTTTTTCCTTTGATAGTCTTGAATCGCCGTAAATAAGTATGACTAATTGTAAGTTCTATACCACATTCATTTTATCGCTGTTTACTCAAGAAAAAAGAAATAGTTGTATTAATAGAGTATTTTATAAGTGTGTTAAAACTATTTAAAATATTTTTTCATTCAGATATATTTCTATTTAAAAATGGCATGGACGATTTTTTAATGTAAATGTGGCAAGCGTAATACGAAGCGCAGCCGCTAAGCGGCGAATTTTTCTCGCATGTAAATATCATCCACGGTCCCTACAAGAAGGGGACCTCCAGCAGAGTTCTTAGACATTTCCGCAGCTCATTATCAGTGCTGTTAGCCGTAACCACTGATTTTAACTTTTTCTATAGCAAACGGGATCCTAAGCCTTCCTATCTAACAGCCCGTACACTACACAAATTCCTCATACCTGACGGGAATTACAATTATGTGCTACGTGGGCTATTACATTGTATAAAAATTGTCTCAGCTGAAATTACAATATATTTAGAAGTATAAATTACTGAAGAAACATAAATTTTCATAAAATGAATTTTTTCAGGCATTTATTAAATAAACATTTAATTTTTATTTTATCTTGTTATTAATTTCTATGCTTTTAAAATTTTATATAAACTTTAATTTTTTGTTAGAACAATGTTCTAAGAATATTTTTATAATATTCCACAGATATTAAAACAATATATCAAAGATATTATGTGGAGTGGACATATAACATTGAAAGAATATTCCTATGACATTAAAAAATATTATGTAATATTCTCAGAATATTTCAGTAATATTATTTTTATTATTAATAATATTCGTATAATATTCTAGAAATATTGTGTGTTTATAGGGTACAGGGTGTCCCAAAACCACCGGATGTTCTCTTAAGAGCAGATTTTTTGGAATATTGTAAGACGAAAATCCTAATACGAAAATGTCGAGGCTATAATAGTTTTTAAAATATTCGCGATTAAATTTCACGAATCGTAGAGCTGACATTTTGCGCGCTCAGACATGGTGCTATTACAAGTGGTAACGGTGATATTATGAATTAGATCCCTTGAATAATGTTGAGATTTTTACATAAATATGCGATATTTTTATTAAAAAATTATTTCTGCTTCTATGCGAAACCTCTATTTCTATATTACATACGCAAAATTAATATTGGATCGTATTACAAAATAATAATTCAAGCGAGATATTATCATAGGTGTCAAAATAAATTCATAACTATGTTCACATTTGTCCTTGTATGAATAATTTTTCGTATAATGATGATGAAATTTTCATGGTGATCTATCGTAATGATAGATAATTATTTACATAACCATTAGATCGGCAGGTAATTATTTTTTACGTGAAAAGAATTAGAGAATGAAGTTGACTGAAACATATCAAATATCCAATTCAAATGTATTTATATTAAATTATCGACGTGTATATGTCTTAATATATAATTATTCCAATTAAACGTTACAAAATTGATAATATAAAAATTGATTTCGCAAGAAAGCATTATGTATATTATTAAAATTCGTAGAGAGACTAAATCGATATACAACATAATTGTTACTTACAATTAAAATACGCATATGTTTACAAGTATTAAATTATTCAAATTCTTTTAGATTTGATGCTGTTTTCAACATTTAATTTTTTTATTAAGACATTAATTAGAAATTTCAATAAATGATTAAATTAAGGTTCCTTTTATTAATTTTAATTTTTGTTTTATTTAATTTTTATATTTTTATTAACAAACTCATAAAAGGTGTTCTAAATGACCACCGTTGCATTCAAAGCATAATCTTGCACGACGAATCAAACTGGACGTTGCATTGTTAATCATTTCAGGCGTAATAAGCTGAAATTTCATGCGAGCGAAAAAAGCTGGCGTTTACCCCCTCTCCATCGATTTTTGATAAAATGGCTGTTTTAGCGAAAACACGCTCAAAGTTCGATTCAGTCGAACTATTAGCGAAGCAACGCCGACATCAAATGTCACGTATAGGTGACATTTAATAAAATAAAATATAATATAAATATTACAATAAAAACTTCACTAAAACAAACGTCAATATCAATGCCAACCATTATAGAAATGGAAATTATAATAGCTGCGCGTCTTCTCCTAATCTCTGCTGCAACTGTGGCTGTCATTATATATCTGTATTCCGTACAGTTTTCTATTTTTAATTTAAGTAAAACTTAATACTTCCATAGCACTTCCTTCCTAAGGGCGCGTTCGGGGAGCGCACTATTAGCGCTAACATCTTATTCCATCTTTTTTATTTATTAGATATACAACAAGGATAAAATGATGCGTTAGCGCTGATAGCGCTTCTCGACGCACCTTTCCACTTATACTTTCTTTTTTTAATACTTGTATCGTTTATTATGCACATAGAAATGCAAATTCAAATAATATTTAAAATCATAATACATATTAATATTTTTAATATAAATCATAATACAAATTAACGCCAGTGAAGAAACGCTCCATTGCGCTCCATGAAAAGGCAGCAGGCGATAGCTTTAGCTTTTCAACGCTAGAATTGTAACGACGGAGTGGGGGTAAACGCTAGCTTTTCTTCATTTGCATGAAATTTCAACTATAGCCTCTGTCGATTTTTGAAAAGAGCATAAAATCTAAAGGAATTTAAATAACTTAACTTGTAAACGTATATAATACATATTTTAATTATAAATAATTATGTTGTATATTGATTGAGTCTCTCTACGAATTTTAATAACATACATAATGCTTTCATATTGCAAAATCAACTCATCAGATGGTCATTTTGATTTTACGAGAAATTCGTGTCTTGTATTTTTCCCGTCAATCACATAGTTTTTCCGAGATACTTGGTCGCAGTCTACGCAGTCTATATTTCAGTATGATATAAGGCCTAAAATTCTTTCCAAAAAGTATTGTCATATCTTAATATATTCCGAGCGATAGATTCTTATTTTTCGATAAATCAAGTTTCCATCTACAAAACTTGATTCGGCCCTTACTGGGCCTTAGTAAGACATAATAGTCAAAATTGGGCCAGGCTATCAGATAGTCCTCTCAAAATTCAAAAAGTCTTGCTTCATAAGTTCTTATCATAAATTCCTTTGGATTCGAGACATCCAAACGTTAATAACGTATATATTCAACTACTGATTTTCCGTCTTGTTCCATATCCCATAACTCTTTAACATGACCTCCTGGAGATTCGAATCCATAAGGAGTTTTAATAGCGGAGTTATAAACTAGAGAATCCCGGAATTTGAAGAAATTTAACGGATACCCATATTTCCATTGTTTGTGTGCGTGGTCCTTTACAATAAATTGTATTTATGCAGCATTTAGCTTATAGAATGTACAACGGTAAAAAAATTTGGTATTTTACTGATTTAAAAACTTGGTAAATATAGTATATGCTTAGTAAAGAATCGGTACAAGAATTGCATAAATATACTATGAAAATACCATATTACTATGTATTTTATACGACTTAAAAATAGTATTTTTATGGATACTAAAAACTGCGAGGGAAGTTGAAAACTCTTGTGCAAAAATGTCGAGGCTATAATAATTTTTAAATGAAAGGCATTTAAAGTTAATCAGTCAGTTTGCGGAAATTTGGCGCGCTCAGACATCCCGAGAAAAAATGGGTTTAATATGATCGGATGTAAATATACATATATAATTAGATATGAAAAGATCTTCTAACATATATGATTGTATATAATAATATTCGAAATTTAGCGCGATATAATTTTATCTTTATATTATTATATTATTATATATTATCAGATAAAGTTACATATGTCATCAGATCTTTTTGGATTTAATTATGAATGATCAATTACTTATATATAGTCTTATATAATTACATAAGTTGATTTTTTTCTCAGATATACTCATCATCATTTCTTATGTAATTGTATAAGATTATATATAATTGGCCATACATAATTAATTAAAAAGATCTGATAACATATATAATTTTATCTGATAATATATAATAATATAATAATATAAAGATAAAATCATATTGCGTCAAATTTCGGATATTATTATATACAATCATATATCCCAATAGCCAAGTTCGTTAAAATCAGATCTTGCCAAGCATCTGCTACAAATTTTGTCAACAGAAAAGCTACAGTTTGAATACAGGGTTTGGTATATCACATGATACCAGCAGAATGTCAAAAGGAGTGTAACAAAGCTTGCTAACATAATCAGATAGCAGATTGACGACAAAAATCGAGAAGAGTCTGCTAACATAACTTATCAACAGATTAGTGATAGAAACCGAGCAGACTCTGCTTCAATGTAATTTGGTGACAGATTGACGCCAGAAATCGAGCAGGTCTGCTGACATAACCAGTTAACAGATTGATGGCAGAAATCGAGCAAGATCTGCTGACATAACCTGTCGACCAATTGGCAACAGAAATGGAGCAAATTTTGTAGTTAAGTTAAATATTCGCAGATTCGCTTAAGTTGCGCTCACGCCGCTAGGAGTCGCAAGGATTATACGTTTTCGCGTAAGTAAAGTTCGTTTGGTGGATTATATAAAGAAGCTTATAATGTATACCTTTCAATTGATTAAAACATGATTTTTTCGCATGTACGTGTTCTTTGAGTGTAACTTGAATATAACATGTGGAAATAGATACTCTTATTATATAATTCAGGCTGTGTTCTAAAATTTACTACCAGCGCTGAAAATCTGTAGTATATGTTACGTGCACTATAGTTTTTAGTACTAGCAATGAATTTTATGTCAGCAGATTCTACTCGATTTCTGTCGCCGATCTGTCGGCAGGTTATGTCAGCAGATCCTGCTCGATTTCTGCCGCCAATCTGCTATCTGATTATGTTAGCAGATTCTGCCGGCAGAACATAGGCTTAATGACGACGCAGTTGATGTCAATCTGCTGTAATAGTTTGGTTAAATCTGTTGCCTATCTGCTGACACTGTTATGATTTTGCTATTGGAGTATAAGATCTTTTTATATCTAATTATATATATTTACAACTGATCATATTAAACCCATTTTTTCTCAGGATGTCACATCGTACAGTAACGAAGAAGCCCTTGTATGAAGTATGTCACAAATCGGCGAGTGACTTTTCTTGTATAGTAAGCTTCTGTAAATTAGGAAGAAATAACTATCATAATGATAACCCAGTAAACAATTTGTCAGCAAATTGTAACCAAATTGACACCAAATACGTGCAAAACTTTTCGACAAATTCCATGCGATCTGTGTCCGCAGTAGTCTTGTGATTTGCTAGCAAAGCTTGTGTACATTACTTGACACCAAATTGACGCCAAATATCGAGCAAAACTGGGCAGCAAAAGTTCAACGGCAAATTTGCGCCATATTATAAACAAGGCTTGCCAACAAAAGCTCGACAGCAATTTTGTGCCAAATTGCGAGCAAACCTTGACAAAAGAACTTGACGCCAAATTGACACAAAATTTTGAGCAAAGCTTGATGACACAGCTTGACGCCAAATTGTAGCAAGCCTTGTTACGTTGCCATCCCACACGGCATGTAATATTTGTGAAACATTGTTTTAATTGAAATATTATTTGAAATATTACATATTGCTCTAATATTACAGAAATATTTCACGACCATTTATGCATAATTTCTACAATGTTTCAATGTCCGCGATTATTTCAAATCTAATCTTGCAAAAAGATTTCAACACTATTGCAAAAATATTACTGAAATATTCTGAACCATCTATACGTTTCAAAAACATTGCAGAAATAGTACATAAACATTTCCGATACAATTCAATCAAGCGATTTTTATTAAATAATATTAATATAACAGTTTATTATATTAAACATTTTACAATTAATATCGCAAAAAATATTTTTATATCCGAGAAATTGTAGATACAAAGGAAGGCTCAGGAGCTCGTTTGCTATAGAAAAAGTGGTTACGGCTATACAGCACTGAGCTGCAGAAAAGTCTAAAAATTACGCTGGGGATCCCCTTCTTATAGGAACTGTGGATGATTTTCACATGCGAGAAAGATTCGCTGCCTAGCGGTGGCGCCTCGTACTACACTTGCCACATTTACTTTTATAATATTTCAAAGTTATTTCTAAAATATTATATTTGCCATATTTCTTTTGTTATATTGCAGAAACATAAAAACATAAAGCAAACTTTTTTTTATCTTTCTAAAAGATTTCAGAAATATTGCGTTTACAATATTATAAAAACGTAATGCAAGTATATTTCCGAAACATTTCTGATGGAAAGTTACAATTAAAATGTTAATGAAATATTTCCGTATCATTTCCAAATATTATGCCATTTCAATAATATTACATGCCGTGTGGGTCGGTATTTGGCGTCAATTTGTTCTCAAGCTTTGTCACCAAAATTTGTTCAATATTTGGCATCAATTTGGCGTTAGGTTTTGTCAATAAATTTTGGCAGCAATTTGATGCCAATTTGTTATCAGGTACTACTAAGCTTCCCCTACAGTACGAAATATTGCAGCAATATTGTTACAATATTACTTTGCAAGATTGCAATATTTCATGAAATATTGCTGTAATATTGCTGCAATATTCCTATGTCCGCTAAAATAAAATATTGCTGCAATATTGCTGCAATGTTAAGAGAAATACTGCAGATATATTGCTGATACATTATGTAATATTTCTGTATTGCAATATTGTAAAATATTGCTTTCTTTATATTGTGTAGTAGTAATGCCTACAGTACAGTATGATAGCACAAAAGTCCGCAAAAACATCATAAAACAATTCAAAATATCTTTATGATGTCTTTTGCAGACTTTTGTGCCTTCACACATATTGTGCTATAGGAATTACTACTGAAAACAAAGAAAAGTTAATATATTATTTTATTGGTAATACATTATTTTATTGTAATACATTTTTATCTAAATTTTTACATGAAATAATAATCCAATTAAAAATATTATTTCAATTTTGATTATAATGTTACAATGAAATTAGTTCTCTTTTTTCTTTATTATCCATATTTTACATATTATGTGTTCTATAGATCAATAAAATAATGTATTACCTTCAGTTACTATAAAGATGGATCATACGGCTGAAAAACATGGCTTTTCATAAATACTATTACTAATGTTACTTTTGCCTTATAATATAGATATCATTTCGTGTTTTTACTATATTGAAAACTCTTACAATTATCTTATTATTTAACATGAGAGTATTGTTATTGACATCGTCAGAGTTAAAATAATATGTATCAATTAATTGTTTAGACATTAGTAATATTTATGAAAAGCCATATTTTCCAGCTGTAATATCCATCTTTACAATAACTGAAGGTAATATATTATTTTATTGATCTAAAAAACACATAATGTGTAAGATATGGATAATAAATGACGTCAGAAGCGAGAAAAAAAAACGCTGGACACGCTGAAAAGTCTTGTGTGCCATGAAATAAAGATATTTGGATAAAATAACACTTCAGACTGCTTTAACATACTTTGAAAATTGTTCGGAAACTATCCACAAAAAATGAGTGTACATTTTAGAAAAAATTTGTATGTTTAAAAATCAAAATTGTTAATTTTCTGTGTTATCTTCTTGAGCTTCATCTTCAAGAACAATTTGTTCTTCAGGTTCTAGTCTCTTGGCCTGAACACGTTTTTCACGTGTTGTTGCTTGAGCAATCCATGTTGAAGCAGCTTCTATTATTTGTGCGTCAGTACATTCATTCAGTCAGAATCATATGTACAGTTTCTAAAATAAAAAGAAAAACTTAGTCAATACCTTTTCTGTAACCTTGCATTTCATGAGTAATATATGTTTAAACAAATTTATTATTATTACTGATAGAATACTTACTTATAATCAATTTTGCTGTCAAAAGTTGAGCAAATACTTTTTTCCTTTTCGTAAATGCCAGCTATATTTTGTGGCAAGTGTATCTGCAATTAATCTGCTAAGTATTGCATGCGTTGTTAAGTTTACTTTGTCTCCACCAATCATTTTCAAGGAGGAACTCTATAAAGTAATATCAGTAAACAGAAGGATGTTCCATAAAAATTTTGAAAATATACATGTAAAGCCAGGAAACGTGTATATAAAAGTAAAAGTAAAAGTAATGCGTTACTAATGCGTTACTTTGATTCGTTACGTAACAAATCAACTAACTAACGAGTTACGTTTTCCAATGAGTAATAGTCCAACGTGTAATAGTAAGAAATTACTTATCAAAAGTGACTATTTCAATCCTGATGTTATCATTATGATTATGAAAAATTGTAACGTTATTACCAAATCGTTATTACATAAAATAAAAATAACGATGACACGTTAACTGTAACGCGTTACTTCCTATCTCTGTATATACAAGATAACTCCGAACGTTCCAGCCAAACTGAGATTTTATAGGAAATTTAATTCTGAACAAAAAATATCCTATAAAAATAAAATAATTCTTTTTAAACTAAAATAGCACTGTAATAGTGCTATTTTAGTTTATAGTAAATGTTCGAGATCGCCTCGAACTGAGCGAAAAATTAAATTGTTAGAGGCAAGTTGGAAGTTTCGGGAAGGTGAAATTATCTGTTGTTTATCGCATTGACTTATTATGCTTGGGGCGCATTCCTTCATGTTTTTCGTAAAAGCGCTCGTCGCGTCTCTCGATTGATTTCATCAACCGAGTGAGACGGAAGCATTCGGGGAAGAAAAGGGGTGTTTTCGACGAGAACCGCTAATTGCCCTTCCACGATCGTTACCACTAACGATATTATTTGAATCTCTATTTTTCCGAAAATATTTGAGAAGAGAGGGAGGGTATAAAATCCCGACCGAGGGGCCCGCCAGCGCTCTCGTTTGCTAGCTTTCGATCGAACAGGTGCAAGTCTATTGATATAACAGTTTGCAAATCCAGTGCGCTATTCGCCTAATCGGGTATAAGGCTGTTTCTCGTCGCTTGCGACAATAGACATTCCGCGCCGTCTACGCTTCGTCTGTCTCGCGTCAGCGTCGCGTTTTTATAGCTCCTACCGCGAAATTCGCGCTCGATACTCTGAACCGAGTATAAATTCGGATGACTCGCTTTAGCATCGGTTCTGTGAAGAAATTGTAAAGAGACAATTAAACTCGTAAATCGAAGACCTTGAGCCATCATTAAAATTTGGAAACCTTGCTCCTTAAATCCTGTGCATCTCAAACAGTAAATTTAACAAAAAGGTTAAATTTACTATAAGTGTACTATAAAACAAAAGTGTTAATTACTATTAACACTTTTGTTTTATTATTATTCACCGTGTTTTTGTTAAATTTACTAATTTAACAAAAACACGGTGCAGGGTAAAGGATAAATATAGTGCTTTCCATTAGTGACATAAGTCGACATAAGTGTTGTTCTATCTTTGTTATTCATTGAATACCGACAAAGACAGAACGACGCTTGTGTCGATTCAAGTCACCAAATAAAAAGCATTCTTTGTTCATTATAAATAATAGTTATTATCTAATAATCAAACTATAGATTTTATAATTTTTTTTCCGTAACTTACCATTTTTTGGAAGAATATGGGATTTTTTAATTTTCTTTCAAATTCCAATAATTGTTCATCAGTATGGAAATACAACGTAACATTCTCTTCGTTTTCTTCACTTACTATTTGCGTTTGCCGATTTTTTTCAATTTTGCTCATTCTATCATTCAAAGTTTTTGTTCTTCTTAATATTGTCAGTATACTTCTTACCACGAAATTCTTAAACTCTGGAAAAAAAGTAATATTTAATTTCATTTAATTTCCTTTAAAAATACATTTAATAATACTTTATAAAATAAATTGTACCATTATCAGGTAGATCACGAAGGACACTCGGATGCCATTTCTTCTTTTGGAGAATCAGAACGTTTGAAATGAGATGACAGTGACTTTGTACTAGTAGACGAAGCTAATATATTAGGCAGAGTTTCACCTACAATTCATTAAAATTTATCCAGAATACAATATTTATTCATAAATTTATGAAATTAATGAATAAATATTGTTATGGATTTTATCTCCTTGCCGTATAATATCGAGTGAGACTCGTGATATGGAATTCGAGCCAAACATGAAAGATTTCGGCAAAGGACCCTGCACAATTGACCGGGATTATTTTTTCATAAGAAAGCACAACTTTGTGTGAGGTCTTTTTAAGGTTTTTGCATTTTGCAAATAATGTCACAGCTGACAATACAAATCAGCTTTGTAAAGTTAGGCCGGCTTCACACCTTGGCAGAAAAGCAGAAGCAGAAAAGCAGAAGTCCAATCAGAACTCTCACTCATAGTAGACAGTATGTATTGGTATATACCACTACACTACTGCTTACTATGAGTGAGAGTTCTGATTGGGCTTCTGCTTTTTTGCCAAGGTGTGAAGCCGGCCTTAAGCTTGTAATAAATTTATGGAATGAAAAATTCAAAGAGATCTACACACTAAAAGAGAATATATCCATTGATAAATCTTTGATAAAATTTAAAGAACGTCTCTCATACATGCAGTTTAATCTGTTAAAAAGAGTCAGTCGGTATAAAAATTTACAAATTATACGAGTCAAATACGGGTTTTTGTTATCATTTCAAAATATACACAAAACAAAATAAAATGAAGGAAACTGATAGCGCATCCGAAATGTAATGGAATTGTCCATATTGAATAAAGGACATATTTTATTTTTAAACAATTGGTACTTCTCATCCAATTTCAACTTTAATTTAAAAAAAACAAACGGGTTATCAGGACTGTGCATTGTAATAGATAAAATATGTCAAAAGATATTGTTTCCACAAAATCCACAAAAAATACAGAAAGATGAATATAATAATGAGGAGCAGTAATGGTTTATTCATTTTGAAATGAAAAGACAAGTGGGATGTATTATTTCTACAAAATACGAAAAAATAGAAAAGACTGAGCAAGCAGAAATGAAATTTAATAAAATTTTAACGATAAGTAATAATAAAAACTTACTCGTTTGTACATTCCGTTGTGCTTTGTCAGTTCTTGATGTTGAAGCTTCGTATGACAAATGTGGAAGAGATGATTGCGATGAAAGTGAAATTGGTTCCTTGGGTAGTGATGGCAATTGTAAAAGCTTTTTAGTTTGATTAGATATTCCTTCTTTTTTCTGTTCATAGTGGCAATCGTTTTTTGATACTTTACGACGACGATATATTGTAGACTGTTTCATCTGAAGAGCCACTAGAATAGTATATTTTTCGAGCATTATTTTTCCTTTGCTTCTTCATTTGTAATCTCCATTTTTCTTCGGAAAAATTTTCGGAATCACAAATAGTTGATGTATCTATTGCCTCTGCTAATTTCTCTCGTTCCCAAGTATCTTAACAAAGGGAAAATTGAAAGATATCTTATAATTTTTAAAGCTTGTTACAATAGATATTTTATTAGAGAAATATGCATAAATCCTCTAAAAATATATTGGCAGATTAATCTTATTAAAATAATAATTTGATTAAATATATATACCTCTGTTCCACAAGAGCGTGTCGTTCCTAACGTCGTCACTAGATGGTGCATCTGTCTAACATTCGACTTTTCCGATTCTCCGAACAGTTTGCTTCCATGCTTTGAGATTAAAACAATAGTGCGGTTTCTTGTTTGTGTGCAAAATCACATTAACGGCAATGAGTGCAGTGTACGCTAGCCGCTTCGAAGCGGTGTTTCTCTGTAACCATCCAAAAGGACCTAAAATTCGCAGCAGCCAGCCGCTACATGGGCAAGTCAGTTTCATTTGTTAAGAAATGGGTGCAAAGATATAATGACGTTAAAAATGTTGATGACTTGCCGGAACGTGGCACGCGTCGCTCAACGTCAGAAAAGAACGACAAAGCGATTTTAAAGATCTTTGCAAAGAATCCTGGATGTTCTTTACGAAAAGCTAAGTTACTTTTATCGAAAAAGGGTATAGAAGTAAGCCTGAACACTATTCGACGTCGATTACGCGATGCCGATTATGGATGGCGATCCACAAAATTATAACCGTTTTTAAGTGAAAAACATGTCGAAAAACGTCTGTTGTGGGCTAGGGCTAATATCGACCGTGATTTCTCCAACGTCATCTTTACCGATGAATCCTTTTTTTGGGCCTGGGGTACAAGAAGGCATGCGTGGTCAACTCGTGCAGTTTCCATTATTCAGCGCACAGTGAAGCACCCGATAAAAGTGCATGTCTGGGGTTGCTTCTGCAAACAAGGATTTGGAGTTTTGTACTTGTTTACGGACAATCTTAATGCACAAAAAATGATCAAAATATATAAACAATGTTTATTGAAGTCTGCTCGAAGATGGTTTGGTCCAGATAACAACTTGTGGGTACTTCAAGAGGATAACGACCCAAAACATCGGAGCCGTGCGTGCACAGAGTGGAAAAAAGAAAATGGCATTACGACACTGGATTGGCCTTCTCAGTCGCCTGACGCTAATCCCATCGAAAACGTGTGGGGAGCCATGAAGGTCAAGCTCAGGGAAAAGCGAGTCTTCAATCAGAAACAATTGTTACGTCATATCCAACAAATATGGAGGTCTCTACCCAAGACAATGGCAGAAAATCTCGTCGAAAGTATGCCCAAACGGTGTCAGGCCATAATCGACAATGATGGCGATTGGACAACATACTAAGTAAATGCATTGTAGTGCAATGATTATATTTCAAGGTCATAAGTTTAATTTTGACGAATTTTTTTTTTTCCAGAAGATACGATCGACACGTTCTTGTGGAACAGAGTGTACATTTACCTGCCGAGCCAAAAATTCGCTTTATTTTACAGGTATCCCATGTTTCAGTTCCCGGTGGAAGCAGTGATTTAACAAGTAAATTATCCAATAAATATTGGGATTTGACATGGCCTGGCCAAATGCTTTCATTTCCATAATTATTAATCCAGCAAGACGGAATTATTTGTAACCCGTCAGAAAATTCGACAATGCTATACTTTTTTTGTGTCGTACACATATTTTTCTAAGAAGTATAATAATGTATCGGATCAGTAATACATTATTTAACATGCATGTAAATATATTTTTCACTAACAACTTAAGTATTGCACGTATACGTACGAATTTGAAACGTGGAAATGTTTTCTCTACTTTCGAGTGGCCGTGATTCAGACTGGATATAGTGGCAACGACACAGGCCAGAGAAACAAATGCGTACACTTTGCGTGCTTGTTGCGTGCTTCGGCGAACCGCTTTTGTCATTTTTCGCGGTCATGATCCGTCACGTCGCGTGTATCGCATCCATAGACATAGTATATCTAAATCGAGCGTTCAGGAGTGTGGGTATAGACCATAGACATATGAATAGATAGACAGAGCATTAGCTACCGATTAGGACGAGAGGGGGCTGAAATTCGAGGTAAGGGGAGAGTATATGAACTTCGGCTAATTCCGTCAGCGTTCGATTATATTCGGTGAAGTCGCGAACTGATGGTGAGCGCGTGTTCGGACGTGTTTCATTTTAGAGGAGAGAAAAAATTTTTTGAAAGTTTCCAATTAACGGCATTTGATTACTAGCTGCAAGTCATAATTTTCAATTTTCATTATTCGTCTATCGGGCGCAAGCCCGGCGTGCATGGCTGCATCGAAAACTGTATATGTGTGACATAGCACGTGTTTAGTAAAGTAAAATTGGTGAAAATGAGTTATTGTGTGGTATTTGGCTGCAATAATCGCACCAATAAGAAAAACTACGAACAATTGGAAAAAGAAGAAGCTGCAAAGAGAAAATTTTCATTTCCCATGTAAGTAAATTATTTAAAATCTAGAGTGGATTAGGTTATGTTAGTTAAGAGAAGCTAATTATTATTTTATTAGTTTACATATTTACATTCAAAATAATATATATAATATATAATAATATATAATAATATATAATAATTTTTATTTTTTAGGTTTCTACGAGATGTTAATAAAAAAAACAAATGGCTTGAGACCTTAAATTTAGAAAATTATGATCCACCTAAAACAGCCGCTGTCTGCTCTGAACATTTTAAAGAAGAAAATTATGAACAAAATCATTTGTTTCGTAAATTGAAGAAAGATGCTATTCCTCATGTATGTAATTTTTAATAAGTATATTCAATATGTAATAATATTGTGATAATTAACAATTTTCATATTTTGCAGTTATCTGAAGAGAGAATTACCTGTACAAAAGAAGCAGCAAATTCTATTATAGGAAAATATAGAAATATATGGAGCAAGTAAGTAATAAAGAGTTTTAGTTACGTTATGAATTATTGAATAATAATCTCTATTGTTGTAGGCAACGAAAATACTAGTGCAAAATCAATTGAAATTGCGACCGAAGGCATATTTAGGCAAAATAGCTGATTGAAGTGTGTGTGCGTGCCTATGTGTGTGTAAAAATATATGAAATATGAAATACATATTTACAGTTTTCTATAAACATTGTTATTTATTGTTATTAAATTTGTGAATATTAACTTGATAAAATAATATTACAATAGAGATTATTATTCAATAATTCATAACGTAACTAAAACTCTTTATTACTTACTTGCTCCATATATTTCTATATTTTCTATAATAGAATTTGCTGCTTCTTTTGTATAGGTAATTTTCTCTTCAGATAACTGCAAAATATGAAAATTGTTAATTATCACAATATTATTACATATTGAATATACTTATTAAAAATTACATACATGAGGAATACCATCTTTCTTCAATTTACGAAACAAATGATTTTGTTCATAATTTTCTTCGTTAAAATGTTCAGAGCAGACAGCTGCTGTTTTAGGTGGATCATAATTTTTTAAATTTAAGGTCTCAAGCCATTTGTTTTTTTTATTAACATCTCGTGGAAACCTAAAAAATAAAAATTATTATACATATTATTTTGAATGTAAATATATAAACTAATAAAATAATAATTAGCTTCTCTTAACTAACATAACCTAATCCACTCTAGATTTTAAATAATTTACTTACATGTGAAATGAAAATTTTCTCTTTGCAGATTTTTCTTTTTCCAATTGTTCATAGTTTTTCTTATTGGTGCGATTATTGCAGCCAAATACCATACAATAACTCATTTTCACCAATTTTCACTTTACTAAACACGTGCTATGTCACACATATACAGTTTTCGATGCAGCCATGCACGCCGGGCTTGCGCCCGATAGACGAATAATGAAAATTGAAAACTATGACTTGCAGCTAGTAGTCAAATGCCGTTAATTGGAAACTTTAAAAAAATTTTTTCTCTCCTCTGAAATGAAACACGTCCAAACACGCGCTCACCATCAGTTCGCGACTTCACCGAACATAATCGAACCCTGACGGAATTAGCCGAAGTTCATATACTCTCCCCTTACCGCAAATTTCAGATGCCCCTCTCGGAAAGCTCTGTCTATTTATTCATATGTCTATGGTATAGACGCACGTAGAAAAGGACACACATAGTAGCGGATCTGCAGTCTCTTTCACTCGCGCATGCGTAGTCGTTGTACTAAGCGTGACTACGCTTTGTACGCATGCGCGAGTGAAAGAGACTGCAGATCCGCTACTATGTATGTCCATTTCTACGTGCGCCTTACTCCCACTCCTCAAATAAGGTCAAATGCTCGGTCTAGATCATAGACATATGAATAGATAGACAGAGCATTAGCTACCGATTAGGGCAAGAGGGGGCTTGAGATTCGCGGTGAAGGGATAGTCTATGAACTTCGGTCGAATTCGACTACGCTCGATAATGTTCGGTTCTGCTCGTATAGTATGACTATAAGTTAGAACGAGAAAAAGTATGTTTGTTTCATTTCAATTTATTGCACTAGTGCAGCAGTGCAGCGAAAAAGAACAGGTCTAGACATATATGTTGTGAGATTGTTGGCGAACATAATCGATTACTGACGGAATTAGCCGAAGTTCATGTACTCTCCCCTTACCGCAAATTTCAGATGCCCCTCTCATAAAGCTCTGTCTATTTATTCATATGTCTATGGTCTAGATATACTATGTCTATGGTCGCATCTAGCCTGTATCGTTGCCACTGTATCCAGTCTGAATCACGGCCACTCGAAAGTAAAGACATTTCCACGTTTCGAATTTGTACGTACACGTGCAATACTTAAATTGTTAGTGAAAAATATATTTACATGCATGTTAAATAATGTATTATTGAACCGATATATTATTATACTTCTTACAAGGGAACATCGCGAAGTGTTAAATTCAGAAAATTATAAAACTTGGCATAAATGTAGAGGGAATGAACACATGAATTTAGCAATTTTTAGTTGGTGCTACAAAACGGTCTAAAGGGGTGAACCACCCTTCAAAAGTTGAGACATTTTTACTTTTCTCGATATATCTCGTAAACTAAACAAAATATAAAAAAATGTTTTATATAAAAGTTTTACAGTAAAAATACCTCTATTTAACTACGCTATTCATTTTTTGAATAAAAAATTTCTCTCTCGCTGCCTCGCCGTGACACACTTACACACCCACACCACTTAGTAACATGAGTTATCCAGATATCGGTTTTACATTATTATTAGTAATAGATTACTATTGTTTTTGTCAAGCTTTCTCATCTTCATATTTGAACTTTCGAAACTAAATTTTACCTTTACAAATAATGTAATTAGATCTAATTAAAACACCCGTCTGTTTATTTTACATTTTAACCCTGCCAACATTACTCGTTCACAATATAAGTTAACATGTATTCTGATACGATTTTTATTTGTTTGTTAGCAACTTTAATTTCAGTTGCATTTATTCCTTTTGTATTTATAATTAACCAATTTTGTTTTTGTGAAAAAATAATGAAAATTTGATTTAACGTAGAATCACCCATTTGTTTAACCCGACCTCGCTCACTCCTCTCCAAAGTTTGCATACGGTCCCATCCCGCGGTAATAGGGGAAACCTTGACCCAAAACAAAAGGACCGACGATCGCATTGCCCAACTAAAGGATCATAGCGTTTCTTTTCGTTGATCTTTACCCGAGCATTTCCCTTGTAATCGGCTTACAGTGCTCCCCCGAATAGAGCGATTCTGAGATAAGAAACGACCTGTGCATCCATTCACACCCGCTCCTTTCTCGAATTCATTATCCTAGTAACAATCGTCCGAGTCCGGACGTAACACTAGGAAAATAACCAAATTTGTAAACCGTTCTACAATGAGAGAGAAAGAACAATTAAAAGTTGCATGTCAAGAATTTGTGAATACTATAAAATCCTTTATTGGCCTCTTTGGAATAGAAAACATATACAATGCTGACGAAAATGGATTTAATTTGGAACTTCATTCAGGCAGAACGCTTACTACACAAGGTGTTAAAACAGTTGAAAGTCTAATTCAATCAACGTCAGCAATGACACACAGTTACACAGTAATGCCCACAGTTTCTGCAGACGGAAAGTTACAATCACTTCTCTATTTGGTTTTGAAAGAAGCCAGTGGAAATTTTGGACCACGAGTTGAAGAAACCTTGTTCAGGCCTACAAACGTTTATATTGCAGCATCGAAATCGGGTAAATTAACTTTACAACACTTTCAATCTTGGTTCACAAATGTATTTTTGCCCACAAGTGGAAGCTTCACTGTGCTATTATTAGATTCTTGGACCGAACATTGTCCTACGGCTATACAAGAATTTATACCATCTGATAAAGATATACGAATTTTAATTATACCAAAAAAGACCACGGGAATGATTCAACCTCTTGATGTTTATGGGTTCAGGATTTGGAAGAACTTTGTGAGAACATTCGGTGATCGTGTCATATTATTTAATTACGATATTAGTTTACATTTGAGAAATAACATTATAAAATTACAATCGTTAACACATATACAACTATCTTCTCCGCGATTTCATAATCTTTTTAAGTACGCCTGGTTCAAAAGTGGATACATCGAGGAACGACTATCACAATTCCAAAATCCAGTGGATTTCTGTTTCTCTGGAAAAGACATACAAGATGTACCACGATGTTTCATATGTGGTGCACCGGCTGTAATACGTTGTTCTTGGTGCAAGCAATACCTTTGTATGCATCATTTCTTTGAGCAACACCATGATTGTAAACATTATGAGGAATAAAAATAATGTAAGTACTAATAAGAATATTTGGAAAGAGACACAATGATAGATAATTTTAATAAACTTTAGATAATTAAATAAATGTTTATAACTAATACATTTATGTGTTACAGGAAAAGTATTCAAATATATGACATAATATTTCTTATCAGCGAAAATGAAAATGTCAGCCATAAAGTGATGTGTACATTGTACATGAGAAAAATAATATTTCTACACATGAAAAAGATGATTAATATCAGCACAATATTAGTTATATGAAATATAATGTAGAATTATGTAGTACATAGGAGAAATAATATATGGGAAAATAATTTGTCCTTATGTAATGGAATATATGTATATACAGCATATTTAACCAAATCTATTGTGTCAGTTATGTTGCATGAAACAAATAGTATAATTAAAAGCTTTCGAGAAATAAATCTCTCCGTATATACCTCTATCCTACTATCTCTCTGAAAATGCGTTCGTGACTTTTTACGCAACACATTTTTCGCGTTGTTCCGTAACAGCTGATAAAAAATATGTCTAGAAACTGTCTACATCTAATTATAGAAGTCTCCTAGACGTACATACATAAGGTCAGTATTAACATACGCATAAATAATAAAAGATGATATATACATACACTTTAATTATGTAACTTTATATTCATCAAGTTTCTATTGCCGCGATGGAGGACTTGGCCCTCATAAACTCATCAAGTATTCTATATGCTCATGCAATAGGTTAACATTTCCACATGTACGGAAAGCATTTATTGTGCGACAGTAATTTCCGCAGGTCCGCCTGACCCCGCGGAAATCTGTCCAGATTTAAGGTCCCTTTTCCGGAAATGTACCGCCAATGGTACTAATCGCAAGATCAGCAAAAATTGGGCGCCAGGCACAAGCTCCCGTGCCACACAATATGATTTGAGTCACGCTAATTAATGAAGCCGAAGCAGGGAGTTATGGGAGAGGCTAGGGCATCGCAAATAATTGACTTAACAGTTTGAAAGGAAAATATAAGACATAGATATATTTTACGAACGCAGCGACATGGGGAATGAGCGCACGGACGAATAACGCCAATCAGATAATGATTTCCGAACGCCGAGCTGATAACGGCTTTATAACGCTAATATATGAGCGAATTCTTTACGCCGCTCCGTGGCGAAGCTTACAATACAAAAAAAAACGCGAGACTGACTTCACATCAACGAAAAAGCGAGACGAATGCATCCCCACGGAGACGCGAGAATAAAAGTCCCATACGGACGACGTAAGAACGAATTGACAAAAGTTACGACACGAGAAATGAACGGACATCAATTAGACGCGGGATCAAATTTATAATATCGAGGACTCGATTACGAAACGCAGACCAAACAAAAATTCTAGCGCGTCCTTTCGATACACAGGACGCCGCGATAACGCAAATACGCGCCCGCCCCTCGCAGCGTGAACACCCGGACGCAGTTGCCACAAGAATACCAGCACGGATTCCCAACGCGAAACCAGGAACAGGCTTACAACAAATAGTCGTCGCGATTGCGAACCGAGTATATGCGGCGTTTAGAATACAATTTCGCGAATGAATCCCGCGGATTGTCGGTGAGACGCGCGGGCGAGAGATTTCCCCATGGTAAACAAGAACACGCGACGAGCCCGGGGCGGCAAGCCTCTCCGCGAAACTATTTCGCGACGGCATCCTTGACCGTCGCTCGTTACGGCCGTACGTCCGTTCCCATGGACTTTCTACGAGGCTGCCGCTCCCGGTCTCGCTAATATCCGCGACGCACTGGAGTGGTGGCCTTACAAATCACGCCGAAAGGTTCGTCGCCGGGTCGCTCTCGGGATCACCGCTCGGCTCGGGCTTCTGGGTATTGCGGCTCGGCTCAGGCGATGTGGTACACGATCTCGGAGTCGCTCTGTCCGCGGCATCTCACTCGACAGTGTCGTCGGGACGCTTCCGGCGCAGCGTCGGGCCTTCCCTTCGCTTCCGCGCCATCCAGCGCTTAGCATCCTCTATCGATTATCATCCCTGGATCCCGGGCAGTCGATAAGGGCGATCGATAATGACGGTCGATAACCTTCGATCCATCTGCACACGCCCGTGCGTTCTGTTTGCCACCTTTCAGGCGCGCTTCCTTGCACGACGGTCCCGGCTGGCCGGGCCAGGACTCGTCCCTCCGTTGCCGCCTCTCCATCTCAGCGGCGGGCTCGCTCTCCGTCTGTCCGGAGCGTCCTCCGGCATGTGGCCCTCCACTCGTCCGTGCCCCGGGATCCTTGAAATCTGCCAGACGCTCAGGGAGAGGCCCTCGCCCTACGCCTCGTCCCGTACTCCTCCGTTCCGACTTCCCATCGCCTCTTCAATTCTGCCTTTCTTTCGCCCCCATCCTTGTCCCGCCGACTTCACTGCTCCTCCGCCCTCTCCTCCTTCCGATACATTTACGAACTCTGCGCAAGCCACCACTCCAGCTGTCTTTAATTTTCCTGTCGAGTCGAAAAAATAATAAGTATTCCGGCAGTAAGCCCGCGAACGGAACCACAATTACAAGACGTGCGGATTACGCGCCGCAACGCGACCAAATTATCCAAAATAGGAGGGAATCGTCGCTCTCCCGCCCCGCGGGAGCGACTCCGATCCCCCTTCGGACCCCGTTTGGTCAGGCGAGCCCTTGTGACGGACCCTGTCATGTCACAATTGATATGCATTAAGCTATTAGTCGTGTAGCGATATGGATGTATTGTGCGTAAATTGTGGTGTGCCTCATAAAATAAAGGTATTTTATTAATTATTACTAATAAGTAATATTTAATTTTATATTTTTTATAATTTTTACTATTAATTTACCTTACTTTTACTTTAATTTAAATTATATTGTATTATATTTTTTTGTCTAGTTTCCTCCTTCGAAGAAATCTGAAGAATGAAAAAAAACATCCCAGTGGCTGTTGTACAACCTTTTATTATTAAAAAAAATGTCATCGAAGGCACGTCGAACACACAGTCCACAGTTGGCAGAGGGACAAGTCCGTTGCGGCCAATGAATTTTATTAGAAGGCCAAGTCCATCGCAGCCAAGTTATGGCAGAGGACAAATGATGGCCATTTTGAGAGAGATGGCTCAAGAGAAGGCAAGAACAGTTGAAGAAACTCACATTTAATAAGTAGGAGAAAGAGAAGATGATATTTACAAAGATATAAATAAATAACCTTTAAATATATAACTATATTAAATATATAAATACTAATGAAATAAAAGTAATGTATGAATATATTTTTGTTTACAGGTTCTCAATGAGAAACAAGAAAAAACAAGAAAATAATCAGAATAATGCACAAATATAGAATAATAATTAGTATAATAAATATATACAAATATATTATAATATTATAAATATATAAAAAATTTTAAATCAAATATTTATTATATGTTATTTTATTTGTATCAACATATCCTCTAATAAGTAAATTGTCAATATATACAGCATTATAATACTATTTAAGAATTATGAATCTTAAGCATAAAGATGTAACATTAAAGAAATTTTTTAATAAATAAACAGTGATATAATAGATATTTAAATAGATATTTAAAATGAAAAAGAAAATGTAAAATTTTTGTATTATAAAACACCTTCATATATCGTTCAGTTTACGAGACATATCGAAAAAAGGCAAAAATGTCTCTACCTTTGAAGGGTGATTTCACCCCTTCAAACCGTTTTATGGCACCAACTCAAAATTTTTTATTCAAAAAATGAATAGCGTAGTTAAATAGAGGTATTTTTACTGTAAAATTTTTATATAAAACATTTTTTTATATATTGTTTAATTTATGAGATATATCGAAAAAAGGCAAAAATGTCTCCACCTTTGAAGGGTGGTTTCACCCCTTCAAACCGTTTTATGACACCAACTAAAAATTTTTGAATTCATGTATTTACCCTCTTTACATTTATGCCAAGTTTCATTAAAATTGGAATTTTAATGCAATAAATAATCAGTATAAAAAGGATGAATTTTTGAAAAAAAATTTTTTTTTAAAAATAACTAGCGTAGTTAAATAGAGGTATTTATACTGTAAAACTTTTATATAAAACATTTTTTATATTTTGTTTAGTTTACGAGATATATCGAGAAAAGCAAAAATGTCTCACTCTTTTGAAGGGTGGTTTCACCCCTTTAGACCGTTTTGTAGCACCAACTAAAAATTGCTAAATTCATGTGTTCATTCCCTCTACATTTATGCCAAGTTTTATAATTTTCTGAATTTAACACTTCGCGATGTTCCCTTGTTAGAAAAATATGTGTACGACACAAAAAAAGTATAGTATTGTCAAATTTTCTGATGGGTTACAAATAATTCCATCTTGCTGGATTAATAATTATGGAAATGAAAGCATTTGGCCAGGCCATGTCAAATCCCAATATACCTTTGATAAATTACTTGTTAAATCACTGCTTTCACCGGGAACTGAAACATGGGATACGTAAAATGAAGCGAATTTTTGGCTCAGCTGGTAAATTTATATATATATTTAATCAAATTATTATTTTAATAAGATTAATCTGCCCATATATTTTTAGAGGATTTGTGCATAATTCTCTAATAAAATATCTATTGTAAGCTTTAAAAATTATAAGATATCTTTCAATTTTTCCTTTGTTAAGATACTTGGAAACGAGCTCAAGAGAAATTAGCAGAAGCAATACATACATTAACTATTTGTGATTCCGAAAATTTTTCCGAAGAAGAATGGAGATTACAAATGAAGAAGCAAAAGAAAAATAATGCTCGAAAAGTGTACGATTCTAGTTTTGTCTCACTATTTATGGGGGTCCGTTAGCGTTGATGATTACGGTAAGTGTTAACTCCTCCGATTTGTATATGTGTAAAAATATTAATATACATTCGTATTTCTTTTAACAGACGTTGATTGTACAAGTAAAATGCTTCGAAGAAATTATTAACATTGGATACGCTGTATATTGTAAGATATTTAGCGCTTTTGATTTTTCGCGCGTTCAAGTGCGCGTAGTGGCGTTGCAGGTGCATTGCGTCAGAGGCTCGTTGGCCTGTGATTTGTCGAAAGGAACGAGCGCGACAGTCGTCGAAGTGGCGAGTAGAAGAACGAATGGAGTTGGCGCGCGAGAGTTTTTGTAACGTCGTAGACGAGAGTGTGTGGCATTACCGCGAGAATAACGAGTCGAGAGACTGCGTCGAGAGAAGTATATACGGGAATAAACGAGTGTACGGTAATTCTCGGTCTTGTGATTTTGATTTCCTCGGTTTCCCGAGTATGGTGGACGACTGGCATCCCATCTTTGTCAACATATCCCTTCCTTGCCCTACCGCCTGATATTGCGCATATAATCGCGCGCGAAAGGAGACTAAACTTACAGCATTAATAGAGAAAAATCTTAGAAGTGGGATATTGTGTGAGACATTGTGGGATTCTGCTTTCGGCATTGTGTGCGAATCAGTACTACATTTGAGTGTCGCGGCGCCATTGTCTACGCCTTTGTTCACACGGGATTTTCCACCGGTTAAGAAGTGCACCATCTTGTTGCTATGTCGCGACGTGAGCTTGAGAAGCTTACTTTCACGCAACTGAGCGAGAAGCTTATTGAGTGTGATTTGCCGCCTCAGGGCACTTGACCGAAGTGCATCGACGCGCTCATCGCTCATTACGAGGAGAGTCCCCCTCCGTTGATTGACATGCGTGGCATACAAGGTACGTCTGCCGGCCAAACGGTACTTTCTTCGCCGCATGTTCCCGCAGTCACGATGTCGGATTCAGCCTCGCTGCACGCTAGTGTGCCTACTTCTACCATTGCCTCTTCGGCGGTAGTGAATACAGTGTCATCGGATTCGCCGAATCGGATATCGCAGTTGTGTGCTCTCTTTACGAAACAACTCAAGATCCAGCAAGAGATGCTCGCTCAATTTATGGCCACGATAAAGCCTAGTGTTGTGCCCGCTGCACCTGTATCAACGTCAAGTGTTTCAGGTATTGCAGGGATACCTCAACCATTTAACGTTCTGTCTCCGTCTCTGGGGAGGGACACACTTTCCATGAGAACGTCCATCCAAGCTGTCACGCTGCTAGCAACTCAACTTCCTGAGTTCAAGGGCTCGGAGGACGAAGAAATCGATTTGTGGCTTAGCAAAGTTAAAGACATTGCTGAAATTCACGGTGCTACGCCTGAAATTACGCTGTTAGCTGCTTCTTCCAAGTTGTCACACACTGCACGCAAGTGGTTCGATCTCAGCAGCAGTTCTATCAGAAAGTCATGGGATCTGTTTGAGGCCGCCATCAGAGATCGTTTTCGTCGTACAGTAAATGTATCATGTACAATTACAAAAAATAGAAGCTCGTTGTTGGAATCATCAAAAGGAATCATTCCAGGACTATGCTATGGAGAAATTGGTATTAATCGAGCCTTTCAAATTGCCAGATCGAGAGACCATCCAGTTATTAATTATTGGCAGTGCTGCTTTACGATGTGTTGCTACATCACTTCGTGCAATCTCAGTCAATCAATTTCTGAGAGAGATGCATGATGTTACACTATCGTATGGATCTTCTTCGAGAAAGTCTCCAAATAGTATTCGTAAGGAGAAAACGAAACCTCCTGCTGTTATTTCGGATAAGCCGACAGCACCTTTGAAGAACATAAAGGATTCACCCAACGATCAAGGACTCTTTTGTGTATATTGCCGTACAAAGGGACACACCAGAGGGGAGTGTTTTAAGCTCAAGAGGAAGAAGCAATCGTCTCAGTCGTCATCTTCCTCATCGTCTCCATTACCAGTGGCTGCGGTAGAAGAGGAGTCAGTAAAGGACGTGTCGAACACGGTCGCTACTGTGTCGAAGCGTGAGTTAGAGATTAAGGATTCTGTTCTTAAGATAATATCTTTTAATGGCATTGAATGTTCTCTTTACGCTCTGTTGGATACCGGAAGTCTTGTTTCATTTGTCTGTCCGTCCGTTTATAAGCGTTTCTGTTCGCAAGCTTTAAAACCGTCCAATTGTTCTTTAAAGGCGGTAAATAATACAATCATTCAGGTTGCGGGTTCCGTATCGGCTGAAATACAACTAGAAGCATTGTCTCATTTTAAGGGTCTCATTAATCTAAATGTTTTTCAAGATTCCTCAACAACGGTTGATTTGCTTACCGTTCGTGATTTCTTAATAGAGCACGACATCGCTGTTTATTTCTGCCCCTCGAAAGGCAATAAAGATAAATTAAAACTTCTGAAAGACGTTGTCTCCGTTAATACTGTTGAGATAGTGGATCAACAGGTCAACGACGATTCTTTTGAAATCGATTTCAGTCCATCTACCAAAAATAAATTAATCGAAGTTATTAACACAGTTGAAGCTACTCCTGTGGTATCAGTCGACGATAATCATATGGTTACCGTTGAAGGACAATTCGACTTATGCGTTCGCGCCTAGACGTTTTGCGCATTGTGAACGTTTGCAGATAAGACAGATTACGGACGATTTGTTAGCCCGAAATATTATTAAACCGAGTTCGTCGCCTTATTGCGCCAGGGTTGTGTCCGTTCGCAAGAAGAACGGTAATATGCGTCTCTGCGTTGATTTGCATTCTTTGAACGACCGGGTCGTTAAACAAAAATATCCTTTCCCCCTCATTGAGGATTGCTTGATGCGTTTAGGAGGTAAAAGCGTATTTACCTTACTCGATTTGAAAGACGGGTTTCATCAAATAAGAATTCATCCCGATTATACGAAACTTTTTGCCTTTGCCACACCAGATGGACAATTCGAATTTTTAAGACTTCCTTTCGGTTTTTGCGAAGCGCCGGCCAAATTCCAGAAACGGTTGGTCCAGATTCTTCAACCTTTCATTAGAAATGACCAAGTACTTGTGTACATAGATGATATTCTGATTCCTTCCATCACGGTGGATGAAAATTTACAGATTTTAAAGCAAGTTCTCTTACAGCTTAAAAAGTATGGTATCGAACTTAATTTTCAAAAGTACCTTTTCTTAAAAAATCTATAGAGTATTTAGGTTATATTGTGTCGTCAAGAGGTATCACAATTAGTGATCGACATACGGCTGCGGTTAAAAGTTTTCCGGTCCCTACCAAAACCGTAGAACTCCAACGTTTTCTCGGTCTGTCAAATTATTTCAGAAAATTTATTCCGGATTATACGACCAAAGCCAGGCTCCTGCAGTATTTATTACGTAAGTCAGTTTATTTCTGTTTTGATAAAGCTTGTCTTGACGCGTTTAATATTCTTAAGAAGGAATTAATATACTATCCGGTGTTGCGTTTATATAGTCCGCAAGCTGACACCGAGTTGCACACGGATGCAAGCGCTTTAGCTTTGGCGGCTATACTCCTGCAGAAGCAGATGGATGATGCCTGGGCTCCAGTCGCATACTATAGTCAAGCTACCAATCATGCGGAATCTAGATACCACTCTTTTGAGTTGGAAATGTTGGCGGTGGTAAAAGCCATCGAACGGTTCCATATTTATCTGTATGGGCTCGATTTTGTAGTAGTCACGGACTGCCATGCTTTGACTTATGCGTTAAACAAGGCGCATGTAAATCCACGTGTTGCTCGGTGGACGCTCCGTCTTCAGAATTATAGATTTAAGACCAAACATCGACCAGGTACTCGAATGTGCCACGTTGATGCACTCAGTACAGTCGTGGCTCTAGTAGACCTGATGCCTTTAGAGAAGGAACTGCAATATCGGCAGTTGAATGATTCGTTCCTTAAAAATATCGCAGAGGAGCTTGAGACTGCTGAACATAAAAGATTTGAGTTAATTGATGGTTTGATCTACAAAAAATGCCCGGATAAATCTCGTTTTGTCGTGCCTCAAGGTATGATCAATAAAATCATTCAGGTTTACCACGATGACATGGCTCATTGTGATGTCGAAAAAGTTATACAAGGCATAAAAGCCAATTATTGGTTCCCATCGCTAAGCGCGTCCAGGAACATGTAGATAATTGTTTAGTTTGCTTATTGGCAAACACCGCTCCAAATTCCAGAGAGGGCGAGCTCCAAATCACTAATAGTCCAGAAGAACCTTTTGAGGTTTTACATACGGATCATATAGGACCTTTCGTGGAGTCTAAAGATGGGTATAGGCATATACTTCTGGTGGTAGATGCTTGTACAAGTCATACGTGGTTATATGCTGTCTTTTCCACAGATGCAACAGAAGTGGTCACACATTTCAATGATCTTTTTAAAACTTTCGGTAATCCGTCAATTATAGTGTCTGATAGGGGCTCCGCCTTTAACTCTCGAGAATTTGCTGATTTCTTAAAATTGCGTAACATAGCACATCGTCCCGTTGCCGTTGCGGCTCCGTGGGCTAACGGTTTAGCCGAGCGAATTAATAGATTTCTAAACTCTTCCTTAAGGAAATTAGTTACTGATCCACAGAGTTGGCCAGATTTCTTAGATACGGCCCAATATGTAATAAACAATACGGTTCATTCGTCATTAAAATCAACCCCGACGAAATTGCTTTTGGGTTACAATTCAAGGAATCATGCTGATTCAGGACTAGTCAGGGTCTTAAACTGTATTGCTAAAGTGACTTTAAATTATCAAGAAGAGATTCTAGTCGCGTCTTAGCTTTAAGTGTTGAAGAGAAAATAAAAAATTATAAAAAGGAATATTACGATAAGAGACATTTAAAACCTTTGTTGTATAAACCAGGTGACTTTGTTCTAATAAGAGACTCTGTTGTAAGACCTGGTGAGGGTAAAAAATTTAAGCCGAATTATAAAGGACCTTATTTGGTCACTAAAGCTCTTAACAAGAATCGTTACGTGGTAACGGATGTACCGGGTTATAACATTACCCAGAAACCGTACAACTCCATTCTTTCTACTGATAGAATGAAAGGTTAAGCCCATCGATGATTCTGATTAAGTTTCATTTCCAAAAGATAGATTATTTAATTTTAAGTGCGTTCAATTATAACTTGATTTAATTTAAGTAACGTCTACTTTAATAAGGTAAATTCAGATACAAGATATTTTATTTGCGATTTGCGTTTATTTTATTTTAGGTTTATTATAAGTTTAACCTCCGAGGCGTAGGTCACGTCAGAATGGCCGAAGCTGTAAGATATTTAGCGCTTTTGATTTTTCGCGCGTTCAAGTGCGCGTAGTGGCGTTGCAGGCGCATTACGTCAGAGGCTCGTTGGCTTGTGATTTGTCGAAAGGAACGAGCGCGACAGTCGTCGAAGTGGCGAGTAGAAGAACGAATGGAGTTGGCGCGCGAGAGTTTTTGTAACGTCGTAGACGAGAGTGTGTGGCATTACCCGCGAGAATAACGAGTCGAGAGACTGCGTCGAGAGAAGTATATACGAGAATAAACGAGTGTACGGTAATTTTCGGTCTTGTGATTTTGATTTCCCCGGTTTCCCGAGTGTGGTGGACGACTGGCATCCCATCCTTGTCAACATATCCCTTCCTTGCCCTACCGCCTGATATTGCGCATATAATCGCTCGCGAAAGGAGACTAAACTTACAATATAAGATCCATAGTCTACTATGATTCAGATCTTTATCATTGTATTTTTTGATAACTTCGAATTACTTTTTCTATGGAGAAAACTTAATGGACTATTTTGTAGTGGTGATCAATCGAACGGTAAGTGTTAACTCTTCCGATTTGAATCGTCCCAGATGGCCAAACGATTGCAAATGGTCGGCAACTATTGCCGCAAATATTATAAATTCATAGTTGTCAGCAACACAACAGAAGGGGTATCTTCTTTTCAATACGTTCTTTCCAGCAATAGTATAAATATAACAGTATAAATATAAATATAATAACTGCTATATAAATATAATAATTATAATAATTTATATTTATACAGTTCTCAACAACTTATCGACAATACGTTGCTCACAACTTATGAATGGGATTTGTTGCTGACATGTTGCTACCAGATTGCCATAAACTGCAACATTTGTTTCACGGTTGGTCGACTATAAAATATCAGCATATTGACATTGAATTGACAAAAACATTTTCGTCGCATTAAATGAAAGACAACGTAACAGTAACAGTTGGCGAGCAATTTAATCTGAGCAATGATTTGCTTTAGATTGAGTTTTCACGTTTGGTTATCTGGGTAGTACTGTGGGTCAAAATATTGAACCACAAAATGAATTTATTTTGTTCTTTTCAGAAGGGTGTATCAGAGCGAAGTGGCAATTGAATTAAAATTAATACAATAGATATTAGTCTTTGTAAGTATTCTATATTTATTACTAAGTGCTTTTTTGAGTATTTTGAAAATATTTTATTATATTTATATTACAGTAACGATAAAATTTCTGTTTACTTTAAAATAAAACATTACATCTTTTATCTTTTTAAATAATGATATTGTATTTTTTACTTCTTTTAGTTGATTGAATCACGATCCGACTTAACATTCTATCATTCAGGAATTATTTTCTTCCGTAATCTCTAACTTGTAATCTCAGTTGGAAGAAATGGAGTTTCAAGAAATGGAAGATAAACGTAGAAGGAAGCATTTTGAGCACTGTTCACGTAGACACCAAAGACGAATTATCCACGAAGATATCGGAAGAGTTTTACAGTTGAATGTAGAAATGGATTTTGATGGACGTCACCAGATTTGTTTTCAATTTTTGGAAGATGACCACACACATGAAAGCAATACGCAATTACTTGACTTTCCAACTCACAATATAGAAGAAAATATTGAAGAACATTGGGAAGATATAATGAATGATAACCATGAATATTATTATTATATTTTTGATGATGATGATGATGATAATGATGATGATGATAATAATGATAATGATTCAAATGTAAACGAGTTGCTTGATGCAAATATGCAATGCAATGAAGAGCTGGAAAATTTTACATCAGATTTATGTGCTTGGGCTCTACGTAATAATGAGTGTCACAAATCAATAAATGAATTATTACAATTGCTTTTGAAATACACGAATTATTCATTGCCAAAAGATGCCCGAACTTTGTTACGTACACCACGTACAACGATTTATACGAACATTGCAGGTGGAGAATATTTACATTTTGGATTAGTAAATGTATTAAATTTACTTATGGGAAAATATACAAACGCAGGACTTGTTGTTAACAATGCAACACTTTCTTTAAATGTTGATGGTTTACCAATATCAAGGTCGTCATCTCATCGTCTTTGGCCTATTCTAATAGCTGATGGAATTTTAAAATCTGTCCACATGATAGGTACTTATTATGATACTGGTAAACCTAGATCAGCCAATGATTATCTTGAAAAATTCGTTCAGGAATTGAAAACATTTATACAAAATGGATTTATGTATGACGGACGTCGTATCAGTGTTGTTCTTTCTACCATCATTTGTGATGCCCCTGCGAGATTATTTGTCTTGTACATAAAAGGTCATAACGGATTTTCAAGTTGTTCTAAATGCACTGTTACAGGAAAATATATACAGAGGACTACGTGTTTTCCTTACGCTAAGACTTATAATCTTAGAACTGATGAAGATTTTTCACAAAAGACTGATGAAGAATATCATCAAGGAGAGACATTGTTACTGCAAATTCCGAATATTGGCCTGGTATCAGGTGTTGCACTGGATTATATGCATATAATCTGCTTAGGTGTTGTAAAGAAGTTGCTGTTGTTATGGATAAAGGGACCATTGACAGTACGAATTGGTGGTACGAACATAAATTTCATTTCTCAACGTTTGATTGCACTAAGAAGTTCGACACCAAAAGAGTTTTCAAGAAATCCCAGAAGTCCTTCAGAAATTAAATATTGGAAGGCCACTGAGTTCCGACAATTCCTATTGTAAACAGGACCTATTGTATTGAAATCAGTTTTGAAACAGGAAATATATGAACATTTTCTGACACTGCATATTGCAATTTCAATACTAATAACTCCAACATTAATCGTAGATGACGAAAATATAAAATATGCTGAAGAATTGCTGGCCTATTTTGTGGAAAGTTTTCAAATTCTATATGGCAAACAATTTGTCTCTCATAATGTGCACAATTTACTTCATTTAGCTAATGAAGTAAGGAGAATGGAATATTGGATAACTTCAGCGCCTTTCCATTCGAAAATTTTTTGGGAAGTCTGAAAAAATTTATTAGAAAACCTGAAAAACCTTTGCAACAATTAGCACGACGATATAGTGAACGGCAATCCATGTTTCAAGAGCAATTCATAGTTCCTGCTAATCAAATAAAACATCAACATCATTACGGACCCCTTTTACCTGATTTTGTACATGAAACAATGCAATTTAAAATATTGCAAACTGACGCATATTATTTTAACTGTGACGATGTCAATAATAATACTCTCATGTTAGATAATAAGATAATTGTAAGAGTTTTGAATATAGTAAAAACACGAAATGATATCTATATTATAGGGCAAAAGTGTAACATTAGCAATAGTATTTATGAAAAGCCATGTTCTTCGGCCGTACTATCCATCTTTACAGTAACTGAAGGTAATACATTATTTTATTGGTCTATAAAACACATAATGTGTAAAATGTGGATAATAAAGAAAACGAGAACTGATTTCATTGTAATACCACTACGGCATAATAAAAATTGAAATAATTATATTAACTTTTTGTTCGATATGTCTTGCCAGATGTTTTGTAATCCAGTTGTATAAACTTGTAAACTGTATAACGAATATTGTATTTAAAACTTGTAACTTATTATATTTAAAACTTGTAAAACGAATATTGTATTTAAAAATAAAAAAGTATAAAAGTATAATTAAGTTATCATATAATAACATTATCATAAGTAATTGTACAGTGCATTATGATGTACAGTTACATTCTTATGAATAATTGTGCACAGAATAAATTTATATGTTTAAACATCAAAGTTGTTATTTTCAATTTTCCATGTTATCTTCTTGGGCTACTTCATCTTCAAAAACAATTTATTTTAATTGTTGTCTCTTGGCCTGAACACGTACTTATTTTATTGCATTTTTTTATATATATAAAATCAGTTTTGTGATATTAATAAAATATTAATTATGAACATCATTTTTTAATTATTTTAATATTTTTAATTAAAAATAAATAATATATTTAATTAAGTTAGTTAAATAATTTTAATAATCTTACTTAGAGTTAATATTAAACTCAATTTATTAATTTTGTTTTAGACACTTTATATCATAAAAGAAATATATATCTGCAATTTTTCAAAATATTATAATATACAGTATTGCATTATAATCCTGCTAATATCTAATCTATAGATATAGTAACATTTCCTAAAATATTAAAATTACAATATTTCAGCAATATATTGCAACATTTCTTATAAAATATTTAATTAACAATATTTCGGCAGTATAATGCAACATTTCTTACAGAATATTAAATTAACAATATTGCAGCAATATTGCTGAAATATTTGTAATATTGTGCAATATGAAAATATTGCTGCAATGTTGCTGCAATATTTCGTGCTGTAGGGGTTTGCTCGATATTTGGCGTTAATTTGGCGTCAATTGTGTACGCATGTTTTGCTACGTATTTGCTAACAATTTGTCGACAACATTTGATAAAACAAAGTTTGATGCAAATTTGTACCATTTCTGAAACCAAAATTTGTAGCAAGTACGTAGCATTATTTGTTCAAACAGATTTGGCTATCTGGGAATGTAGTTTTTTTACGTCAATAATTATATAAATCAGATTGAATATGTAAAATCAGTAAAATATTTCAACAAATATTTAATACAAGGGCACCTTCACTATTATACGATGTGTCATACCTGAACATGTCAAAATTCTGCAAACTTTAAATGCTTCCCATTTAAAAATTAATATAGCCTTGATCTTTTTGCAGAGTTTTTGACTTAGTATGTTCTACAGAATCTGTCAGTGAAAGGACATGTGGTCGTTCTGGGATACCTTGTATATTCTTTTGTAGTAATCAATAAATTATTAAAAAATATATATACATATATATATATATACAAGGTTTCAAGGGATATTATGGTCACAGTAGCGAGCTTAAAAACATCAATTTACAAAAACATAAATTTAACAATTTTTTAGTATAAAAAATAATTTAATAATATAAAATCGAATTGAAGTATATTGTACACGACGTATCTTAAGGTACTTAAAAAATTTTTTTTTGTATTTCGATACAAAATGACGATGCTACAGCTGACGGGATCTAATACGTTTTTTTTGAAGGTGCTTCAGGGCCTGACTTCTAACGTCCACATATTTTGACTTATTGTTAGAACAAAAAAATTTTGTTTTTAATTTACATTAAAATGTCTAGAGAAGTACGTAGGAGTTTTTCAATATGTAAAAAACTTTTTTTTTTGTTTTTCATGAAAATTCTTTTTAGCAAAAAATGCATTTGTGACTTCAAATATCTGTCATTTCTGAAAAAACCAATATGTTCGAAAACTTTTACGTACTTTTCTAGGTATTTTAATGTAGATTAAAAAGAAATTCTTTTTGTTCTAACCATAGAGATATAAGACTAGATACGAGTGATACGTTGGCCCGTAAGTGAATGCGATAGAGGAATAAAAAAAGAATCCTGTGTATAGGCCCTTTTTGTCCTTTTCCTTGTCTTACTGTGAGTATATCCAAACGATACCAGTTTTGCTTATTTTTGTTTCTTGATGTTGGCAGTCACTTAACTAAACTGATAGCGTTTTCGATTTACAGCTCCGGTAATTTAGTCGGTCAACTTCGACTTTATTAATTTTTTTTTTAATCGTTTGTTGGTCGTTTGTTGGTGATTGTTGGCCTAATTTAACCAACGATTGTTGGTTTTTAATTTTTTTTTAAATTAAAAAAGAAAAATTAGCGTTAAATTAGCCGGGAAAATCTCATTTTTAATTAAAAAACGGTCTAATCGATGCGTAATCGTTTGCTGATGAATGTTGGTTTAATTTTAACGTTTGTTGGTTTATTATTAGTCTTAGAAACGAAAAAAACGAAAAATTTTCTCACATTAAAACTACATCTGTAGTAATCGAAGATTGGTTTATTTGCTTACGACTTAAGATTTATTTCTATAAATGTAAAGCTAACATCTATAAAACTGGCTATGAATACGGGCCTTAACATCGGCAGGAAATCGCGAAAAGATCAAGAAACATGGTGGTATTTCCTGTCTTTTTGCGCCAAGCCATCGTTTGAAGACGAGAGACCGAGTGAGATTAAGGTAATTAATGTAGAATTCTATATGCTAATGTTTTAAGCAGAACGTTCTTTCATTTCTAATTGCATTTTTCACTGGCAGAGCTGGTGCGCATTCAGTGCACATTAAAGCCGTCGTACACAAAGCAACGTAAAGTGTATGTTTAGTATAAACCGGTTAAATCATGAAATCCTCAATATTCTTTATTGCATTATTTGATAAAATATGTACTAGGTATTTTATCAGTCAAAATATTTGCATTTTACTTTGAACATTAGAGATTAAATCAGTGTACAACAGCTTTAATGTGCACTGAGAGTGCGCACCAGCTCTGCCAGTGAAAAACGCTATAAGAGAATGTATCTTATTTTTTCTTGCATAGATAAACAAAATGTTATCGGAAAGTCATCTAAGCATTTTGAGAAGAATCTTTGGAAAGATGAACGTAGAAATCAATTGTTGTTTGATACGTTTTAAACGGTAAAATAGAAACGTCAAGAGTATAAACAATCAGTGCAACGTGCTATTTCATAATGGATTTCCGAAGAAAAAGTTCTTCAATAGGACACTGTAGCCGATTGCTTAAATATGTTACGGCGTGCTGGCTCACAAAAGCAAAGAAGTTTGTTTTACAAAGATATCTTTTGACCGAGAAAGTCTCATTTTAATGTGATGGATTACTGGATATTGACTGGCATCTTAATATTTTTGGATTTTCACGGTCATCCATCAGCTACACAAAGTATTTTAATATTCTTCCTTCACTTGCAGAAAGTATGTATAAAAAAATTATATATATAGTTTTACATTTTTTTATTAATAAAACTAAAATGTATGTATACATTTAAACGTATATTTTCATTTTTGACAAATATTGAAAATCTTTTTATTATTTATGATATTTGGATTATTTTAATGTGTGCGTGTGTGCATACTTCTTTTCTATTACTTTCCAGCAAACACAAATGTTACAGTTACATAACATAGATGTAATAGTTACATTATATATAGATGTAATGTAACTATTACATCTATGTTATGTAACTGTTGCATTTGTGTTTGCTGGGTTAGAACTAATATAAACATGCTAATTGCATCTAGAAATTTTTTAAATATATTCTTTTATAATTTATGTTACCGGTTTTATTATTATATTACAGGTTGCGCCTGTTTTACAAAATCTTCAAGGTTCAAATAAAAGGTAAAGTTATATATTTCTTTATAATGCATATTTAGTGTTACTTTGTTTTTACATGTAGTATAATAATAATAATAATAGTTTATTCCCTTTGCGGGGTACACGCGGATCTCCTCTCCGCTTACAATTTACTTATATCTATTTATTCGCTCGCCCGCGAGAGAGAGAGACACACACACACTCACATCCATTCATACATTCACATTCATTCCTTTGGACCTCCGTTTCCGTTGTATGCTTCTCTCTTTCCAATCCTTCCTCATTCACACCTCCCATCCTTCTGCCTTCCTCCTCTTCCCTCCCTTCCCTCATCTCTTCCCACTTTATCATCCACTCCTCTCCCTCCCCCCTCTCCCCGAGAACCTCCTCCACCGCCTCCTGCCACCCTCTCTTCTGCCCCCAACTCGTACATTCTTCCCACACATGCTCCCACGTTTCCTCCCCCCATCCACATCTCCTACACTTTCTCTCCTCTCCTCCCTCCCAATACCTGTTTCCTCTCATCCCGTCACCTAACCTATGCCTTGCTATCCTCTGCCATCTTTCCTCCTTCCATCCCTCTTTTAGGTATTTCGGTATTCCTTTTCCTTTTATTCTTCCATACCATTTATTAAATTTAGACTCCCTTATCCTTTCCCATCTCTCCCTCTCCTGCATCTTCCTCTCCTTCCTTACTATCTCTTCTCCTCTCATTTCTCCATCTTCTCTCATCTTTTCTATCACTTTCAAGCTCCATCCTTTCCTCTCATAGTACTCTTTCCTCTCCTTCTCCCATTCTCCCACTGCTGATCCTTCCTTTGCTCTTTCTCTCAACTCCTCCCAACATAACCTGGCCAGTTCCCCTCCTTTTCCCTCCCCTAATCTTCTCTCGTATCCCCATGCTCTTAAACTCGCCCTTCCCCTCAGTTTCACTCTTTGAAATTCTTCCCTTAATAGATAGCTTGGCGTACTCCTTCCCACTCCTGCTATCCATTTTAGGAATCTATCCTGCACTTTCTCCATTTCTTCCCTCTCTTTCCATCCCCATATCTCTACTCCGTACCCCATCACTGTCCACACCAGCCTGTCAAACAGCCACATCCTTCTTGCCCAGTCTTTTCCAAATCTTCTTTTTCCTATCCCCCAGACCTCTCTCATCACCACCGCTCCCTTCCTCACTCTTTCTTTTATATGTTCTCTCTGTCCTCCATTTGCCATCAGCATATATCCTAAATAATTAAATTTCTTCACTTCTTCTATCTTTTTTCCTTTCCATTTCCACTCTATCTTTTTCCATCTTCCCCCTCCCCTTCTGCATCTCATCACCTTCGTTTTTTCCACATTTACCTCCAGGCCTCTTTTATCCACATACCTCTCCAATCTTTTTAACATTCTCTGCATCCCATTCTCCTCCTCCGCCAGAACCACCACATCATCCGCATACGCCAATGAATAAATTTTCCTTCCTTTTACTTTCATTCCTCCCCATCCCTCCTCCTCCAGCGCCTCGTCCATGTCCGCTATCAGCAGAGTGAATAAACAGGGGCTCAAGGGACACCCCTGTCTCACTCCCCTCTTTGTCCAAAATCTTCCTCCTTCTTTCTCTCCTACTCTCACCCTGCTCACTGTCTCCTCTAACACCTCCTCGCATCTCGCTACCAGCCCTTCCCTCACTCCCCTTTTTCTCATACTCTCTATCAGAATTCCCCTGTCCACCGAGTCAAACGCCGCCTTCATATCTATGAATGTGGCTACCATTTTTCTCCTCCCTTCCGTCACCCTCTTGTTTATCAAGTAGTTTATGACATAGATTTGGTCTATTGTTCCCATCCCTTTTCTGAATCCCGCTTGGCTCGGTGGCAATATTCCTTTCCTCCCTATCTCCTCTTTCAGTCTCTCCGCCAATATTGCTGCGTACACCTTATATGCCGTTTGCGTCAGCGTTACTCCTCTATAGTCCTCTACCCTCCCCCCTTTCCCTTTCTTCAAAATCGGCACTACCACTCCTTCTCTCCAATCCTCTGGCCATCCCTCTCCTTTCCAGACTCTATTACATATCTGCCACAACCACTCCCTCACCTCCTTTCCTCCATACTTCCACACTTCATTTCCTATACCATCTCCCCCGGCCGCCTTTCCTTCCTTCAATTTCCTTATAGCCCTCTCCATTTCTTCCTTGCTTATCTCTTCCTCCTCTGCCTCCTCTCTTTCTACCACTTCTCTTTCTCTTCTTATCCTCCAGTTCACACCTCCCAGCAATTCCTTGAAATACCTTTCCCATTCTTCCATCTCTATTCCCTGCCCTATCCCCCCTCCCCTCCTTCTCTTTCTCTCTCCTCTCACCACCTTCCACACCTGTCTCTCTGTTTTCACTTTTTCCATTTCTCTCTCCCATCTTTCTCCCTCCTCTCTTTTCTTCTTCTCACACATTATTCTGTATTCTCTCTTCGCTTCTCTATACTTCTCTCCATCCCCTCCTTGCCTTTTCCATCTTTTTAGTTCCTCTTTCACCTCTCCTTTTTTCTCTCTGCATTCTTCATCCCACCATCCTTTTTTCTTCTTTCCCTTCAACTCTTTTTCCACTCTCCTCATCACCACCTCCACTCTCTCCTTTAGCCTTTTCCATTCCTCTTCTCCTCCTCTCACTTCCTCTTCTTTCCTCCCAAAATATTCCTCGAATCTTTTCCTTCCCTCCTCCGTCCATACTCCTTTTCCTCCTTTTTTCCTCTTCCATTCTTTCCTTTCATCTCTCCTCTCTCTTCCTTCTATCCACACCGTTAACGGTTGGTGATCTGAGTCAATCCTTTCCTCCACCTTCATCCTTCTCACTCCTTCTCTTGTCTCCTCATTTCCTAATACATAATCAATGACCGTTCCGTTCTTCCCTCCTGTGTATGTCCACTCTCCCTCTTCATCACCTTCTATATTTCCGTTCATTATCGACCATCCCAGCTCCTCTAAAACACCACACAATTTTCTGCCGTCCCCATTCATCTTCCTGTCTCTCGACCTCCTTCCCTCCTTCTCCATCTTTTCCTCATTTCTCTCTCCCACTCTTCCACCTTCTCTTCCCGTTCTCGCATTAAAATCTCCTCCTATTAATACTCTCACCCCTTCCTCCTCATTTTCCATCCATTCTCTTAATTTCTCCATCTTCTGATCTATACCCTTGTTTACGTACACTCCTATTATCCTCCACCATCTTCCTCCTAGATTCACTTCTTCCATCATTATTCCCTCCTCTCTCCTCCTCCTTCCCTCTTTCTCTCCTCTCACCTCCATCCCTTCTTTCCTTCCCATCACCATTCCTCCTATCGCTCTTCCTTTCTTATTCTTCCTTCCCGCTTCCTGCACTTCCCACACAAAACCTTTTGGCATTCTTCTCTTTATTCTCTCCCACCCTTTCTCCTGTATCCACGTTTCACTTAAAATTATCACATCCCACTCTCCCAGTTTCTCCCAGAACTCTTTATCTTTGTTTTCCAATCCTGCCACATTCCAGAATCCTATTTTATATTCCTCCTCTTCTTTCCTCCTCTCCTTCCTCCTCTCCTTCCTCTTCCCCTTCCTCTTATTTTTATCTCTCTTCTTCCTTTTCTTCTCCTCCTCGCCAGGTTCCCCTAGGCGAAAACCTTTTCCATTCTTTCCCCTCCTACCACCCTTTCCTCTCTTTCTCTTTCCCTCACCTCTCCTCCATCACTCGTCCTCCATCCTCCTCTTCCCTCGTCCCACATCCACAAACTTCCTTCTACCCACATCTTCATATACCCCACTCTTACTCTCTTCCCTTCTCTCCTTTTCCTTTCCGCTTCTCTTCTTATCGTCCATTCTATTCTTCTCTCTTTTTCCGTCAAATCGTCCGTTATCCACTCTTTTCTATCTTTTAGCCTTCTCTTTCCTTTCATCACCTCAATTTTCTCTTCTATACTCCCAAACCTTATCCACACCATTTCTCTTCCTTCTCCGTTCTTCCTTCCTATCCTCCTTATTGCCTCTATCTCCACTCTTGCTCCCGTCTCTTTTATTATCTCCTTCACCTCCTCTTTCAATCCTTCTTCTCCTTCTTTCTTTGTTTCCACTCCTCTTATTATCACGTTTCTTTTCTTCTCTTCTCTCTTTTTCAGTTCTCCCTCCATCTCTAATCTCCTCATTCTTCCATCTATTTCCTCCCATTTTCCTCCCATCTCCTTCTCTACCTCTCTTCTTTCCCTCTCTCTTTTACCTTTTCCCTTTTCTCTTCCTTCCCACGCCTCCAGCTTTTTTTCCATTTCGCTCAACCTTCTTTCCAAGCCTTCTTTCTCCTTCTCCCATTCTTTTCTCATTTCTTCCATCCATTTCTTCATCTCCTCTCTCTCTTCTCTCAATACTTTCATTTCTCTCATTATTTCACTAAAGCCCGTTCTCATCTCTCTTATCATTTCTTTCCATCTCCCCTCCTCCGTCTCTACCGGTGATCTTGCCACTCTCGCGCTTTTCTTAAAAGCTTCTAACTCCTCCTCCTCTCTCTCCTCCTCCTGCATCTCTTTTCTTTTCTCTCCTCTTTTCATAAATTCTACTATTGGCAGACTATTCGATCTCTCTCTTATCATTTTTTCCATTTTTGTTGGCCTCCCTACCTTTTTCCTGCCTTCTTCCTTCCCCTCTTCCTCTTTCCCTTCTATTTCCTTCCCCTTTACAGCTCTCTCGTCCATCATCCTGTCACCTTCTTGCTTACTTGCCTCTTTACTACACTTTCTCACCCTCCCGCACTTTCTACACCTTCTTCTACTCTGTCCGCTCTGCCGTCTTCGCTACACGCTACTCTATGCTCCTTCCCGCCGCTCCTAACCTACCTTTCCGCCTGTCTAATTTCTCTTCTACCTTGCTCCTCCCTTACTGCTGCTCTACTCCCCCACTCTCTCTACTTCACTTGACCCTCCGCTATCCACTCCACCTCTCTGTGCCTTTACCCTTTCTCTCTTTTCCTCCCTACACGCTCTCACACACACTCCTTGTCGCACACACAACACTCGCTCTCACCACCGGAAACGGAAGTCGTTTTTACATGTAGTATATGATATGTTTACATAAGTACAATAAAATAATTGCTTTATAGATTTGACAAAATGCCACGCAAAATTGCCGTGCCACCAGAAGAGAGCATCCCAGTTGTAAAATTGTTTATGAAACAGAACCCTTACCGGCATGGTCAGCCAAAGTATGGAAGGAAATGTCTGTTGCATTAGGTGGAAAATGCAACGTGTTACACAAATGTGCGCAACGATCGAAACTCCATCCTCAGTATAGCTAGACAAGAAATGGGGATGTTCGCACCGTCAAAATTGGTCCACAATAATAATTTGAGCATAGAAAGCTCTATGAGTACTGTACAGTTCGATAGCGATGAATCATACACTGATTTGAGTATTGAAGAGAATCGTTTTTTGGATACATTTGATTTGGTCTTAACAGACCAACAATGTAATGCTATCAAGCCTGATATCAAGTGCAATTTAAGAGCAAAATTGAATCCAGCAATTTGGACAAATGAAATTGCCATTTCATTTTTTAAACAATACCGACTTCCGTGCGCATTCGTGTTTAAACGAGCTGAAGTAATTTTACAGAATGATATATATATACAATCAAAATAACAGGATCGTGCAAGTCCAAAAAGTGCCGTAATACTTTTCGAGGATATGCAGAAAAAGAAATTGGAGTCGAAGGTTTAAGAGTTCAAATCACAACACGAGATACTCGTACTGAAAGTCATGAAGTAGTCAAACGACCTTTAAACGGCAAATGAAGAAAAGAAGTACAGAAGGAACTCGAAGCAGAAGGATCTTCTGAGTGGCGAAAAAGACAGGCAAGGGAGATAATGCGATCTAATGAAACCGAACGACCCATTTTGCCCAGTGGCGATGTACTTTGGCAAGCACATAAAGAAGGAGTTGACGCAGACCTCGGAGTAAAAAAGAATGACGGTCGAGATCTTGTTTGGATACAATAGAAGAGATGTCTTTGAAACCTCAGTACAGTGGATTAATACACGATGTCGGATCTTTACCGTTCCATGTTTGTTACAGTACACAGGCTCAATTACATGCGTATAAAGAATACTCGCTTGAACAAGAATAAGTCAGTTATAAGCCTCGATTCGACAGGAAGTGTCGTACGGAGATTAGATCGAAAGAGTCAGTGCTCTGGTCACATCTTCTTATACGCTATTGTAATTAATTTCGACAATACTACAATATCTGTGTACCAAATGTTATCGGAGAAACATACCACTGAATTCATTGAGCTTTGGCTGCGACAATGGTTGCGAATGGGTACCCCCAAATCCAAGTAGGTTGTTTGTGATTTTTCACGTGCACTTTTGTGTGGCATTAGTCTTGCCTTCAATAACCAAACTATTAAATTATACGTTGATGATTCATTCAACGCAATATTAAGACCTTACAGACCTGGAAAAAGACCAGACACAATAATTCGAGTTGATGTAGCTCATTTGATCGCTGCTGCGTGCCGTTGGAATTGGAAATCTGTTCGTCACAATTCTATTAAAGAATTTTATGTTTGCTGCATCGCATTAATGGTGGAGTGTGTATCGTTCTCTGATTTTCAGAAAATATTTTATTTAACCTGTGTTGTGGGTTTACAAACGTATCAAGATGTAGAAAGTGATTATTCGGAAATACTGACAGCAAAGGATGCAAGAAAGAAACTAGAAGGAGAGATTGCTGTTCGTGCTATAAAAGTGAACTTTGACGAAAGTGCTGGTGATGTTCCTGAACATCCTAAAGCTCAAGACATGACCAAATGTAACGAATTGAACCAAAACAGCAGTAGCATCGGTGACTGGGTCGATGAACAAGTTGGAAGAGCTAAGAAAAAACAACGGGATGGTGAAGAGTTAAACCCATTTTTTTTTACCAGAATTCGTCAATGTACTTTCGCTGCGTGTTAAGGAATTTCCTCTATGGACTAGCGTTGGACTGGATTGCAGTACACATGCAACTTCAAGTTACGTAGAAAGTTACTTTAATGATATAAAAACCCGAATTTTGAAAATTGGGCCGATGCGAGTCGATAAATTTATAATAAAACATGCCAATGATATTCACGGTGCAACTTTGCTTTTTTCATCGAGTATGATAAATTACAACGCTAAACGATGTGTACACAACACCGATCTAATGAAGAAAGAAGAAAATGAAATCAATAAACCTCAGCCTAAGCGATCTTATAAACTACATTCTACACTGAAAGACACCGAACAGAATCACTCAGAATCAACGAGTGAGAGTGAACGAAGATTCAATGACTTGCTCGAACGAAGTACTGAATTGAAGACAGAGGTGAACAAAGAAAATATGTGTTTTGATGAATAAATTTCTAAAATGATTAAAAATAAGAGGAAGATTTTACATGATATATTTGCCGAACTCATCGAACCGAATGGTGAAGAGATAACGCACTTTGATCAATCAGCAAGTAACAAGTTAGATAATTTGATCAAGTCACCAGAGCAATCTGTTATATTAAAGGAGTACGAAGATACTGAAGACAAATCATATCCGGTTGAAATGTCTCCGAACAACATTGAAGATCAATCTTGTGATTCGAATTTGCTTAGTAGTAAGAATTGGCAAGAAAATATTGAAATAAATAAACTTGATTACTTAAACTTGGACTTCAACATAGACGACGTTTCGAATTTTATAGACATGCCATCGAACGATGTCGAATCTTATCTTGATTCAGACTTGTTGGCTACAGAAAATTGAGGGGGAAAAGTTAATATAAATAATAACAATTTCGATTATGACGATTTCAACGAAGAAAGTGTAAATGATCACATTGTTTCTGACATCGCACCCAGTTTGACGGGTTCCAGAGAACTTGAGATCATAAATATCAAGTCATCAAATGAAACTTTGCTAGATCATTCATATTCATCGATGAATAGTCTGATAACTGATTTGGTCAGCCCAATAATTGATCAGCAGAACAATAATTTCATCGAATCTAAGAGTAATTTAAAAGATTCAGAATCAACTTACATTCTTTCTACACATTTCGTTTCAAGATCAAAAGAACAACCTCAAGCTTATCATCGTAAAACAAAAAAGAGTAGTAAATATTTTAAAGCATATCCTGAAGTTTCGCAAATAAATGCTTTTATTGGACAAAGAAAAAAATCAGCTTTGTTACTTCATGGTTCGTTTCTTCCACCTATCAAGATAAAGGAAAATAAAGGAGAAATAAATTCATATTTTGTGACAAATACGTGCCCCTTTGATTCTTTAATTCACGTGCTCATGACAGGAGCAATCGACGACATCAATTACCAGGCTTTTTTGAAAGCATCGAGTAACCCCACACTGCAACTCGTATTTAATTTGGTTCAGAAAGGAGTGACGCAATATGTGCTCCGGCAAAGGGTTTTAATACTAAAAAATTAGGTAAATATGTAGTATAACGCTCTCCCCTCCGATTTTTATAAATTTTTGTTAATTTGTATATTTTCATGCATAGAATCTTTCCTGAGAAGGAAAATCGTCGCTCAAGTCCTACTTTTTTTTAATTTAATTTTAAAGTTTTTCGATGTTGGTAAGTAAGAACCTGATAAATTTATGACTGTAAGGATACTACGCATGCGCTGCGGCTCACTAACAGAGAAAAAACTGAAAGGTTATCTTCACAGAATCGCATTGATCGTATAAATTTGGGCCATAATTTAGCATCACCAACAACTTGAATTTGAAGCCAAGGATTGTTCAAAATCTGATCGACCGAATAACTCATTTTAAACTTAATTGATAAATTACAATATATAAATTGCAATCTGACTATATAAGAGCTTGCGCAGTAAATATGACAACATTAAAGATCATCCATAGTAACCTTACAGCCATAAAGTAAAAGTTTTCTATCACAAATTATTCTCTGCTTTATTTAAATTATTACAAATTATCAGTAATTATTCTCTGCTTTATTTAATAATTTAAATAAAGCAGAGAATAATTTGTGATAAAGCAGAGAATAATTTGTGATAGAAACCTTTTATTTTATGGCTGTAAGGCCATAAAATGTATATTTAAAAATTTAAATAAAGCAGAGAATAATTCGTAATAGAAACCTTTCGGATTCCTTACAGCCATAAAATAAAAGTTTTCTATCATAAATTATTCTCTGCTTTATTTAGATTATTAAATAAAGCAGAGAATAATTTGTGATAGAAACCTTTCGGTTTTCCCTGTTAGTGAGCCGCAGTGCATGCGTATATCCTTACAGCCATAAATTTATCAGGTTCTTACTTACCGACATCGAAAAACTTTAAAATTAAATAAAAAAAAAGTAGGATTTGAGCGATGATTTTCCTTCTCAGGAAAGATTCTACGCATGAAAATATACAAATTAACAAAGATTTATGAAAATCGGAGGGGAGAGCGTTGTATTACATATTTACCAAAAATTATTACAAGTGTACACCCCAAGTGCAAATAGATCTTAGAATTGTATCGTACACGATTGATTCTTTTGACAGTATTGCAAGTATGACAAAAAATATCCTGATCACAGAGCCTAGTATACAAAACACAAAGAAATGCACGGGCTGCAATGTTACGACGTTTCCAACTGTGATATTAGAACCGAATCATAAAATAATTGCAAAGGAAGGCTTTAGTTCTCTGGAGAAAGCTTTAGGCTTCAGATCGCCGATTTATAAGATATGTTGTTGCAATCCATGCTTGGGAAAATACACATGGTTTAAAGAACCAAGAATTCAAATATTCATTAAACTCGATATACGCCCAAACATTCAATGTAAAACTGCAGAGGATTAAATTGCAGAGTGGAACAATTACCGACAAGTTTCACTCAAGTTTCAAAGTGATGAAAATAAAAGTTTCGAATACAGGTAGGCACAACGACTTTTTTAATTCCCAGATATTTTATATTTTTTAATTATATAAAAAATTAATTGTTTTTAGGTTGGCTGGAGTAATAGCCTACATATCGGAGCATTATATTGCATACTACTTGCGTTCTAATGGAATTTGGCAAATTTACGATGATTTACGAAGAAATATCTCCACATGTAGCTCAAAAACTATTATAAATACGCATCTTGCAGTGTATTTACAAAAACATTAATGATCGGAGACAATTTTAAGATTCTATAAATTCTACTGAAGGACTCAGTGTGATTCACTATACAATAGAAGAGTTTTTGTTTTATATAAAACTAAATATATTAATATTCAATTAGTGCTATTCCTTTAAAGGTCTAAATAGACCAACTCTACAATATGTCATAGAGCTCGATGATTTATGTGAATTGATTTTTTAAGTTTCTAATCTTCAGTGATATGAATCTAAATTTTATTTTTGCTGTTTTTTTTTGAATTGTTGCTTTATTTTAATTTGATTTATTGTAATGTACAATTATTTTATATGAATTTATTTGTTAAAAGTAGTTGTACATTTTTTTCTCTATAATAATTTATACAACACAAGAAAAAACAAGTTTGTTTCTGCTTATCTATGTTTCAAGAAAATTCAGAATAGATTCAATGGAAAATTTGAAAATAATTACACTCCAAACGAGATTTAGGACTTCTCATACAATTAGGAACATCCATTCTGTAACATAAATTATAAAAGAATATATTTAAAAAATTTCTAGATGCAATTAGCATGTTTATATTAGTTCTAACCCAGCAAACACAAATGCAACAGTTACATAACATAGATGTAATAGTTACATTACATCTATATGTAATGTAACTATTACATCTATGTTATGTAACTGTTACATTTGTGTTTGCTGGAAAGTAATAGAAAAGAAGTATGCACACACGCACACATTAAAATAATCCAAATATCATAAATAATAAAAAGATTTTCAATGTTTGTCAAAAATGAAAATATACGTTTAAATGTATACATACATTTTAGTTTTATTAATAAAAAAATGTAAAACTATATATATAATTTTTTTATACATACTTTCTGCAAGTGAAGGAAGAATATTAAAATACTTTGTGTGGCTGATGGATGACCGTGAAAATCCAAAAATATTAAGATGCCAGTCAATATCCAGTAATCCATCACATTAAAATGAGACTTTCTCGGTCAAAAGATATCTTTGTAAAACAAACTTCTCTGCTTTTGTGAGCCAGCACGCCGTAACATATTTAAGCAATCGGCTACAGTGTCCTATTGAAGAACTTTTTCTTCGGAAATCCATTATGAAATTGCACGTTGCACTGATTGTTTATACTCTTGACGTTTCTATTTTACCGTTTAAAACGTATCAAACAACAATTGATTTCTACGTTCATCTTTCCAAAGATTCTTCTCAAAATGCTTAGATGACTTTCCGATAACATTTTGTTTATCTATGCAAGAAAAAATAAGATACATTCTCTTATAGCGTTTTTCACTGGCAGAGCTGCTGCGCACTCTCAGTGCACATTAAAGCTGTTGTACACTGATTTAATCTCTAATGTTCAAAGTAAAATGCAAATATTTTGACTGATAAAATACCTAGTACATATTTTATCAAATAATGCAATAAAGAATATTGAGGATTTCATGATTTAACCGGTTTATACTAAACATACACTTTACGTTGCTTTGTGTACGACGGCTTTAATGTGCACTGAATGCGCACCAGCTCTGCCAGTGAAAAATGCAATTAGAAATGAAAGAACGTTCTGCTTAAAACATTAGCATATAGAATTCTACATTAATTACCTTAATCTCACTCGGTCTCTCGTCTTCAAACGATGGCTTGGCGCAAAAAGACAGGAAATACCACCATGTTTCTTGATCTTTTCGCGATTTCCTGCCGATGTTAAGGCCCGTATTCATAGCCAGTTTTATAGATGTTAGCTTTACATTTATAGAAATAAATCTTAAGTCGTAAGCAAATAAACCAATCTTCGATTACTACAGATGTAGTTTTAATGTGAGAAAATTTTTCGTTTTTTTCGTTTCTAAGACTAATAATAAACCAACAAACGTTAAAATTAAACCAACATTCATCAGCAAACGATTACGCATCGATTAGACCGTTTTTTAATTAAAAATGAGATTTTCCCGGCTAATTTAACGCTAATTTTTCTTTTTTAATTTAAAAACAAATTAAAACCAACAATCGTTATAATTAGGCCAACAATCACCAACAAACGATTAAAAAAAAATTAATAAAGTCAAAGTTGACCGACTAAATTACCGGAGCTTCGATTTACCGACTCGACCCGACTCTGAGTCGGGTCGAGTCAGATCATAAGTTCGATTTAGAGTCGTCTACTACGTACATGACGGACTATCTTAACCGTGGACATGGTTAATGCTCTTTTAACTTAACCTCTAATGCTTCTCGTTGTGAAACATTTATAGAATAATAATTTGTAATATTAGTCTTTATAATATTAGTCAAAAGAAAGTCATAAATCGTGTGTGGAGAGGATAGCGAGTGCTATATGCCAAAGTGTTACGGACTGCAGGACGTTAAACCCGCCCCCCCCAAAAAAACGTAAAAAATTATTTTGTTCAATAGTTCTTACAATTAAACAGTCCAATCAATATAATTTTTATAATGTTTACAGGAAATTATCACGCAAAAATGAACATTGTACGAGACGAGAACGGAAAAATGATTAAAACGGCTGAAGGAATTTTATGCGAGTCCCTGAACAGCGACGGTAAATGTTTTATTTAAAATATTGTAAAATTAAAAATATATAATATGCTTTATTACCAATGAATTCTCTCTGTTGCATCAAAAATATGAAATAACTTTTCTCCTCAGGAAGTACTACATTAAAATTTCTACCGACAACAAACCCGAGCTGTAGCGAATCATCGTCGACAATTGAAAATGGTAAATGATTATTTTGTGTAAAGCACTGAAATATATAATACTGCGTTTATAGATAAAAATAAAGTAATTTTATTTCAGAAAGTATAATGCCGTGCAGTACAGCATGTGACAATAAAATCATAAATAAGAAAGACGATTCGCATGAAATTTTATGGACAGGTAATGAAAGCAAAGAATTGCTACAATTATATTACGAAAATATTGGGCAAGTAGGCCCATTTGCCACATTCAAAAATAAGAAATGTATGTGGGAATATATAAGTAAGGAAATTACAACAAAATGTGAAATTTTTCCTTCGCCCATACAATGCAAATGTCGATATAAAAATATGTTGAAAAGAAGAAATGCTGCAAAGAAAAATAATAAAAGATCAGGAAATGAAAAATGTAACATAGATTTTGAAGATAAATTTGAATTAATCAGTAGCATTGACGATAGCATTGAACCTGATATTTGCTTTGGTATAGTTCAGCATACTATTAAAAAAAGAAAAATAGACACTTCGAATAGTGACGAAGAAGTTGAGAAAAAAGTTCAAAAATCTTCAAACATTTTTGCAGTATTACGAGACATTCAAGATGAGAAAGAAAAGCAGAAAGAGCGTCGACATAAAGAAAAAATTGAAGTTCTTCGAGAATTATTTTCTAAAAATAAATAAGTTAAAAAGTTAATAAAAGTCTCTAACAAATATTTTCGGTGATAATGTGAAAATGTAAAGATATCTAATACTTTTGGCCAAGGCTGCACTTAGATTATAATTTTTAAAAATATTTTTTATTTTATTATGTTTCTATAACATTGTGATACATCATTTGTGTTCAAACTAATACTTAGCATATGCAATAAGTTTCGTTATTATTATTTTTATATTTTCAACATTGTGATACATTATTGTGATATTACACTGTATGAATTTAAGTATAATGCCTCGCCAAACCAATATGATATGATTAATCTATTTAATGTTTTTAGTTTAAAAAAATATTAGGATGTTAAAAGATTGTTTTACATAATTTAATACTACATAAAGACTGTTTTATGTTTAATACTACTGTATTATTAAAAAAAAAATATATAATAAAATTTATGATATTATAGGTTCATGCACGACATTTTAAATTAAATCAAGAACTATGCGATCACGTTTTATCTGTCCTAACATTCTTATTCTCTTATTACTATAAGTACAGTGTCGAGGTGGAAATGGAAGTTGTTTATAATCAAAATAGTCGAGCGTATTATTTTCCTCTATACATAAATTATGTAATACGCAGCAAGATATAATGAATTTGGACATAAATATTACAGACCACATATCGAGTCTTGTTAATTGTCGGAATCTGCACTTTAATAATCCAAACGTATTTTCAATTTTAACTCGCGCTCTACAAAAATGTTTATTAAAATTAGCTTGCATTGGTGTTAAATTTCCATTATATGGTGTTAAAAGATTTATAGATATTGGATAAGCTGCGTCGCCAATAATATGATAATAATCACCCATTGTAGACACCTTTTCTTTAACAAAAGATATATCATATACACGAGCATCATGCAGTTTATTAGAGATTCCTGTAAAGCAATCTATAAATCTTTTTTTTGCGTCACATATGCCTTGCAAAGTAATTGCAGTTTTGTCATGTCTATTTACATATGTATGACGAATTTTATTTACAGATGTTCTAATCGGAATATACGTGCCATCTATACATCCTACAATTCCATCAATTCCGCATATATTTCGAAATTCTTGAGCCTTCTCTTGACGTTCTTGTTCCATTGCAGGAAATCAGATTATTGTTGGAGCCAAATCTACTAGGAAATTTGTAACTCTTTTGATAATAAGGTGCACTGTAGCGATTTGCATGCCAAAACGTTCTGCTACACTCCTTATTATTTGCATGTGTTTTATTTGCAGAAAACCTGTACAGATTAAAAAAAAACATCTCGATTAGGAATATTTAACAAAACTGTTTCGTATATATTTATAAATAAATAATTAAAAAATAGTGTACCATAAAAAGACTAAAATATGTTCTTTAGCTTTTTTCTTTTTTCTTCCACAAGAACCCTTAGGATAATATTTACTCTGTTTGAATAAATTAATAATAAGCTCACATGTTTCTCTTGAAAGTCTGAAACATCTCTGAAACTGAAATAGTTAATAAGATAAGAAAATAGCTCGCATACACATTGAATTTTATAAGCATTATATATATATATTTACCTCTTCATCAGTATATTGATTAATGACATTTCCAATATAATGTCTCATTTGCGGTATTTTCTTTTTCTACATTAGGTATGTGTATTGTAATTCATCATTCGAACTATCTGACGAAGAAAGTAAAAAATCATATGCAATAACAAGTTTTTCTACATTGTTACAATTAGCTTCTTGCATAGTGTTTACTGTCGTACTGGACGGCATTGTACTTTCTGAAATGAAATTACTTTATTTTTATCTATAAACGCGATATTATATATTTCAGTGCTTTACACAAAGTAATCATTTACCATTTTCAATTGTCGATGATGATTCGCTACAGCTCGGGTTTGTTGTCGGTAGAAATTTTAATGTAGTACTTCCTGAGGAGAAAAGTTATTTCATATTTTTGATGCAACAGAGAGAATTCATTGGTAATAAAGCATATTATATATTTTTAATTTTACAATATTTTAAATAAAACATTTACCGTCGCTGTTCAGGGACTCGCATAAAATTCCTTCAGCCGTTTTAATCATTTTTCCGTTCTCGTCTCGTACAATGTTCATTTTTGCGTGATAATTTCCTGCAAACATTATAAAAATTATATTGATTGGACTGTTTAATTGTAAGAACTATTGAACAAAATAATTTTTTACGTTTTTTTTCAAATTCAGCATTTGCAGGCATTATTGCAGGTAATATAGCAATTGCTGCTAATAAAGAGAAATACAAGACTATTGGATTTATCATTGCGTTTCGTTCTCGGTAATATCGTAGAAAAAATGATTTTTTGTAAAGATCTGCCTATACTATATACATATATGTTAGACGTATATCATTATATAATAGAATTAATAATTATTATAATATTATTATAATAATTATAATAATATAATTAATAATTTAACAATATCGATATTAATTGTAATAACTAAATTAAAAGATTAATTGTCAGTACTAGTATATGTATATCTCTAAAAATAGAAAATTAATAATTTTAATAGATGAAACAATGTGTGCGTATCCCATTCTATAGATGTATATGTATAATTGTTCAATTTTCAAAGTTCTGTAAAAAGAAAAAAAATACTTTTTTTATAAGATTAAAATCGTTTCTATAAGCGATAATACGGTAAAAATATACAAATATCTATTTATTATTTATATCAACAATAATATAAATTTGTCACGCATGAATGAATGAAAATGACAAATGAATAAAAACGAAATTAAAAGTTTTCGAAATTTTATTAATAACTCTGATAAAATAAAAACAATATTACTATAATTTAAAAATAAAAATACTTACTAATTTTTTATTTTTTGAATAGAATTATAATTTCCCATCGTCATATTCTAGAAAAGATCAATTTCTTCAAGTTCTAAGATGTGTCTTCAATATATGTTTGTCTTTAATATCGTTTCGAGGCTGAATGTTTAACCATAATCTAAAAAAATTAAAAGTTTTCCAAATTTTATTAATAACTCTGATATAATAAAAACAATACTACTATAATTTAAGAATAAAAATACTTACTAATTTTTTATTTTTTGAATAGAATTATAATTTCCCATCGTCATATTCTAGAAAAGAGCAATTCCTCCAAGTTCTAAGATGTGTCTTCAATATGTGTCTTTAATTGTGTCTTCAATATTAGTCTTTAATCTCGTCTCTAGGCTGAATGTTTAACCATAATCCATCCTCTGGCATCATTTTCAGGTATTTTTTATCGAATGCTATTGTCTTTCGCGGGACTTTCGCGGAATGTTGCAATTTGCATCGCGCTAATAGATGAAATAGCACGACTTTGAGCATCAGCATATCAAATCTATAGGCAATGCACGATCTCTGTCCTAATCCAAATGATAAATAAGGCGAATCATTATGATTGCTACTTAAAAATCTTTCCGGACAAAATTCCTCTGGATTATCATAATATTTCTCATCATGATGAATTGCGTAAGATGGAATCCAAATAAGCATGCTCTTGTTTACAGTGAAGGTGCGATTTCATTGACGCTAGAAACCAGCGGCAAATGGGGGTCACGTGACTTTTGGCGTCAAGAAAATGGAGGAACAAAGAAGTTCAGACCGTCTCAGCTTTTTCAGCGTGCCGCAAAATTCAAAGGTTATACAATTACAGTTATACAATAAATGACAACGAGAATGAAGTAAGTAATATATTAATATTATATGGTAGATTTGGAATATTTTGATTATTTGTACATAAATATGCTGCTTTTTAGGGTATTAATAAATTATAATATAGACAAGCGGCAAATTTAGTCACGTGACTATATTTGCCGCTAGTTTCTAGCGTCAATGAAATCGCAGCTTGAAAGGTTTCTCTCCTGGCAACGCAGGCGGCAATTCAAAAGGACTGGTACAGATTCTCTCCAAGACGATATTTGGAAAAAACCTGAGGCCTTCCTTTATTACTGCTTGTAAATATTCGAGCTGACTAATGGTATCATACGTTACGGTTCCGTTTTTTTCGTCCAAAATTTTATCTATCTCTTGCTGTAGCTTGATCTGAATACTTGGATTAGCCATGATATTGTGAGTTATATAAGACAACACGCTTGAAGTAGATTCAAAGCCGCCGAAATAGAAACCGTAAGCTTGTGCGATTATGTTCTTCATATCCAGTTGTATCTTATTTTCTTTGTCTCTGTTATCCATCATCAATTGTATCATATCTGGACGTGTAATGTGTTCGGTGTCACGAGTGGTGACCTCATTCTCTATACAGGTCTCAAAATATTTTGTCTCCTCATCGTGTAAAAGCCTTACATTGAGTACCAAGTTTGTAATAATTTTTAAATTAAATTAATAAATTGTTTGGGTAACATTCGCCATGGAATATTTATCAATGGTGTTTTTAGTGGCTATTGGCATTCTTGTCACTAATTATCTCTGGAGAAATTTTAATTTCTTTAAAAGACACGATGTTATCCACATACCACCAACTCCTATATTTGGTATATTGGCGTCATTTGTATTTCGCCAAACATCATTCATCGATATCATCCAGAAGATGTACAATTTCAATCGAGATGCAAAATACATTGGATTGTACGCCATGACAAAACCGGTCCTCTTGCTGCGTGATCCGGGACTCATTAAATCTGTCCTTGTAAAAAATTTCAATGATTTTCACGATCGATCTGCTTTTATGGACTTTCATGAGAACTTGGTTACGTAGAATATGTTTGCTCTGAAAGGAAATAAGTGGCGAGATATAAGACGTTTGCTGAGTCCTTCCTTTACATCTAGTAAGATAAAAATTATGTTCACATTGATGTCGAAATATGCTGCGAAATTTGCTAAATCTATGTCAACATTACCAATGGATAAAACCGATGTGAATATGAAAGACATCTTCGAGAAATGTATGAATGATATCATCGTCTCGTGTTTTTTCGGATTCGAAATCGATTCTATCAGAAATCCGACAAACGGTTTTAACATTTACAGCAAGAAATTAACTCATATATCAGTGATTCGCTCTATAAAATTCATTTTTAATAGAATCTTTCCAAAGCTTGGACGAGTGAGTATTCGTAGAGATTTGAGAAATTTTCTATCCCACAGCCAATCGCCTACGTTCGACAATGTCGTTGACGGATATATGAAATCCAGCCTAAAACTGTTACAATACACACATCTTCGCGCTGATAGCTACTCTTGCAATATGAAAAGAGCCAAGCGAGAGAACCAATCTGTACAAAAATTATGTTTCATTCTAAAATAATAATGAGAAATTTCACGCGCAAAGCGCGTGTTCATCACTGCCAATGTTAAAGCACGACATGAGGAATAGACATCTTATTTTATTAAATAAGATGTTATTTACGATTATATAATTTATCATTTGAATAAGCCTTACTTTTGATCTTTTAAACATAAATGGCGACAATAGCATACAATAATACTTTTCATTACTCAGGCAATGTTCGTTTATTACTGACGGTTGTTTGGATAATTTTAGCTGTTTCAAGTATGAAAATCATATGCAAAAAATAAAGGAAAAAGTACATCAATCAGGAACACCTTTAGAGGAATTTTATAATCGTACTTTTGAAGAATTGCAGCTTCCCATTCAATCCTGTAAAGTGCAACAATATCCGATTGTTTTTCATAAGAAAAATGGTATTTTTTACATTCAATTAAAAAATTTTTAAATTGCAACCAATGAAGCAGATAACTGTGCTGTACTTTATGACAAATGTATAGTACTTATTTTGGATATATTTGAAGAAAATTATGTTTGTAATATTCGTGTAAAACGTTTTTCAAATCTAAAGTCTTTTTTTGATACACCGTTTTCTTCAGAAAGACTTGGAATATTTGTAATATCAAATACTACTATTGCAGACATAATTACAATTCCGGTTACGCAAATAAAAGCAAAGTGTTTAAAGGTTAAATGTTTTTATGAGCTTGGTTCTTATGTTACAATACCATTGCAAGGTATTAATAATTAGACGTTATAATTTCGGTTGAATGTATTTCAATTTCTTTTCATTTTTATGGGTATAATTTAAATGCATTTATAAAAAGTTTTTTTGCCTTTGTTTTAAATATTGAAAACAGGAAATTCTTGTTGACGGACTTGTACTTCATGGATATGTAATATTTCAAAGGTGGGTGTATATGTTACTGTATGAAAGTTTAACGTTTCATACAACATAGTCAAATGGGGGAGAGGAGAATTTGGAACACTAACTTTATTTATTATTTATTAATTTATTAATTATTTAGTCTGTTTAACAATTTTCTTCTTTATAAGACTTCTATTTCTATTACAAAATGTTAGGTTTAATCTTTGTCTTTAAAATTATTGCTGTAATTACAAAATAATTTCTGTTTTCAGTTTTCGAAATATTAATCACTTTCAAGATGAGCGAAAGTAGAAAGTATGCGGTTATTAAATTCTTATCCGATTCCACGTATTCTGAAATGCCAATAACGTGACTCTTTAAAGATAAGGGTATTCAACAATGTTGGTGGCCACCTCGAACGGCTAATAGTGCTACATTAATAATGAATTGCGAAAGTCCTGATTTTTGTACGTGGAATCGTTATGAAGTAAACATCGTCAAATATTGTAGTAAGTATCAACATATTGTGGAATTTATAATGTTAAACAAATAACATAGAAGAAGTAATACTACTAATATTTTTACTGTTTAATTAAATAACGAATTATCATAATTTATATTAATTTTTTTTTCTTTACAGCATCTCTTGAGTCAGCTCGAAGAAATGCAGCAGACTCTAATTATGATACGACTGATGAGGAACGATTGGGCCGAGGAAAAAGGCAACATGTTTCATATAATCGCTTCAAGAGCGATGACGAAGAAAATGATTATCATCAACCTCGAAAATATAATAAAAGTAAAGTATCATTAAAAGATATTTTACTATTTATCTACTGTTTGTTGTGAACGTTTTCGTACTGAAATTTTTTTTTATCTTTATTAGAATAATATGAACATTAAAGATTAATGCCATCAGCATAAAAGCAAATGCATATATTTTGTTAATATTGTTATATTAACAAAATATATGCATTTGCTTTGATGCTGATGGCATCAATCTTTAATGTTCATATTATTCTAATAAAGATAAAAAAAATTTCAGTATATATGTATATTTATGTATATATATATATTTATGTATATTTATGTATATATATATATATATATATATATATATATATATACATATATGTATGTATATATCTTAAAATTATCTTCTATGCAAGAAATACATTTATTCGGAGAATAATATTGAAATAAAATTATTGTTCTGTTTACAGAGAAACAAACGAAAAGTAGTACAGTTCAGGCACTACCACTATGTCCATCAAATTTAGAATTTATGGACTGTAGTGCCTCAGAAATTCACAATGGAACTATATACAAAATTATAACTTCACAAAATGGTATTATTTTATAATAAGAATATGCAAAATAATTATTGCAAGTACAGTTATTTTATATACATTTATAATATACATTTACAGGAAAAAAAAACGATTTTGTGATGAGAGATGACCGTGTGATGTCAACGGATGCAAATAACTTAAATGTAGCAATACACAATATGCCAGTAATGCTAGGTAAATAAATTATATAAAATCTCTTTCTCTCTCATGAAATATTAATTATAATTATTTGTTACGTATTTTAATGACATTTCAGATCACGCTACACCGATTGAAAATTTGAATGATGGTACAATGGATAATATTCATGATATAGATTTTAATGATGATAATATTCATGATGATGGCATTATTTTGAATGATGGTAATACTCATGATACATATTTGAATGATGGTAGTCATAATATTAACAGCAAAGGTAATATTCATGACATATCGTACTTTGTTTTTTATATTTACATTCAATTTTAAAGTTATTATTTTGTGTGTATATAATTTTTTCATCATATTGCAGACGGTGTACGAGAGATGTTGCGTATACAAATAATAACAAACTAAAGATTGAGGAATATAGAACAACGTTTAAAAAATATAGAAAGTGCCATCAAGCACCGCGCTTTGAATCCTGTCAAAATGAATGACGATCTCATTGCGCCATTTTTACCGTTAGCAACACTCACAGTAATAAAAGAATTTGATGTACTTCTCAAAATATCAAGTGACGCTGTACAACAATTTGTAAGTACAAATATTTTATGATCACATTAAACAAGAAATTTTTTAAAGACTTAATTTTCTTAATCAAATGTTTTGTAATCGCATTTTTCTGGTTTTAATAGCGTCTATTTACGTTTATTTGAAGAATAGATCATAAAATTATTTAGTTGATAAATTATATAAAATATATACTTCTGTTGCAATATTATTTTCTTATTGCTATGATTATTTTGAATATATGATTAGAAATATCACATTAATTTTCTTATTTTCTTTTTTTTATAGAAAGAGTTACTGTCAAAAACAGGTGGAAATAATGCCAGAGACAATATTCATCGCATCCTTAAAAAAATACTAACAAATGAATGTTCCATGAAAGTTCTTGGAAAGGACTACGTAATAATTTCAAAGTGTCAAACTTACACTTTATACAAATAATAAAAAGTAAGTTTTATACGAGTTATTAAAAGTGTTACATATTTGTGTTAAATGTACAAATTTTTATACAAATTTTATTTATTGTACTATTTCTGTTTTTCCTTTTAGGACAAGTAATAGCACGTTATGCTATGTGCACGGAAGCAGAATTTGAAAATACAGTCGCTGAATGGCTACGCTTTGCCACACAGAGACATAAAAGGGATAGAAGCAAGGAAAATATTGTCGAAGATAATACTGAGGACAACTAAAAATTATACGGTTTAAAATAATTATAAGTTAATATATACATATATACGATTCGAAATGGTTATATATAAGTGATTCACGAAACTGATCATATATCAGTACTACTAACTTTTGACAATTTTTGAAGGAAGATATCTGTTACAGATATTTCTTGAGTTATACGTCATATCAAGAGTAACAGGTTTTTTTCATATTGCCTTTTGTAAATTTATTTCAGATAATTGTTGCATAGTACATTAGTAGGATAGATATGAGAGTTTCAACTCAGGTCCTTCGAGGGGGGAGCGGGGCGCGGGGGTTCTCGGAGCGCGCGGGGGTATGACGTCACAGGAGTGGTGGGGATGACGCCACAGGATTGAAAGTGCTTTTATGACCGTCATAAAATTTTTTTTGGTAGACCCAAGTTTGAAATACCTACCCTTGTATTGTATTTTAATAATATGAACAAGGATAAAACTATCTTTTCAAAATTTTTTCGAGCGCCGATCTCGGGCTGCTAAAATTTATAATGTTAAATTTATAATGTTATAAAATAATATTCTTTTTTTGAGAGTGCACATGTGATAGGAATTTTTGCGACGCATAAAGCTTCATTCTTTCACTCACCAGCTTCAGTTTGTTACAAGCTGTGTGAGAGAGAAAATCAATATGGATCGAATACAGAAGTGTATTCCTCAGAAATCGGGCAAGGGCGAGGGGTACAAAACATACTTGATACCACCGAGTCAATCATCGTCGCGAGTACGTGAGTGTATTCCTCAGAAATCAGACAAGGACGAGAAGTACCAACCCTTAATACCGCCGAGTCAATCATCGTCGCGACCGTGGGAGAAAATGAAAGATTTTATTCATCGAAAATCGGACAAGGGCGATGGGTACAAACCCGCGATACCGCCGAGTCAATCGTTGCGACCGTGGGAGAAAATGAAAGATTATGTTCATAAGAAATCGGTCGAACGCCAAGGGTACCGTCCGCTAACATCGCCAAATTCATCACCGTCGAAGAAGAAATATAGTAAATAAAATTTTCGAGATCTAAGCCATCATCATCAAAGTAATAAGGTATGTATCCTTTTTTTTTTTACGAACGCGTTTTATCGAATGTAGTGAATATTCAGAAATTTTTAAAGTATTTTTTTTCTTTTTTTTTTTTTAGAAAGCGCTGCCGCCAACCGTAGCTCGAACATCGCCAAGCACTACCTCGCGCAATCTACTACTGATGCTTCAATATTCTTTTAATTTATTTTAAATGTAAAAAATTGTGAAAGGAATAAAAAACTAATTATTTCACATTTATAAACGATACATTATTTTGAAATCAGAGCATGTACGGGGGTACTCCATGGGCATGGAGCAGGGGGGGGGGCATACAACTACGGAGAGGGAATCTGTGGTGGAGGGGATGTGTATTAGAGACCCTACGGCTGTGGGTCCTACGACTGCGTGAAGGATTTTTTTCTCGCTCCTACCCACTTTCCACCTTCTCTCGCTCCCCACCCCGCTTCCCATCTTCTCTCGCTCCATCGCTCCCGTTCCCCCCATGCATTTCGCGTGCCCACCCACTCGCTCGCTCGCTCGCCCGCTCTTTATACAATTTTTTATTTTTTCTTATTTTATTCTTTTTATTATTTTTTCTTATTCTTATTCTTATTTTATTCTTTTTATTATTTTTTCTTATTCTTATTCTTATTTTATTCTTTTTATTACTTTTTCTTATTCTTATTCTTATTTTTTTCTTATTTTATTCTTTTTATTATTTTTTCTTATTCTTATTCTTATTTTTATTATTTCTTATTCTTATTCTTTTTTTTCTTATTTTATTCTTATTCTAAAATAGGGAAGGGAAGGGAGGGATACAAATTAACGATATCACGTTTCAGATTTTCATTTAAACATTTTATTCTTAATTTTCACATACGTTTATACATATTTTTTCTTACGTACTAAAAACTAAAGCCAACAGCTCGCAATCGATGAGCTGATGCTTATCGAAAGCATCGCTGACGCGAATCATGTTCGGTACCTCTTTAGGATCCGTCGCAGTGGACGCGATATGCGAAAATTGCGTAAACTTTACATCAACCGAACCAACATTTTTAAATAACTGCTCAAATGCTAAATAGATGCACCGATCCAGATTAAACATGGAGAGCAACGTCGATTCAGTCATCGTCAAACGTACGTTCAAAGATTCGAGACGTACGAGTTTAACATTATTAATCGCGCAAGCGCTGATCGTTAGCGGTCCGATGCCCATAGAACTGCTGGTATCCTTATGGTCGTTCCGAAGGAATTTTTGAATGTTCCATCGTTGCTCGTAGAATTTTCTCCACGTTTCGAAAGACAGAATCATCTCGTTTCCACGATTATCTCCCACGACGATCTCCACATAGCTCGGTGGGCCCACATTGATGCCAATTTCGAGGAATTTGTATCCCGTGGCTGTTAGCGCGTATCGTCTACTCAGTACACGAACCGCACGGCGCTCCAACGAAATGCTGTAGAAAAATAATGAAATTTGTTTCAAAATAATATAATTTACAATATATAAAATAGGAAGCTCTATACTTACTTGTTAGATTTTTTCTTCTCACACGATAAAGTTTCTTCATCATCCTGAATCGGCACGTAATAGTTCATCGCGCGATTGCCGATGTTCTCTTCGACGGAGTACATCTTTCTCGGTTACAAGAAGCGATCCGTTGATACATGCGGTTGATGCAACACTGATTGCGTAAAATTATCTGCGTATACGTGACAATAGTCGACATTTTGAAAGAATAAGGGAGGGGATTAATGTTTTAAGCGCGATCTGGAGGAGGAGATATGTTTATAGAAACGTGTCAAAACCTGAAAAGACGTCGAGAGAAACGTCTCACATACGTCTCGCATACATCGAGAAACATCTCACATACATCTCGCATACATCGAGAAACATCTCACATACATCTCACATACATCTCGCATACATCGAGAAACATCTCACATACATCTCACATACGTCTCACATACATCTCACATACATCTCACATACATCGAGAAACATCTCACATACATCTCACATACATCTCACATACATCTCACATACATCTCACATACATCGAGAAACATCTCACATACATCTCACATACGTGTCTAATACATCTAGCATACATCGAGAAACATCTCACATACGTCTCACATACATCGAGAAACATCTCACATACGTCTCACATACATCGAGAAACATCTCACATACATGTCTAATACATCTAGCATATATCGAGAAACATCTCACATACATCTCACATACATCTATCATACATCGAGAAACATCGAGTAATTATTAACAGAATATTGAGAAATGTCAACCGAATTAGCAAAACATGAAATAACGTGATTTTACTTTAATAAAACGTGAATTAATATAAAGAACGTAAGTGTTGTATGCGTAATGGGGGAGGGAGGAATAAAATAATCGACAATACATATATGTGTAAATAATATGCGTTTATTTTTTATGGTTATGCCACCAATTAAATAGCTTGAATACATTTTGCATTGCACAATTGGATACATGTTTATGGCAACGTAAAGTATGTGTCCATCTTTTTCAATGATTCCACGTCTTCGTAGTGCTCATCGAGGCTCTCGATGTAGACATCGTCTCTCGCATCGTCCAGGAGCAAATCCCGCAGCCATTCTCGTTTCTCAAGTCCCTTTACGTATACGATGGGTGAGTTTTCGCTCTCCATCACATCCCGCAACGCCTTTGTAATCATGTCTCTAGCCGTGAAGTACGGAATCGTTCCGTGATCATCGCGCCAATGCAATCCGTGATGTTTCACCTCCAACCAGGATACGTGTTTTCTATCCGCTTTGCTGAGAAAATGCCATGGCTCGGAGCTTCCAAATATATAATGAGTGAGAATATATCCGTCTCTGAGAGTGGCAAATTCTTTCACGACGAAGGAGTTTCTCCCGACGACGAAACCTTGCAGATCCACAAACGTTGGTGTTGACATGGTTGCAGACATGACTGATTTATGTCGAGGAGCGGGAAGGTGTAGATTTTATATCGCTCCCCTCTCCAACGTCGTATTTAGCTGATTTTGCGAACAATGTTGGTCAATGGGTTGTACTGAACTACGCGATCGTGCAAGATGAGGCAATAGGCAGTAGTACTTGCAGGTATATTTTCACTGCAATCGAATTCTATGCGTACATCCACAGTGGCGCTCTTGATCGATTCGTTCTGTCGCGAGCAATCAATGACCACAAATGGTCCTTTCGTTAAAAATGTGCCTAGGGTGAAAAGCACTTCTTGGCTCTCGGATCCGTAATAAAAATTACGAAAACGTGAATACATGTCATAAAGCAGAGCGTATCTTTTTTTCTTAAAGTCTAGATTCAGATCATCATATGGATAATAATCAGAATTTAGATAGAGCTTTACGTTGGTCAGGTTACAGTGGTCGAATACGCTAGCATCTTGAGACATGATATTCTTTCGGCCAGTCTGCAGAGCGAAGACAACGTATCGCGATTTTTCCAATTGAGTCGCAGTTTTGACGGCCCATGAATGCTTGGTTGTGCTCTGCAGTAGCGGAAACTCATACAGATCCCATGAGCGAAAACCCATGTTGAAGTATCGCCCGCTTTCCAAAGCCCGTAGCATGGACAATTTATTGACTTCATTTAACATAACGTGAGGCATTCGCCACTGTACTTTGAATAATTCGATTTCTGGCTCCGTCGTCGAATCTCTCATGAGGCAATTGTTGTCATTGCGCGATCGTATTAGAATCAATTCGTGACGAGCGTTGATAACCACATGTTTGTAATCCTCACAAAATCCCAGCAACATGTAGAGCGGTACGCAAAAATTAAAATTTCCTTCCGGCATGCTGGATCCAACGTCCCATCCAGCATTTATCAAGATCAATGATTTGTCGTACGTTAGCGACGCATAGTTCTTGAGCGTGCTGGCTATTCCAACATTTCTGCTGCGATCAATCTCCACACCATTGAGTTCGTATCGAATTTCGTCAAACATAAATGCTACGCAATTATTTGTAAGAACATTCGCCGCCGACGTGGCCGCCGCCGATGTAGCCGCCGCATCATTGTTCTTCTTCTTCAATATTCCTTCGATGTATAGAAAACTTTCGCACGGCAACGTGTACAGATCCTGTTGTTGTATGGGTATCCTTATCTCGTCGTTGTATCCGAACGTTGTATTAGCGTACGGGTTGTACGTGTGAGTCTCGATCTTGATAATGCGATCATCGAAGATCGGTTCACCCTCGATGTTCCAGATGTCAACCATTTTAGATGTTTCGCACGGTGAATCCCAAAGATTTTAAAAATTCAACGTTCGACGCGTTGAGTTTCTTTTTCTCGCTACAACCGGATGACCGGATATTGCCAAATGTCGATGTCGTTGTTCTCGTGACGATCGCGTTAGCTCTGACGTTCTTTGCGTTTGATTCGTTCAACACGAGCATCTCACGCCCGGGTTATCGCTGTCGCCGTCGCACGTGCAGTCTGACAATAATCTCCTCTCCTCGAAAATCGAGTAGTCGACCGTTTTGATCGACGACGCGTATCGTTAGATCCGTAATGCTCCGTACGATGATCGGCAGATAAATGATCTGCGCCGGCGTTTCCGATATCTTATATCCTGGTGGCACATTCGGTGAAAATTCATGTATCGTGTGCACGCGCTTGCTGTTGCTGTACGCGCCCGCGGTCACGTTGCATTCTATGCGGATAATGTTCACGTTCATAATGTTAATCGGCATGTCCGACTCGTACCATTTTTGCGGCTGCAATATACGATTTGACGAAAATCCCAGCAGCGATCCTATGTTGTTGGGCTTGTTAAAGTTTACTCTAAAGGCACATTTTATCTCGCTCCTCATCGTATTGTAATTTGCGCGCATCACTATCGGATATTCTCCATCCTCGTAATCGTTGTGCGTTTCAACATGTTCACCATGTTTCGACAAAATTGCGCGTTTCAGAAACTTGTTTATGTCTTGCAGTTCATACGATTCCTCGGGAATTGTAATTTCCACGTCATCTTTGTGAAAGTAAAATTTATTGTTCGAGGCATTCACATTCGCTATCGTACGATAAGTCTCAAAGTCCATTAGACCGAGCTCGTAGTCGTCATCGCTCAAATCTATAGCTGGAGAGTAGTTTACCGCGAGAACGTTGCTCTTGCCGCTCAGCGTGAATGTCAACGACATGATGGAAAAACTGCTTAGCGTACACTGAGTCCTCGCAACGGCTCGTCAGGCTTTAAATTCGCGCGCGTCCACCGTTTGGAGAAACCGCAGGCACATCTGGCCGCAGATGCTCTGATCGTAAGTTTGATAGGACCTTCGATTGTATTCTATCACGCAGTTCTCGAAATAACGCACCAGTTCTCTTGGCGGCCGAAGATTACCAAAACTGTCGAAATATACCACGCGATCTCTCCTCTTTGCGTACGCCACCCAATGAGTGCCGGGGCCCGTTGCGTTGTCCAGATTCACAATACCGCTCTCGTTTCGACGTGCACCGCTTATCGGTAATGAATCACGCATGAAAACGCCTCTAAAGTATGGTACGCACATACGCCTCGCCAATTGATCCAACTGTATGTTTGTCGTTACACCCGCAGGTATTTTTAACGTCTCTTCGAATTTTTTTTTTCTTCTCTTCACAACGCCTTGTCCGCGTTTGTATGGAGCGAGATAGAGTCCACGACCCTCCACCGCGCGATTATGACGCTGCAGCTCCTCGAGTTGGCGTCGCGCGGCTTTGCTGTCGTTCACCGCCTTTGCCACCCCGGCCGCTCCACCGATCAGAGATCCGAGGGCGCCCAACATTGGCAGAATCGGAAGTATACCGCCGCGTTTCGCTACCGGAAGTATCCGTTTTTTCTTCGTCGTTGTCTTCTTCTTCGTCTTCGTACCCATACCGATCTTTGTCTTGGCTTTCATCGCTGCCCAGACAGTAGCGGCGGCTGCTCTCTCACCCAGAGTAGAATCTCTCGCGACGATGCGTTTTCGCGCTTTCTCGGCGAGTATTTTGTCCGCCGCGTGTCTCTCGGTAAGATCGTTGCTCCGAGAATACGCTATGTCATGCTCGCGGCACGCCGCGTCCAGTGGATTTATTCCTCGATCACCTCTCGCCAAACGTTTCTCCAAGTGAGTTCCCGGACCGCAAAACTGATAGCCGGGGAGATGTAATTCGAAGGGAAGCGCGTTTATCGCGCTATTGAGCAAACTGCCACCGCTTTTTACCGATTGGCTAGACGTCGTTGCAACTGACATTCGTGGCAATCCTTAATCAGCGGCGCCGGACCATCGATATGCGTTCGCTGAGACGGTAAATTATAATGTTGCAGGCAACGACGATACTCTTGAACTTCCGAATCCGCCTTAATATGATCTGGAAGTCTATCCCACACATAATCTATGCAATTATAAAACTGCCGTAACAGAACGATCTTTGGTACATAGTTCAACTGTTCGGCGGTTAAATCGCATATGTCACTGTTATCTGACAAAAGCAAAAACATTTCTGAGCGATTTACGATTCCGCGAGACTATAAATAGGCGCGTTCGATTCCGTTCTCTACACAAAAGTGCAAAGAGAAATGAAATTCGTGCGGCAACCGCTGACGATACGCGTCACAAACTACGACGATAGATTGCGGACAATGGGGGACAGAGCAGAGGTGCGAAAGCACGGCGCGATGCTGCCGACCACTGTACGCGCGATCATCTGCGGCCCCTCGAATTGCGGTAAAACCAACGTTTTGATAAATTTGTTGGAAATTCCGCACGGCGTGCGTTTCGAGAACGTGTATGTGTACTCAAAGTCGCTGCAGCAGCCAAAGTATCAATATCTGGAGAAGCTACTGACATCGATCGATGAAATTGGCTATTTTACATTCTCCAATAATAGTGACGTCATCCCGCCGAGCGATGCGCGTCCAAACTCGATTTTTGTTTTCGATGACGTTGCGTGCGACAAACAAGATACGGTGAGAGAATACTTCTCGATGGGCCGGCACTCGAACGTCGACTGTTTCTACCTCTGTCAGACGTATGCGAGAATACCTAAACATCTAATACGCGACAACGCGAACCTGCTGATCCTGTTCAAACAGGATGCCGCTAATTTGAAACATGTTTACAACGATCACGTGAACACTGACATGTCGTACGGGGATTTCTGCGCGTTTTGTAACGATTGTTGGCAGCGTGAGTACGAATTCGTAGTAATAGACAAGGACAGTCCGCTTACGAATGGGCGATATCGAAAAGGATTTAACATGTTTGCGATACCACAACACAGTTAGTCATCGATACTCCATCGAGGCAAACGCGAACGATCTGTTGACATGGCGGGGAACAAAGATATTCGTGAACGTGAAAAGATCGCGAGGGAGATTGAGAAGACGAGTGAATCGATTCGCAAGAAACATCGCGCTTTGAAGACTGGTAAGATCGAGGATGATATCGCAGTGAAGACGCACTTCAAGCCTATTATCGAACCGCTGCAAAAGATGGTTGAAAATTCTGGCATGCGCACGATAAAGGAAGAACCGCGTGACGATGACGACGGCGACGGCGACGTAGAAGACGAAACGTTATTTGCCCAGAAGCATGAGGAGGAGGATGCGACATTGAGTAAGACAAAGAGAAAACGATCGTTGGTTCACGCATCGACACCGTACAAAACTTATCGATTTGCGCCTCCGCTGAACGTATCACCGATACCGACCGCGACGGCAACAACCGTACAATCGCCCGAATTGCTTGCGAGCGAGAATCTTTTCGAGCGAACGGACGACTCGCTCAACAAGACCTCTTTTCAAAAGCAGCTGGAAACGGCAGAAGGTCGAGAAACGTTGCTTGGTAACCTGGGTCCGTTAAGTCGAAGGTACATCGAAAACGTTTTGAGCGACGATCGAATAAGCAGTTTAGATAATGTATACGGCGTTCGTCTGAGCAGCGATGGAGCAATGATGCTCGGTGATAAACGCATTAGCGTGGACAACGCTGACAACATAATTATCGATGGCGTACGATTCGCCGGTACGCCTGGTCTTTATGAGTTGATCTTCAAGAAATTGCCTGCTAACAGCGCCTATACAGAGAAAGATAAGCTAAACTACAAGAATATACTGCTGTTGACGAAGGCGCATAGACTCAATTATAATGCGCTTAATCGCATATCGGGCAACAGAGGCTATAAGTACAAATATATAATCGCGCCGTTACTATCGATCGAATCCAAGAGCAAATCTGGAGAAGGACTGCCTCGTGCTATGACGCTGAACGACAATGCGATTGATTACGTGCACTGGGACGATCCCAACGAGCTGGTGGATCGTCTACGTTTGCTCGACGCTTCGCGCCAAGCCGGTCATAACGCTCATGACAACGAGATGCTGTCGATCATCGAGGAACTTCGCGAAGCTGGTATTATTATAAATTAACCGGAGTATCCTCAAAACGAACCAGTCGATTGGCGTCACTCACATCGAAAAATGCCTGTCAATAAATTCGGTCTATTTGAACGGAGAAATGACTCGATCAGCGGCTGGAGCGAACTAGTGAGAAGTTACGTGCGTGATACTGCACTGTGCCGTGTCGGTGTGGAATTTGACGCAAAGTCGTGCAAGATTCGTCGTGTAGCGCAACCTGAGGATGACGATGACGCGGCTAACAAACTATATGTGGAACAGTGCGTTAAAATTTTGAGTGACCAACAGCGGGAATTTGTCGAGAGGCTGACAGCGTTCGAGAGGGATGTGCATGCGTTACAGGCCGCGATAAGCGAGCTTCGACGCGACGCTACCACCGAGTCAGAAACGGTGGCGAACGAAGAGGATAAGAAAGCAGTTTAAAAAGTTAAATCTTCACACGTACTATTACCAGTCAATGATCGCATCGCCGAAACATGAGATCTGAAGATGAAAATATCGTCAGTTCCGAGAGACGGCGACTCGTCGAGGAACTGCATGCCCCGGCGAGAAGAAATTTTCCACGAAGACGTGTTATAGTTAGAGGATACGACGACCTGTGGCAAGCTGATATCGTCGAGATGCAACCGTACTCGCGTTTCAACGGAGGCTATCACTACATACTTACCGTCATCGATGTGTTGAGTAAATACGCGTGGGCCGTGCCGCTCAAGAGCAAAAGTGGAAGCGAGACAGCCAAAGCTATCGCCAAGATAATTCGAGAGAGCGAGAGACATCCGAAAAATTTACAGACAGACAATGGAAAGGAGTTTTACAACGCCGACGTGCAACGACTTGTGAAGAAACACGCCATAAATCATTATTCCACATATTCGGTGTTGAAGGCATCGGTTGTCGAGCGATTCAATCGCACGCTCAAGAACGATATGTGGAAGATGTTTACACTCAATGGAAACTACAAATGGATCAACGCGTTGCCGCGTCTCGTCTCAGAATACAATTCGCGAAAACATCGAACGATCGGCATGCGACCCGCCGATGTTACGCCCGCGATCGCCGAAAGACTCTTAGCTACGGTATACAGCGTGATAAAGATTGCGGGACCGGCAAAGTTCAAAGTAGGCGATTCGGTGCGCGTGAGCAAATACAAGACCGTCTTCGAGAAGGGTTACACGCCAAATTGGACCACCGAGGTGTTTAAAATCATTAAAGTACAGCGTACTAATCCCGTGACGTATCTACTCGAGGACTATCGTGGAAAATCTATCGCGGGAGCGTTCTACGAATATGAATTGCATCGCGCGACCGATCCCGACGTGTATCTTGTAGAGAAGGTACTGCGCAGAAGAGGTGACAAGGTTTACGTGAAATGGCTGGGATTTGATGAGTCGCACAATTCATGGATACACAAGGACGATGTGGTTTAATTTGCATACAAAAAAAGTTTATTCATTTCAAACATGTATAAAAAAGATGAATACACACACATTATAAAAAAAAAAACATAGTATAAAAAAAGATGAGTACATTATGAGATACACACAACACACATAATATAAAAAAAGATGAATACACACACATTATAAAAAGAATACATATAATATAAAAAAGATGAATACACACACAGTATAAAAAGAATACATATAATATAAAAAAGATGAATACACACACAGTATAAAAAATGTAAAATATATGAGATACGATATGAAATATATGAGATACGCAAGGACAAAGAATCTTTTATTAATATACCTTTTCCAGTAATACATAGTATAATATTACATTTACAGAGGTATTCGATAATGTCCCCATGGCAGAGTTTCGGTAGAATCGGGCTTAATGTATCGCTTGTCGTCGTACGGACTCAGAGCGATTTTCTTTTCGGACACTGTATACACTTCATGCAGCTTGGATCTTATGCAAGTCTGTTGTCGCGTCATTTCAATTTCCTTTTTCAAACATTGCGTGTAATCGTCGAACGTTATCGTTCGCGCTACAACGTTACTTTTGACGCCTTTTGCTTTTTTAGTATCCTTCTTACCATCTACCTTCAACGCGTACATCTTCGCTCTGAGCCCGACGAATTCAGTCATTATCGCGCCGTTGTTTTCATCTTTCATTAAACCCGGTACTTTTTTATTAGCGAGCGGAATACCGTACGCGTTGTCGATCGGATAATCGCTCGTGTCAAATCTATGAATGTCGCGTTTCATCGTCTTATACACGTCATCGCACTTGATGTGGTATATGAGACTGTCTGTGTCGGTGTACGTGATCTTACATCTATCGCGATATAAAGGTAACATGTACTCGTGATGAAATTCGTACAAACAGACCTTTGATATGTCGAGGATGCACATACCTACGTATATCGGTTTGTCGAATTTCACCTCGAGTTTTCGAAGTTCTACAGCGGCTAGATTTTCGGAAAAAATGCTTCGACTGTGGAAATTCGGTTTCGCGATCAGAGCTTCCACGCCGTAGCGTCCTTCCCATTTAGTTAATAATTTCACGTCGACATGATTACGAACATTTTCCATGGTTTTACCGAATACGGCATTGTTCATTAATTTATACAAGTTTTTTTCGAAATCATTTTTTGCAAGTGTTCTAAATTTCGTATTCAATTCGATGTATTTACGAAGCCATGTGGATTGTGCGAATTGTAGCACGCGATGAATTTTTGTAACGCGAAGACCGTGACGCGTGCATTGCTGCAGGTTACGATAGTGGATGACATAACGCTTCTTGTCGTATAACGTTGCAAGTAGCTTATCTTGCCGCTTGCCGGGCGGCTTATCACGCGTCGGACAGAACGGTAGGTCAGTATGCGCGTCATGAAGATGTTGCGGGTACTCGAGATCGACCTCGAGAATGTAACCCGTGGGCGAATCCGAAGCGATCGCGCTGTAATCAAAGTCCGCGGCATCGTCGACCCATCGAAATTCGGTGTACGGCAACGGCTGACACATTGCCCACCCATACAAATTATTTACATCAAAGTACATTAAATACGAAGAAGGTTTCGATCGTACGACTGCATGTACTTGTTGTTGGCTTGTGCATATCTGCCGGAGCATTGACTCAGACCGCCGCGTATACCGCGCTCGACAAACATAACCATATCAATGTCTGTGAGCAGTTCGAATTTGACGCGTGTATGTTTCAACATCGCGTCCCATGTAAAACCTGGTAAGGTGTAGTAGTACGCGGGATCGAGACCATAACTCGTGACGCAACTATCACGAAAATTTTCAAATATATCAGCCAACAACAAGACATCCGTTTTTAGGTATAAATCGCTGTACTCGCCCAGGGTTCGAATGGAGAACCGCCGCCAGACGTTCGCGGCGTGTGCGTAATCGCTCTCGGATACGGTGTCACCGGTCAACGAGCTGTAGAATGATTCGCGCGGCGGTAGACACGTGTCCTCCAGCTTTTCGACGCAATCCACGTATTCATATGGAAAAACGCCTTTTCGCGTCAACAAATCGAAATCTTCGTTTGATAGATTTGCGAAATTTGAACGTAAAATTTTTAATTTATCCCGGCTGAGAAATGATGCCAATTTTTCGAGACTTGTGGTGAGAAATTTATATGAATCGATAAACCTTAATTTTATATGATTTCGCGATTCTGACCTGTCGGCTGTGTCTTCAACATGTTTTGTGAAAGATATATATTTTTCTTTCGTTATAGGAAGCAATTCTACGTTTCCTTTGTATGCTGTGGCAATTTCCTTTATGATAAAATGTGAGTCGTAGCCTGATAAATTATGGAAGACTATAGGGATGGTATACGAATCTTTATAATTCAGATTACAGCTCGAATGCGTGGGACCTCTGTATCGTCCGGTCAGGTGGCAATGATCGCGCACTCTTTCGTCATCCGGCCCGAACGGTTTCTCGCATATATGGCAATGTGTAGCATTACGATATGCTATCCATTGTTGCTTCGATAAGATCTCCATGGGGACATTCGCGGATAGAATACCTTTTACGCGATGTGCCAAACATTTTAATTCCTCTGCGAACCATGCAATGCAATTCTTATCACGATAACACCGGTACGCGGATAACGATTCGTCAAACGAGCAACGTAATATGCAATGCTAAATGCCTGATGGTGGTGTTGGTGCGCTGCCGAATCCGTCTTCTCTAGTGTGCACTCTAGATCGGCGTACACTACAAACGGCATTCGTTCCTTCCTACCGTAATTTTTGAAACATAGCCACTTGTTGCTGTCGCTGGGTAGTCGAATTGCACAATCGTTCATTTCCTGGCAGTCGATGCTGTGAGCCTCCAGCTTGTCGCTTGAATGGAAGTAGTGCAAGCATCTGAAAAAAAATTTTTTATTTATATTATTCATTTATATTAATCATTTATATGCATATTGCTTAAACTTGTATACGTACCGATCGCAAAAGTATTTCTTGCCATTATGTTTGCTCACTTGCGAGCTCACGAGGCGGGATAGATTCTTTATCCACGTGAAATGTCCCACGTCGGCGTCGTCTCCTTGCATGTATAGTAGGTTTACGTGTCTCTCCCTCTTCCGATTGGCGAGGCGTATCGGCAGAATCACCTTTTCTTCTATCCCGTACACGTTGATTGAGATATTGTTGGAATTTTCAAACTTTTTTATTTGATTCAATGTCATTGGAAACTCAATGTCTTTCAGATTCAGTATCGTCGTATAATGAGGGTACGACGATTCTCGGTCAGCATTTCTTTCGGCTGGGTACAGTGCGGCTACCACTGACCACGCGAAACACGCATTGTCTTTAGACCGCACATTGATCACCGCTCCCTTAAATTTTATTTGGGGCGTGCAATGGGTTATATTTATTCACATTAATTGTGAGATTAAGAATTCGCGACAACGCCCAGCCACTGTCGCGTTCCTGAAACTCTTCGAGCGACGCCAGAGTAGGCTCGATAACGCGCTCTTCGTACCACTCGCGCAAATCGGATGTATTAAAAAGTTCGCAGTTACGCGTATTAATACTTTTGTTTGCACGTTTATAGCCGGTCACAAATTCCCCATTGAAAATGGTATTTACTTTAACGCTGTTGCGCACTCTTAAAATGTCTTGCACTCGCTCGAGCACTATTCCACCAGCGTCTTCCAAAAATTGACGCGGCTCGATATAGTCTGTGTTAATCACCGCGCCAGTCAGAAGACGATTTTCAAACGCGGTATCGATTTCTCGCCAAACGAATCTCTCCACGCTACCGCTCGCATAATCGCCACCGAAATGTATAAAGCGTCTTTCCAGTTGATTTTTTACACCCGCGAGTCGCGCGATGCTCGCCACCAAAGATTGTCTGTGTCCGATCGAGAGCCGCGGACGCTTGACCCGACTTTGTTCTTCGAGCCGTTCCACGCATTCATCGCATCGTTGCACCCACGCGAAATAATCACTCAAGGTAGCGACTCGACTAGACTGCTCCAGCAGGTCGCGTTCGATTTGTTCCATATTTTACTATATCATATCACATTCCTCTCTAGAACACTTGCACGTAACTCGTTCACACGATATGCAGTAGCGTTCATCAGCTTGAATGTTATATTGATTCTCCCTTTGTTTGTTACGATCAACCCAGACACCTTTGTAATCGTCTATCAAGTCCCACTCTTTAAGGTAATCGTCGACACTCCACATTTTATCGTTTATATATTTCAAACAAATATTAAAACCCGAAAAACAAAAATTGTTTATTACTGTTAACTCGACGCATCTGTCGATACCTGCAGGAAACGTGATGTACTGAGCTTTACAACGTTTATTTTTTTCCAAGATTTCCTTAATGTATTTACGTTTTAATTTTTTGTTCGCTTCTTTATAGTGTGATGTATTACGAATTTTTTTCAGCTCCCATTTAAACATTAGTCGCTTCCTTGTGTATGCTCAGTCCGCAAATCGGAATGTGCGGCTCACACTTTCGATTTCAACTCCCTGTTTTATGAAGCGACCACTGGTTCCGCGAATACCAAGTTCTCGATCGCGTAAAAATTGCACCGGCGAGATCACACGCGTTTCGCTCTGTGATTCTCCTGCTTCAAGACCATCAAAAATGCCTTCCAAATATCGACGTTCATCCATAATTTCCTCACTTATGAATGTTTTTATTGTGCACACAATGGACACATGTTGCACTGGAATATCATAAACACTGGATTTCTGCAATCGGAGCAATACTTGCCATCTATGGCATCATATGGCAAGGTGACGTGTTTGCGTATAACAGACATTAATTCGTCATTATCCTCATCATCTTGATTAATACTATTGGGCATACACTCTGAACATGCCACATAACTGTTGCCTATAATGTAGTAGTAGTATATAGCGCACTGTTCGCGCGAATATTTCAGATGCGAGCACTATTTTGTTAACAAGGCTCTCACGCGGATCTTCGTCATCCAGATCTTCAATGTTCACATCCAAATCTTCAATATTCCATTCCGGATCTTCAATGTTTTCCCGCGGATTCTCAATATTTTCACGCGGATTGTCAATGTTTTCACGCGGATCCTCTTGATTTTCACGCGGATCCTTTTGATTTTCACTGTCACTGATATAATCACTGTCGTTAAACACTTCGTCCTCTAATTCAAGTTCCATTAATTCATTGTCGTCGTTAAAATTATTCACATTAGCCATTACTCAAAGCACAGACACTCGTCGCAACTTCCAAAAATCTACTGTGATCTTACACCCTTCCAGACCGATTTTATATTTTCTCTCTTTTCCAACTTAAATATTTTCAAAATCATTGATCCTTGAATCTGTTTATTACACTAGCAGCCTGAGAACGGCGCTGGAAAAAAAGGGTATCTTTAGAAATACAGAAACGCATTCAAAAATTCTAATCGCATGTGCACTCTCGAAAAAAAAAGAATATTCTTTCATAACATTATAAATTTTAGCAGCCTGAGAACAGCGCTGGAAAAAGGGTATCTTTAGAAATACAGAAACGCATTCAAAAAATTCCTATCACATGTGCACTCTCGAAAAAAAAAGAATATTATTTCATTATAAATTTAACATTATAAATTTTAGCAGCCTGAGAACGGCGCTGGAAAAAAGGGTATCTTTAGAAATACAGAAACGCATTCAAAAATTCCTATCGCATGTGCACTCTCGAAAAAAAAGAATATTATTTTATAACATTATAAATTTAACATTATAAATTTTAACATTATAAATTTTAGCAGCCCGAGATCGGCGCTCGAAAAAATTTTGAAAAGATAGTTTTATCCTTGTTCATATTATTAAAATACAATACAAGGGTAGGTATTTCAAACTTGGGTCTATCAAAAAAAATTTTATGACGGTCATAAAAGCGCTTTCAATCCTGTGGCGTCATCCCCACCACTCCTGTGACGTCATACCCCCGCGCGCTCCGAGAACCCCCGCGCCCCGCTCCCCCCTCGGAGGACCTGAGTTGAAACTCTCATATCTATCCTACTTACATTAATTTGATCAGTTTTGTGAGTCACTGTTTATGAGCAAAATAATAGTTCTTTTTATAATATGCAGCAACAAACGAAATTATAAGTAATGTCAGTTATAATATATGTTTATATATAAAACAAATTTTTTATATAAAAATAAAAGTATAAGTAATATCAGTTATAAGTTACGTTGCGTTAAAAAAAAGTTGTAAGTAATATGAGTTATAAATATATATTTATATTTATAAAACAAAGTTTATATATAAAAATAATATATATATAAAACAGAATTTTAAAGCTATTATATAATTATTGTCATTATTTTTCTTTACCCCTCTTTCTAATACAATTCCCAAGAAATATCAAGTTTTTGAATCAATTTTAAATACAACCGAGCTAAATGCATTTAGCTCGGTTGTATTTAAAATTGATTCAGAAACTTGATATTCCTTGGGAATTATAGATATCTATATATATATATATATATATATATATATATATATATATATATATCAATGTAACTATTATATAACAGTGCAATTATTAATTTGGTAACAGTTATATAACAACTTACTTACTTACATTGCATTTCTATAACAATTTAGGTATTAATATAACTGTTATGTAATATTTACGTTATCATGTAACAGTTATATTACATTGTAGTTGCGGATAATATTTATGTTACATAACTGCAATATCTAATAAGTGGGAAATTACAACTAACATGGATGTTACATGTAACGTACACGTTATATTACCTGTTACATTACGTTTTATTACAGCAATGTAACATTTATGTATCTGTGTTTGCTGGGTTGTATTGTACCGATAATTTCAATTCTATCATCTTTATTTATCGAAAGAGCATAATAGTCATCAGGCAAAAAGTTTAAAATGTGAACCTCTAATTTATAAATCCCATCTGTAACGAAACCCCAGCCGATTAATCAAGAGGCACGGTAGTGTCTCGCGCGCCAAGTTACGCGCAGCGAGGCGCCGAGACACGGCCGTGCCTCTTTTACGCGAAACGTCGTATTGAGAAATCCTTCGATTATCGGATCTCATTAACGACTGAACCGATCGAATTCTAAGTAGGCTTAATCGAAAGCTTAGGATCGAATTATATAATGAAAGTGTTATTATTTTTATTTTACGTGAACTACGAGCGGAGATATCGGGATGTAAAGTTTAAAAAAGTTGAAAATGGGTAATTTTCATTTAAGAAACGTCGTCTCCTCCGCCCCGGCTAGTGGTGGGGAAATGTCCAGGTTCGTTTTTTTAACGCAAGAGCGCCACTGTTACGCGGCGTCTGTACTCACTGAGCTGCACTGCTGAACTTAGGGCATCTCAGTGCAGCTATAACGAGAACCGACCCATAACCTCAATGTCATCTTGACGTTAGTAGACATGTGTAGGTTAACTGTGTAAGTGTACGTATCGTGTGCGTACGTATTTCCACGAGGAGATTTGCACGTGGCCGTTGTCCGACCGTGACGTGCCATCACGTGATCTTCTTTTAATGACGCTGAAAATGATCGTCAAGCATCAAATCAATGTGAATATATTTATTAAATTTATTAATTAAAAAATATTAATATTTATTATTTTATATTTATTATGTTTTTTATATACATTCTTAAACTTGATTTGTCATCTACATATCATATTATTATAAAATTAATTATTAATATATTTTTTATGAAATTAATTTTATATGAGATCATTTAATTCTATGTACTAAAAATTTATTTTATTTATATGAGAGTTATATGATCTGTTAATGACATATTTAGTTTAAGTGTGTATATACGTTCGTAAACTTAATGTACCAAAGATTTTATATGAGAATTATTATGATCGATGACAGATTTAAAGTGCGTTCCGTTTCATGCATGATGTGCATGATGCATCATTTATCTTTCTTGTTAATCAAAAGATAAACAAGAATAAATGATGCATTATGCACATCATGCTTGAAACGGAACGCATCTTTAGTTTGAGCGTGTATGTAAATTAATTTATATATTATATATTGATATTAAAATATTGGCTGCTGTGCGCCGATATAAGGCTGCTATGCGCCGATATAAGGCTGCTGTGCGCCGATATAAGGCTGCTATGCGCCGATATAAGGCTGCTGTGCGCCGATATAAGGCTGCTATGCGCCTATAAAAAATGATTAATAATTACTAGAAAATGTTTAAGATATTAATTTAATTGCTGTGCGTCGATATAAGGCTGTTGTGCGATATACTAATTACTACAAAATGTGTGAAATTAAGAAAATTATTACATTAAATAGATCAGTCTCATTATACAAGAATCTTTAATAAATTTAAGTGCTCATCGAAATAAGTATGTTTGATGTATCTATATGTTTGTATCTGATATGATATTAATGCATGTTCATATTCGCATGTTCATATTCGTTCATATTTATTAAATCTGCGATCATTGTGATATCGAGTGATATAAGAATTGAATAGAAGCATATTCACCGAATCAACGGAGAAAAAGGTAAGTTTGTGATTTATTTTATTATTAACATAGCTACTATTATATAGCTTTTGAGATATATAAATCATTTATAGCATATATATATATATATATATATATATATATATATATATATATAGTATAGATTTACTCGAATCGGAAGAACACAAAATCGCGAAAAAAAGAATATAGATTTACTCGAATCGGGATTAGGAAATCCTTCTCCTGAATTAAAGCATAAGCATTAAATTCAGTCTGGATTGCGGAGTTTATGTCGAGAATGGAAAAAAATTTTTTATTTATGATATTTTTATCATTTCTTAGTCGAAAATGGCGTTTGAAGCTGTCACATCGTAATAATATTTGCTTGATATAGAAGATCTGCAGTTTGTACTCACGAAATTCGAATTTTTAGACGTATAGATAACGCAAACAAACAGTTGTTTATAAAATTTGACTTTAATGCCTAAATAAAACGTATTTGCGATACGAAAATTTATGCTGACAGGCGTGCGAAAGTTGATTTTTTATAAAATTTAAATTTTAAAAATATAAAATATTATTTTTTTAATAAAAATTTTAAAATTTATTTAAAGATTATCCCTTAAATAATTATTTTTACATTAATAAATACTCTAATAAATAAAATAATATTGAATATAAAAATTAAATTTAATTTAATTAAATAAAAATAGAGCAAAAATTTTTAATTTTTCTTCTTTTTATTTAATACAATACAATAGGTAATACATTTTGAATGCTTCAATAATAATTATTGAAAAATATTTGCTGCGTGCCGTAACCGCCATATCCACGGCCCCGACCACGGCCACGGCCACGACCACGGCCACGGCCGCGATACCCTTCACGCCATTTTCGGCCGGCCCTTTGCCAGCGAGGTGCTGAAAAAAGGAAAAATGTATTAATATATTTATTAATAATTAACACAGTTACATATATACATATATAATTTGTTCTTTACTTACGTCTTTTATTTGCCTGCTCCTGCGGCGGCTGTTTCTTTTCCTGCTGTTCCTTTTCCTGCTGTTCCTTTTCTTGCTGCTGTTGCTGCGGCACCAGCAGCGACGGTGCCATCGACGTCGATGGCATCGTCTGAGGCGGCGGTTGTTTCTTAGGAGGTGGCGGCTGCTGCTGCTGCGGCGGCGATGCCATCGACGTCGATGGCACCGGCTGTTTAGGCGGCGGCATGTGCGTCCCTTGAGACAGCGATGGTCGAGTAAATGAGAACTCTCCAAAATCGAATTCCATTTCATCAAAACTGAAAGAAAATAAATTTTTTTTATTATAATTGTTAGATACTTATAAATATAACTTATATCTTTTATATATATTATATTATTACTTACGCGTGACTTTTCTGCTCCTTTTTCTCCGCCATCTTTCTTTTTTAAGATCGTCTTTTTAATTTTAAAGTCGTCGCACTTTTTTTCGTCATTGACATTGAATAGGTACTAGATGCATATGCAACTAGATTTTTTTTGGTTAATGTTTTTGAGAACATCCTTAGGGATTTGATAGATAGATCGATTATTGATACGCGACTATTGTAATGTTTGATTCATGTCATTCATGACCATTCACCAGATAGTTATTGTGTTGTGCGGATTGCGGATACATTGTCAATACGGAGGATAAATACGTTGAATCTTTTAATACATGTAGTAAGTATCAATCAAAATAAATATCTCAATATTTACATGTAGATCAGGTTATTACTGGGTTAGTTTATATCAACTTTTGATATATTTATGACCGTTCAATAGAGGTTATTGTGTCGTGTGATGCGTAAATTCGCTCGAGGTAAATGTTAGTTATTTTAGTGACACCTCGATGTCTCTAATCAAATCAAATCAATCTCTATTATAATTAGTGAAAATTATAATCTGTATACTTTTTTCTTCTTTGAAATCTCAACTGTACAAGTTAATTAAAACAAAGTAAACATTAATAATGATTCTGATTGATGTTGATTTTGACATATGTTCTAAAGGGGAAGATAATAATTAATAAAGGGGAGGATAATAATTATTATTCACTTTGTTTTAATTGGGTCATATAGTTGAGATATTAAATGAAGAAAAAATATATAAGCCATTATTTATAGTCTATTTTTATTTCAAGGCAATCTTTAAGCCCTGTGTTGTGTGGATTGCGGATACACTGTGAATACGTAGATACACTGAAAAAGATTTGAAGTTCCATTAATAAGTATAGTAAGTATCAATCAATCAAAATAAATATCTCAGTATATGCATGTATGTATACAGCCGTGTGCAAAAGTGTTAGGCACCCTGTAATAACGTGAGTAATGTGTATATGGGGCGTAAATGAAAATAACAGCATATTTGTTTAAAATGTTATATATATTGTTTTAATCAATATTTAGTAGGTCCGCCTTTTGATTTAATTACAGCAGTGACTCTTTTCGGCACAAACTTATCATGTTTCACTCTTGTTTTAAAGCAGTTAAAAGTAATTGTTTGTATGTTATAGAGTGACGCCGTACATTTTTCTTTAAAATATTCCAAAGATGCTCAATATAATTGAGATCCGGCGATTGTGCGGGCCAGTCGAGCAATTCTATACCATTTTCGCGCATCCTCGTCACTGTGAGCGCTGACTTATGGTACGAAGCATTATTTTGCTGGAACTTGACCTCATGGGCGTTGATAGCGTAAAAAAGTGGCGGTGCTTAAGACTTTTACACACGGCTGTATCAGGTTATTATTGGGTTAGTTTACAACAACTTTTGACCGTTCAATAGAGGTTATTGTGTCGTGTAATGCGTAATTGATATTTCGAGGTAAATGTTATTAGTTTTTTAGTGGCAACTCGTTAAATCAATCGCAACTCGTCAAATCAATCAAATCAAATTAATTTTTATTATAATTAGTGAAAATTATAGTCTGTATACCTTTTCTTCTTTAAAATCTCAACCGTACAAGTTAATTAAAACAAAGTAAACATTAATGATTCTGCCTGATATTGATCTTGACATATGTTCCAAAGGGGAAGATAGTAATTAATAAAGGGGAGCATAATAATTAATGTTCACTTTGTTTTAATTAGGTTATATAGTTATTAAATAAAGAGATATTAAATAAAGAAAAAATATATAGGCCATTATTTGTAGTCCATTTTTATTTCAAGGCAATCTTTAAGCCCGTATCAGAATATACGGATTGGGATTGGGATTAAATTGAAATTTGACAAATCAGAACAATGTTCACAGAATTACTTTGTATTAGCTTTATTCTAATTTATCCAATTTCAATCTAATCTCAATCCCAATTTGTAGTCTAATACGGGCTTAAGTAACATCCTATTAATGCCTAAAAGGACATATTTTTGACATAATTTTCAGCGACTTTATTTGCAATGTTAAAGGTCTAAAAAAATTTTGAATAATATTATTTCTTACGTAAAATTGTATACTCTTTTAGAATCTATCATCAGAGTTGGTGTAAAATAAAGTCCGAAAAAGTTACGGTGGCTTTTAAGTAGAAAAATGCACAAAAATCGAAAAAAATTTTTTTCAATATTGTTTTTTACATCGCATAGTATGAAATTCCAGCTCTTTCCGCAACCATTGATGTACAAAATAGTTGTATTTTAAGGGGAGTTCTACAATAAGTTGCAAATGCCTTGTCACCAGTCGCAAACGACATAATTGATTGATTAACGAATCACATCGCCGTATCGAAATATTAGCGACTAGCGATAAAGCCGTCATTTTGAAAATTACATATTTGATCGAAAATGAATTGCGAATATCAACCCCATTATTTTCAGTGATAATAAGCCGTTAGTTATTTGAAATTTACGAATAAATAAAGAGTAACCCCAAATTTGGCCCATTTTTTTCGCCCTCGAATTTCAAATCGAGCTATGTGCCAAATAATTCTATATGATGGGACATTAATCTCAGAAAAAATTTAAGTTGAGCATAAGGGTAGTTTTGGAGATACGGGAGGTCAAAGTGACTAAATTCTCACTATTCTCAATATTGTCCAAGCGCTGTAGACATAAAAAAAGTCAGTACTTCTTTGATAACAGTGAGGATTTGACTTGAATTAGTCAAAATGGTTTTCTGATTCCTCCATCCCTGTTGTTTAATATTTTAAGGGTTGTCTAATATTTAAAACTAGCTTCAAAACAGTTTTACTGAATTTCTCGAAAATGAATGCAGATACGAAAAAATGTTTTAGATAAAAGTTGTTTGTCTTAAAATTCTGCATAAAAAAGATCTGTTTCATTTTTTCGATAGGACTAACCCTTCAGTCGAAAATTGCATCTGAAAAGATATAGTTTCCGAAAATAATAATTACTATTCCTAAAAAACAAAAAAACAATGAATTTTTCTTTCATTGTTCTTTTCACACATTTTCTTGCGTCAGTTTTTCAACATAGCAACTAGAAACTCTTTATTTTAATCCTTTATAACATTTCTCGAAAATGAATGCAGATACGAAAAAATGTTTTAGATAAAAGTTGTTTGTCTTAAAATTCTGCATAAAAAAGATCTGTTTCATTTTTTCGATAGGACTAACCCTTTAGTCGAAAATCGCATCTGAAAAGATATAGTTTCCGAAAATAACAATTACTATTCCTAAAAAACAAAAAAAAAACAATGAATTTTTCTTTCATTGTTCTTTTCACACATTTTCTTGCGTCAGTTTTTCAACATAGCAACTAGAAACTCTTTATTTTAATCCTTTATATTTTTACAGAATCAGATATAATTTCCGCGATTTCTGACTAAAGGATTAGTTCTATCTATTCCAGTACATAGTGACAAAAGATATAATAATTTAGAATTTTTTTCTACATCAAATACATATATAAAAAAAATTATTGATCATATTGTAACGTTATTTTCAGAAGCTATATCTCTTCAGATGCGATTTTCGACTAAAGCGTTAGTCCTATTGAAAAAATGAAAGAGACCTTTTTTATGCAGAATTTTAAGACAAACAAATTTTATCTAAAACATTTTTTCGTATCTGCATTCGTTTTCGAGAAATTCAGCAAAACTGTTTTGAGGCTAGTTTTTAAATATTAAACAACCCTTAAAATATTAAACAACAGGAATGGAGGAGTCAGAAAACCATTTTGACTGATTCTAGTCAAATCCCCACTGTTATCAAAAAAGTATTGATTTTTTTATGTCTACAGTGCTTGGACAATATTGAGAATAGTGAGAATTTAGTCACTTTGACCTCTCGTATCTCCAAAACTACCCTTATGCTCAACTTAAATTTTTTCTGAGATTAATGTCCCATCATATAGAATTGTTTGGCACATTACTCTTTAGCTACCATTTTTTAATGAAGATGACAATTTTGACAAATTTAAAAAATATACTTTTAAAGTACAACTATTTTTTTGTGTACCGATGGTTGTAGAAAGAGTTGCAGTTTCATATTTTGAACATTTTATTCATTGATTTTCACAATTCTTTTTTACTTATTCCTTATTTAATAAACAATGTAAGACGAAAAAATCCGTTTTTTTATGTTAAATTCGTTACTGAAAAAAAATTCTCTTTAAACATACTGCTTTTTTTACCTATATTTATGTTTTTGAGGTTGCTAATCATAAATCCGTCGTTAGATTTGCGAAATTTTTTTATTATAAACAAAATATTGAAGAAAATATGAGAGCAAAAAATGAGAATTTCTAGAATTTAGGTAAAAATTTGATTATCTGAACGTTATTTTTCTACAAATCGCTTATTACCAGAGACCGAATCGCGGAGTCGTTTTCTTCACTCCACGCGCGTTTAGCGGCTGAGTGCTTCGAGAAGTAGTACTGTGTACGTGAGCCGTGCCAGTGTCATTTTTTTCAAATCTGATGGTTGGTAGTGGATTCAGAAACTGAAGACTATTAGATATTGAATTTTATGTAAAGAATACTAATTTTTGTGAAAATTTAGGATTAAGTACCCTTTTAATCCGCCATATTGCGTCAGCCATCTTAGATCTCATTTTTCCAAACATCTTATGGCAGATGCAAACTCAACGACCTCAAAAATGTATATAATCATGCTTTTTGTAATGATTCGACTACTCCCTTAATTGCGTGACTCAAAGGGTTAAGATGCAAATACAACCCTGCAATTTGTTTACAACATATAAAATTTTTACTTAAAATGAACTTAAATATAAGAACAGACTATGAATACCGGCCATAGACTATAATAATTTCAGTAATTATACAATATAATAGAAATATTTTAATGTCATCATATATAAAATGTTATTTCTTGTTTCAGGATCACATTATACAGGTATGTTTCTTTTTATATTTCTATTATTTCTTTTCCTGTTTCTGTTTCTATTTCTTTTTTCTATTTCTATATTTCAATTTCTTTTATCTTTCTTTTTATTTCGTTTTGTTTTCTTTTTTTAATCAAAAGGTTGCTGTGCGCCAATAAAAACAGGTTGCTGTGCGCCAATATCAGGTTGCTGCGCGCCAAAATCAGGTTGCTGTGCGCCAATACCAGGTTGCTGTGCGCCAATATCAGGTTGCTGTGCGCCAAAATCAGGTTGCTGTGCGCCAATACCAGGTTGCTGTGCGCCAATATTAGGTTGCTGTGCGCCAATACCAGGTTGCTGTGAGCCAATTTCAGGTTGCTGTGCGCCAATACCAGATTGCTGTGCGCCAATTTCAATTACAATTTTAGATTTTAGATTTAAGAAAACTTTGAATTATTTCAATTTTTCAATAGTTGAATTGTCAAAACTGTTACGATATCGCGCTGATAGTTGTTCTTGCAACACGAAGTGTGCCAAATAAAAGAACCAATCAGCATTGTGGAAAAGAGATAACAATATATTTCGAGACTTTCAACTGTTAATTTAACACGCCTTTTTCAAGAGTAGTATATAATAAAAATGTCTATAAAAACAAAAGTAACGTTTCCGATAGAAGAGAAACATATTATTGCTCAAGGTAGATGGTTAGAAGACATGCATATAGAGCATTTTTATCATCTTTTAAAAAGTTGCTCAGATTATAGACCAGTTAGTACATTGCAAAGTTATATTCTTGATGTTACAATACCATCTATGTCAGAAAGTAAAAAACATATACAAATTTTACATAGTTCTGATTTTGATTTACATAGTTATGAATCTGATTCACTGGATTTGTGTAAATTAAATAAGTTATTGAATGTGAATGAACATTGGGTGTGTAGTTACTATGATACAAAAAATATATGTATTTGTATACGATTATGTATGTATACGATTCATCTAATAAAAAGAAGTTGCATAAACATCATGAACAATTTTTGAGACGATTATTTCCATTTTATCCCTTTAATAAAAAATCTATTATATTTCCTACTGTGCAACAACAACCAAATTGTAGTGATTGCGGTGTTTTTGCAATAGCTTTCGCTATTTCATTATTATTTAACATTAAGCCTGAAAAAGTAAGATATGACGTTAGCTTAATGCGTTCGCATTTAATAAAAATTTTTGAATCGAATGTTATTGAGCATTTTCCTCAAGATTTAAAATATGGTGTGCCTCAGAAAGTGTTTCCATTGGCAGTAATAAGAGTACGAGAGGCTGATGCGGTTCGTAAACGTACAAACCGTCGATATGAAAAGAAACAACAGGAATCGTCGAATAAACAAAAAGAGTCTCAACAAATTAAGAAAGAATTAAATAACAATTCTTTTATAAATACATCAGAAAAGTACGTACAATCAGTAACGAGTAATATTTATATTAGGCAATTTAATGAACAATTTCAAAATGTGTCGTGTGATGAAAATATTTATGATAACAAGGAGAAAAATAGCGTCAACATTCACGATATAAGCAAAGATATAAAGAATGAAGACGCTGCTGAACATATGCAATATAGAAATAATTTTGTTAAAGAGAAACGTCAACGAGAAATGACACTGTCGGTGCAACAAAAAAGTATTATTGCTCAAGGCAGATGGTTAAATGATTTGCATATGGATCATTTTAATGATCTTTTAAAAATGTACTCAGATTATAGACCTGTTGATACATGGCGAATACAATTAATGGACACAATACAACCCATACCAAGAAATAAAAAGCATATACAGATATTACCTACTGAGTTATTGGGTAGCCATTGGGTGTGCAGTTATTACGATACAAAAAATATATTTATGATTCTTTAAATACAAAAATATTAACCGAGTGTCAGAAACAGTTTTTGGAAAAATTATTTCCAACGTATAACTTTAATAAGTGTCCTATTCAATTTCCTATTGTGCAAGAACAACCAAATTTCAACGATTGCGGTGTTTTTGCAATAGCCTTTGGTATTTCATTATTATTTGATATTAAACCAGATAAAGTAAGATATAACATTAACTTAATGCGTTCGCATTTAATAAAAATTTTTGAATTTAATGTAATTGAGCACTTTCCTCAAGATTCATTAATCTACAATGCTGCTCTAGAAGTATTTCCATTGGAAGTAGTAAAAGTAAAAGCAAAAGAAATTGATACAATGTATACAAAATGTCAATATGGCAAGGAACAACAGAAACTGAGTCAATTCCAAGAAAATTTTAATTCTCAGCAAATTAAAGAAAAATTAAATAATTTTTCGAAAACGTTGAGTACATCAAAAGAACATGTACAATCAATAATGAGAAATATTTATATTACGCAAGTTGATAAAGAGTTTCAAATTGGTATTACTCGAGAGGATAATGATTTATATAGTGACAACAAGGAAAAGAAAATAGAAGTTCAAGGTACGAATAATGAAAAGAAAAACAAATACCCAGAACATATTAATTCTGAAGTAGAACATAAATATAAAAATGAAAGTTGAATCGTGCTAAAAAACGATATCGGTATCAACAAGATCTAGAAAATTATCGTGCTAAAAAACGATGTCGGTATCAACAAGATCCAGAAATTCATCGTGTTAAAAAACGATATCAGTATCAACAAGATCCCGAAAGTCATTGTGCTAAAAAACGATGTCAGTATCAACAAGATCCAGAAAATCATCGTGTTAAACAGCGTCGTCGATATAACAAGAATAGACAGCGTGAACGAGAGAGATAAAGAGGTATACCTTTTGATCGTAAGTGGCTATATAATAAGCGATATTATCAGAAAAAAAGTACTAACTCTATACTTGAAAAGAAAAATTATATTGTTACAAATATTGCTAAAAATATTACTAAAAAGTACGTAAAATCGGTTCGATCAAAAGACTTTATAAAAATTTATGGTAATTCGGTAATATTTGTTGAAAATATTTTACGAAAACTTAATATTACAGACAGCAATAAAAGTTATATTGAAAAACGATTAGAAGCTGAAAAAATAGTACGTTGGTGCATGAATATCAGAGACAATTATATTCGTAAAATATACAAAACGTTATCTGAGCTTAAAAAGAAATTAGAAGTATGTTTGACTGTTGCTGAAGAATGTTCTATATTTGATGATAAACTACGTGCGTTGTGTGGTACATCTAGACATACAGCTTCGTCTGAAAATTACTTTGCTGACATTACATACGACAACGTTATTTCATCTAAATCTAGTATAACTAAGCCTTTCATAAAGGATAAAACACGTATTGAGAACATTTCTATATGTTATGATATAGCTTTGCCTGAAGTGAATATAACTGAATCTTTCAAAATGAATGTAAAGGGGCAAGTTGTTAATATATTATCTTTGATACAAGCGCGAGCAAAAAGTGCATGGTTGTGCAATAGTTTATGTAAAATTAATCCTCTTTTAATTGACCAATATCAAAAACTTTTGGAAATTATAAATACATGTAGTGTGAAGAATGTATCGAAATTATTACAAAAAGTTTTCGAATGTACTGTAAAAACTTCGAATGATAAATTAGGCCATCCGAATAGCTGTTATATTGATCTGAATCTTTGTAAAGCAATGTTCGTCCCAATGCAATTGTTAGCACCTCATTTCCCAAAAGTAAGGTATATCAGACGTTTGATTTATCGACTTAAAGATTTCCACGAAAAGACGTCAAAAGTCGGTGAAGCATTAACTTCTGCTGATCTAGATATTTTAAATGAAATAGTAACTTCAGCACAAGAGAAAGTAGATATGTACAAAGATGAGCAAACTGGTACAATTTTAAGTGATGACGATATTATTTCTAAATATCATAATGCGTTTAAGGCTTTGACTAAACGTTCTGTAGATACACCACGGTATATTTGTGTGTCATGTGAAAGACTTTGTTTTAAAAGGAACGTTTCTAAAATTAGTCAACTTCAAGCACAGAGAGATATTCCAATTTGGAGAGACTTAATGGCGTATGTAGAGCAACGAAAAATTAATCCAGAATATATATGTAATTATTGTGAAGGGAAGTTTCGTAGTGGCTTCATGCCTGCGTATTGTATTCTAAATAATCTTTTTGTAAACGATGTGCCCGAGGTAATATCGTCTCTTAACACATTTGAAAAAGTGCTTATACAGAGAGCTAAAGCCTTTCAAACTGTTCATAAAATGGGAACAGTTAGTAATAAAAAAATACCTGAAAGACAAAAGATACAAAAAGTTAAAGGTAGGACGTTTCATTTACCATTTCCTTTACAACAGACTTGGAATAAATTATGTTCTGACACTGATCCAATAAACGTAAATCACGAACTGTATATTATAGTTCGAAATATTCCGACTAAATCAAAAATTATCTGGGAAGATTTTGTGGATATTAAAAAAGTATTTGAAGCGTTAACGTGGTTGAAAAATAATAATCCTTTGTATTCTCACATTATATTGCCTAATACTTATGATGAGATACGTTTGGAGAAGTTGAATAATCCTGAATTTCACATGGTGGAAGAAACGGAAAATGATACAAGAGATTCATTTAATGACGAATGTAATAATTCCGAACTGCAAATTCAAGAGATAAAAACTCATGCAGAAGTTACATTACACGATCAATGCGTGGCAATGTTAACGCAGAAAGATGAAAATGATAGTTATTACGAGCAATATACTGTTTATCCTTTGTATGAAAAAAAGGTTAATAAGACTGCGACTGCTTTGTATCAAATGTTAAAAATTCAAGATTCACCTTTGGATAATCGCGAAAGAAATTTGGATTTAATGTGTTTTCCAGATTTATTTCCATACGGTATTAATGGACAACATGATGAAACTAGACCGGTTAAACTTCAAGAGCATGAATTTATCAAATCTCGTTTGAAATCTAAGCATCCACAATATAGATTAAATCAACAATACTTATTTTATTTGTTAAATAATGCGAATATTCGCCAGTTAAGTCGTGGAATTTATCATAAAATGAATATAACTAATCCACGGATTCGTTACACAGCTGCTGAATATTTAGAAGCAATGTCGAAAGAATTGCTGGAGTCCAATTTAAATACAATATTTTCTGCACTTCGAAATACGGAACAATATTGGCGTAGACCGAGAAGTGATTTACGATGTATGGCACAACACTATGGACCTGCGACATGGTTTTTAACATTAAGTCCTACTGAATGGTTATGGGAAGATTTAGGTGAATATATTCGTGAAGTAAATGGATGGCACGACTCGTCGTCGTGCGTCAGTACACTTGTTGCTGCAGATCCTGTATCAACATCGAGATTTCTTGATAACAAATTTCAGGCAATGCTTGATTTTATTTGTTCTAAAGATCATCCAATTGGAGAAGTGACACATTACTTTTGGCGAAGAGAATATCAAGGTAGAGGTATACAACATTTTCATTTATTAATTTGGATTAAAGATGCACCTATATTTGGTGAATCCTCTATCGAAGAAATCTCTCGATTTATTTTACAATATATAAGTTGCAAAATGCCAGACCAAAATATATCGCCATTATTGTACAGACGTGTCGATACGCATCAACGACATAAACATAACGATTATTGTCTTCGATCTAAAAAAGTAGGATGTAAAGTTATTCGTAGATGTCATTTTGGATTTCCTCGTCCCATTACTGAAACATTAATTATAAGAGATGTGGCAACTTCGATAGCAGGTAGAAAACAATTGAAACATAAAAGTAGATTGTATGATGTTCCTCGAGCGGATAATGAAGGTGATATTAATGATTATAATCCTGTTATTCTTACTGCATGGGAAGGAAATATGGATATACAATTTATTGGTGAAAAATCATCATTGCTTACTTGGTATGTTACTAAATATTTGAATAAAGCTGGAAAAAGTGAACTGTCTGATTTTGATCTTGATAGTAAGGATAATAAAAACAAATCATTGGCAAGTTATCTTTGGAATTTTGCTTTACGTTCCATGACACAAAGAGAATGTGGTGCTCTCGAAGCTGCTGATACGTTATTAGGAATTTCTTTATATGGGACTGATCGAAATACAACCATTAAATGGCTAGATGTTAATCCCATACGGCATAGGAAATTAAAAAGTCGTAAAGAAATTGAAGCTCTTGACGGTCAATCTATAAACATATTTTGTCCATCTGTAATAGATAATTATTATCCGCAAAGACCGAAAGAATTAGAATCAAAGTCTCTTTATGAATTTATACAGTGGTACGACATCACAAAAATCAAACCGCAAAGTAAAAATATTGAATATTATAAAATAGATAACAGTAGTAATTATATTAAACAATGACAACGTGGATGTCTTATAAATCATTATAGACATAATGTTAATAAACAGCCGGAAGACTATTTCTTTTCTTTACTGTTTATGTTTAAACCATGGCGGAAATTAGAGGATCTTAGAGATAATTGTGATACTTATGCACAATCATTTCATAACATAAAATTACATCTTACGAATGCATTGCAATATCACGAAAAACTAGAAGAATTACAAAAAGCGTATGAAATTGTAAATGAATTAGTTCAACAACGTTTAGATGAAGATTCACAAAAAAATGTGTCTCAGGATGACCCTGACAATCCGATAGGTATTCAAAATATTGAAGCTGGTGAAGCGATGCAAGATTTTAGGGATCTTGGTAATAAAATAGATGAGAAGATCGATGTAGCTGAAATAATAGCAAAATTAAATACGGATCAAAGAAGAGTATTCGATAGAGTCATTGATACTGTAAGTTCAGATAATTCAGTACTACGATTATATGTTAGCGGAGAAGGTGGTATTGGAAAGAGTTTCTTAATTAAAACAATTAAATACTGGATAAGACAAAATCTCAATAAAGATACCACCGTATCAGCACCTACTGGCATAGCAGCGTTTAATATAGATGGTTTGACAGTTCACAGATTGCTTCAGTTACCTGTTGAACACGGTCAAACTTCAAAGTATAAGCAATTGTCTGATCATGTGTTGAAAGTTTTACGAGCAGATCTTAAGGATGTTGTTCTTCTTGTAATTGATGAAGTGTCAATGATATCTAATTTGATTTTAATGTATATACATCTTCGAATGTCTGAAATATTTGATACTAATGATTGTGAAGATGGTTGGTTCGGTCGAAGGCATATTCTTTTATTTGGTGATCTGCTTCAATTACCCCCTGTACGCGAAGATCCCGTTTTCGTGCGATTGTCAAATGACAAAATTAATAAATATATTGGTTCTCTAAATGCTGTTAATTTGTGGACCACATTATTTGATTATGATGAATTGACGATCAATATGCGTCAAAAAGGGGATGAGTCTTATAAACAGTTGTTGTCGAGAATTCGTATTGGTTTAGTGACGAAATCTGATTGTGAAATTCTTGAGAGTAGAAAAATATCTTTCAAAAGTGATTTCTTTGAATCTAGATTGAACGAATTATGTAATTTTATTACTGATTTACCGTCGGACGCTGTTTGTTTATTGCCTACTTGTCATATGTGTGATGTTCTTAATACTGCAATGTTAAATCGCGTTACTGAGAAAGAAATAATATTAGTTGCCGAAGATATGATTGATTGTATTCCATATGTAAAAAAGAAAGTATTAAAAGTATTGTCAAATAATAATGATGATAATTCTAAAACTGCTGGACTTTCAAAGGAAATTGTAATTAAGATTGGAGCAAAAGTGATGATAAGGCGTAATATTGATGCTACCTTGGGTCTTGTGAATGGTACAATAGGTAAAGTAATTTCAGTTGTACGAGATCCATCTACCGATCGTGTAGAAGAAATCAAACTTCTTTTGCCATCGGGATCAGAACATTCAATTGAAAGAGTGAGCGTTAAATTTGAAGTGATAGATAGAGCGTATGTTGTTAGAAAACAATTTCCACTGTGTCTGAGTTATGGAATCACTATTCATAAAAGTCAAGGTTTAAGCTTACAAAGTGCTATTATGGACATAGGTAACTCTATATTTAATTGCGGACAAGTTTACGTTGCATTATCACGAATAATGTCTCTAGAAGGGTTGTATTTGATTAACTACGATCCTTCGGCAGTAAAAGCGAAAACGAAGAAGCCATTATTGAATATAATCGGCTGAGACAAATCCACAAACCAGAAGCAGAAATGACTACTGTTTCAAAAGAACGTTTTCGCAAAGTAAAAGATGCTTCATGGGCATTGTCAAAAGTAGTTGACTCTATTCAACAGAACTGTCAAGATAAAAAATCTCGGCAAAATACTATTTGGATTATACATGGTTTTCAAAATACGGATAAAGTTTCATGTTACGCAAATGCAGTATTACAATGTCTGTTAAATTTAAGTATCATTAGAAAAGAACTGCTTAATTGTGATAAATCAGATGTTTTAAGGTTGATAATGCATCGATATGAAAATGGAATGCGCAATTTGAACACATGTGCAACCGAATAAATTGTCTAACCTTTTCTCTCTTAATGTGTTCATGCGTGCGCAGATGAATGTGTGTGTATGTGTGTGTGCGTGTGTATGTGTGCGTGTGCGTGTGCGTGTGTGTGTGTGTCTTTCGTATTTTCTTTCTCCTGCGTATATATGTAAATTATTGTTATCATAGTTGATAAGTTAGTATGTAATTTAGTTTATAAGAAATGATTGTTAACATGTTAAAGCAATTAAGATATTTATTCAGTTTGGCGGCGCCAAGTATTTTGAAAAAAAATTTATTTGTATTCAAATAATTATGTGTTAAAATTATTATCTTTCATACCGAATAAATATCTTAATTGCCTCTCTTTCTCTCTCTCTCTCTCACTGCGTGCGTGCGTGCGATAAAATATTTATTTATAAAAGATTTATGTATAGTATTTAAATATTTATATGTAAAAATATATTAAAATATTTATTTGTATTAAAATAATTATTTGTATAAAAATACTTATTTGTTTGCTTTATATTATCTCCTTTATTTCTTACTTATATGGACGCACAACAACTGTTTTTTGTAAGCACACAGCAGCTTTATATCGGCGCACAGCAGCCTTATATCGGCGCACAGCAGCCCATATTTTAATATCAATAGGCGGTATTCATAGTCTGATTTTATCTTTAAGATCGTTTTGAGTTCATCTTCAAATGCTTCGTAATCAATGAAATAATTAGTATTTGAAGATAAATTCAAGACAATTTTATATATAAAATCAGACTATAAACACTAACCAAAGAGTATTATGAAATTATCCATTTTTATAGTTGGCGCACTTTCTTGATATCACATTTCTTGTAGGAAAAACCTTTTTTGTACAAAGGTAATTAATACAAGAGTTCATTTTTAGGCGTAGTTTTGTAGAAGGGTTCTTTTTTGAGGCGTAATTTTTTAGGCGGTTTTTGAGCGCGTATACTTGGCGCATTTTTTTACCTTTTTTTGAAAAGGTTTTATTTAACTTTGATTCGTGAAATTCCGTAAAGTTTGATTTAACGTAAACATCTAAACGTCTAAAATATGTATGTAATATATATAGATAATATTAATGTAATTAATATAAACTAATCATAAAATTTAAATTACTTTATATTAATAAAGTAAGATATTCATATATATATATATATATATATATATATATACATATGTATATATGTATAATATGTATTATAATAAAAATAATAACTTACTAATACAGTCTGACACATTTAACACTTCCTTTAATTACACAGAAATTGGTTTGCTCAATGTTTTGTTCGGTTCGTAAAATCCTAAATTTGCAATAACGATATTCTTCCGAATTAATAATTCAAATTGCACATTTCCATTATTAAAAGTTGAAACTTTCGGCACTCTAGCTTAAACACCATCCAAATGAATAATCTGTGCATTTTAATTCTTAATAAAAATCTTAATAAAATTCTTAATAAAAATCAGTATAATATGACTAATAATGAAGAATATAATAGATAAAATCAATAATAAGTAAGAAATTAAAAAATCTAATCATAAAAGAAAGAAAGAAAGAAACAGGATTATATAAAATATTAATCCTTACAAAAAAGTATTACTGTACAGTAATAAATTGATCAGAGATTAATTATTGTTGCTTAATAATTTTATTACTAACATGATAATAAAATTATTATATAATTATGATTTATTATTGGCCAAATTAATTTTACACAATAATACTTTTCTCTAAGGGAATACTTACGTAATTAGGTCTAACATGTGGCAGAACATTATCTATATTGTCGTTCCGTGCTACAATTTGGGTTCGTTTACTATTTCTATTGTTTAAATAAAACTTGAAGAATTTATACTGCTTATTATTGCCAGAAAAAATGAGATTTTATTCCATTTACGTAACCAATTATTTCACTGTGAAAAGATAAATTTATTTGTAGACAAAATTAAATTATGAATGAAAGAAGAGAAGAAAATATAAATCAAAGATGTTATTACAATTTTTATGAGAATCTTAATATTTATATCGTAAAATTATACATTTGGATGGAATCTATAACTTCGTTAGTCGTCATTAAATCCACTGGATTAATTTCTTCATGCTTTATTTCTTCCAATATATTCAAATATTCTGTTGAATTCGACATTTTATGTATCTATTGTCCTATGTATCACAACAAATTTTTACTAATATAGTAATTGGTTTAATTCTTTTAATATATACATTTAAGAAAATGGTTTAATAAGAAATGTGATTAAGAAATGTGTGTGTAGTGATGAGTTAACTAAAAAAACGAAAGAATTAAGAAGGAAAAATTAAAGAATTCAAAAAAAGAAATAGGAGCAAACTTATAATTACAGGAATGACAGAACATACGAATACATGTGCGTATATATGTTTGAATATATTGATGTATATTGATGTGCGTATATATATAATTTGTAATGTAATAGTTTATTCCCTTTGCGGGGTACACGCGGACCTCCGCTCCGCTTACAATTTACTTAAATCTATTTATTCGCTCGCCCGCGAGAGAGAGAGACACACACACTCACATCCATCCATACATTAACATTCATTCCTTTGGACCTCCGTTTCCGTTGTATGCTTCTCTCTTTCCAATCCTTCCTCATTCACACCTCCCATCCTTCTGCCTTCCTCCTCTTCCCTCCCTTCCCTCATCTCTTCCCACTTTATCATCCACTCCTCTCCCTCCCCCCTCTCCCCGAGAACCTCCTCCACCGCCTCCTGCCACCCTCTCTTCTGCCCCCAACTCGTACATTCTTCCCACACATGCTCCCACGTTTCCTCCCCCCATCCACATCTCCTACACTTTCTCTCCTCCCCTCCCTCCCAATACCTGTTTCCTCTCATCCCGTCACCTAACCTATGCCTTGCTATCCTCTGCCATCTTTCCTCCTTCCATCCCTCTTTTAGGTATTCCGGTATTCCTTTTCCTTTTATTCTTCCATACCATTTATTAAATTTAGACTCCCTTATCCTTTCCCATCTCTCCCTCTCCTGCATCTTCCTCTCCTTCCTTACTATCTCTTCTCCTCTCATTTCTCCATCTTCTCTCATCTTTTCTATCACTTTCAAGCTCCATCCTTTCCTCTCATAGTACTCTTTCCTCTCCTTCTCCCATTCTCCCACTGCTGATCCTTCCTTTGCTCTTTCTCTCAACTCCTCCCAACATAACCTGGCCAGTTCCCCTCCTTTTCCCTCCCCTAATCTTCTCTCGTATCCCCATGCTCTTAAACCCGCCCTTCCCCTCAGTTTCTCTCTTTGAAATTCTTCCCTTAATAGATAGCTTGGCGTACTCCTTCCCACTCCTGCTATCCATTTTAGGAATCTATCCTGCACTTTCTCCATTTCTTCCCTCTCTTTCCACCCCCATATCTCTACTCCGTACCCCATCACTGTCCACACCAGCCTGTCAAACAGCCACATCCTTCTTGCCCAGTCTTTTCCAAATCTTCTTTTTCCTATCCCCCAGACCTCTCTCATCACCACCGCTCCCTTCCTCACTCTTTCTTTTATATGTTCTCTCTGTCCTCCATTTGCCATCAGCATATATCCTAAATAATTAAATTTCTTCACTTCTTCTATCTTTTTTCCTTTCCATTTCCACTCTATCTTTTTCCATCTTCCCCCTCCCCTTCTGCATCTCATCACCTTCGTTTTTTCCACATTTACCTCCAGGCCTTTTTTATCCACATACCTCTCCAATCCTTTTAACATTCTCTGCATCCCATTCTCCTCCTCCGCCAGAACCACCACATCATCCGCATACGCCAATGAATAAATTTTCTTTCCTTTTACTTTCATTCCTCCCCATCCCTCCTCCTCCAGCGCCTCGTCCATGTCCGCTATCAGCAGAGTGAATAAACAGGGGCTCAAGGGACACCCCTGTCTCACTCCCCTCTTTGTCCAAAATCTTCCTCCTTCTTTCTCTCCTACTCTCACCCTGCTCACTGTCTCCTCCAACACCTCCTCGCATCTCGCTACCAGCCCTTCCCTCACTCCCCTTTTTCTCATACTCTCTATCAGAATTCCCCTGTCCACCGAGTCAAACGCCGCCTTCATATCTATGAACGTGGCTACCATTTTTCTCCTCCCTTCCGTCACCCTCTTGTTTATCAAGTAGTTTATGACATAGATTTGGTCTATTGTTCCCAACCCTTTTCTGAATCCCGCTTGGCTCGGTGGCAATATTCCTTTCCTCCCTATCTCCTCTTTCAGTCTCTCCGCCAATATTGCTGCGTACACCTTATATGCCGTTTGCGTCAGCGTTACTCCTCTATAGTCCTCTACCCTCCCACCTTTCCCTTTCTTCAAAATCGGCACTACCACTCCTTCTCTCCAATCCTCTGGCCATCCCTCTCCTTTCCAGACTCTATTACATATCTGCCACAACCACTCTCTCACCTCCTTTCCTCCATACTTCCACACTTCATTTCCTATACCATCTCCCCCGGCCGCCTTTCCTTCCTTCAATTTCCTTATAGCCCTCTCCATTTCTTCCTTGCTTATCTCCTCCTCCTCTGCCTCCTCTCTTTCTACCACTTCTCTTTCTCTTCTTATCCTCCAGTTCACACCTCCCAGCAATTCCTTGAAATACCTTTCCCATTTTTCCATCTCTATTCCCTGCCCTATCCCCTCTCCCCTCCTTCTCTTTCTCTCTCCTCTCACCACCTTCCACACCTGTCTCTCTGTTTTCACTTTTTCCATTTCTCTCTCCCATCTTTCTCCCTCCTCTCTTTTCTTCTCCTCACACATTATTCTGTATTCTCTCTTCGCTTCTCTATACTTCTCTCCATCCTCTCCTTGCCTTTTCCATCTTTTTAGTTCCTCTTTCACCTCTCCTTTTTTCTCTCTGCATTCTTCATCCCACCATCCTTTTTTCTTCTTTCCCTTCAACTCTTTTTCCACTCTCCTCATCACCATCTCCACTCTCTCCTTTAGCCTTTTCCATTTCTCTTCTCCTCCTCTCACTTCCTCTTCTTTCTTCCCAAAATATTCCTCGAATCTTTTCCTTCCCTCCTCCGTCCATACTCCTTTTCCTCCTTTTTTCCTCTTCCATTCTTTCCTTTCATCTCTCCTCTCTCTTCCTTCTATCCACACCGTTAACGGTTGGTGATCTGAGTCAATCCTTTCCTCCACCTTCATCCTTCTCACTCCTTCTCTTGTCTCCTCATTTCCTAATACATAATCAATGACCGTTCCGTTCTTCCCTCCTGTGTATGTCCACTCTCCCTCTTCATCACCTTCTATATTTCCGTTCATTATCGACCATCCCAGCTCCTCTAAAACACCACACAATTTTCTGCCGTCCCCATTCATCTTCCTGTCTCTCGACCTCCTTCCCTCCTTCTCCATCTTTTCCTCATTTCTCTCTCCCACTCTTCCACCTTCTCTTCCCGTTCTCGCATTAAAATCTCCTCCTATTAATACTCTCACCCCTTCCTCCTCATTTTCCATCCATTCTCTTAATTTCTCCATCTTCTAATCTATATCCTTGTTTACGTACACTCCTATTATCCTCCACCATCTTCCTCCTAGATTCACTTCTTCCATCATTATTCCCTCCTCTCTCCTCCTCCTTCCCTCTTTCTCTCCTCTCACCTCCATCCCTTCTTTCCTTCCCATCACCATTCCTCCTATCGCTCTTCCTTTCTTATTCTTCCTTCCCGCTTCCTGCACTTCCCACACAAAACCTTTTGGCATTCTTCTCTTTATTCTCTCCCACCCTTTCTCCTGTATCCACGTTTCACTTAAAATTATCACATCCCACTCTCCCAGTTTCTCCCAGAACTCTTTATCTTTGTTTTCCAATCCTGCCACATTCCAGAATCCTATTTTATATTCCTCCTCTCCTTCCTCTTCCCCTTCCTCTTATTTTTATCTCTCTTCTTCCTTTTCTTCTCCTCCTCGCCAGGTTCCCCTAGGCGAAAATCTTTTCCATTCTTTCCCCTCCTACCACCCTTTCCTCTCTTTCTCTTTCCCTCACCTCTCCTCCATTACTCGTCCTCCATCCTTCTCTTCCCTCGTCCCACATCCACAAACTTCCTTCTACCCACATCTTCATATACCCCACTCTTACTCTCTTCCCTTCTCTCCTTTTCCTTTCCGCTTCTCTTCTTATCGTCCATTCTATTCTTCTCTCTTTTTCCGTCAAATCGTCCGTTATCCACTCTTTTCTATCTTTTAGCCTTCTCTTTCCTTTCATCATCTCTATTTTCTCTTGTATACTCCCGAACCTTATCCACACCATTTCTCTCCCTTCTCCGTTCTTCCTTCCTATTTTCCTTATCGCCTCTATCTCCACTCTTGCTCCCGTCTCTTTTATTATCTCCTTCACCTCCTCTTTCAATCCTTCTTCTCCTTCTTTCTTTGCTTCCACTCCTCTTATTATCACGTTTCTTTTCTTTTCTTCTCTCTTTTTCAGTTCTCCCTCCATCTCTAATCTCCTCATTCTTCCATCTATTTCCTCCCATTTTCCTCCCATCTCCTTCTCTACCTCTCCTCTTTCCCTCTCTCTTTTACCTTTTCCCTTTTCTCTTCCTTCCCACGCCTCCAGCTTTTTTTTCCATTTCGCTCAACCTTCTTTCCAAGCCTTCTTTCTCCTTCTCCCATTCTTTTCTCATTTCTTCCATCCATTTCTTCATCTCCTCTCTCTCTTCTCTCAATACTTTCATTTCTCTCATTATTTCACTAAAGCCCGTTCTCATCTCTCTTATCATTTCTTTCCATCTCCCCTCCTCCGTCTCTACCGGTGATCTTGCCACTCTCGCGCTTTTCTTAAAAGCTTCTAACTCCTCCTCTCTCTCCTCCTCCTGCATCCCTTTTCTTTTCTCTCCTCTTTTCATAAATTCTATTATTGGCAGACTATTCGATCTCTCTCTTATCATTTTTTCCATTTTTGTTGGCCTCCCTACCTTTTTCCTGCCTTCTTCCTTCCCCTCTTCCTCTTTCCCTTCTATTTCCTTCCCCTTTACAGCTCTCTCGTCCATCATCCTGTCACCTTCTTGCTTACTTGCCTCTTTACTACACTTTCTCACCCTCCCGCACTTTCTACACCTTCTTCTACTCTGTCCGCTCTGCCGTCTTCGCTACACGCTACTCTATGCTCCTTCCCGCCGCTCCTAACCTACCTTTCCGCCTGTCTAATTTCTCTTCTACCTTGCTCCTCCCTTACTGCTGCTCTACTCCCCCACTCTCTCTACTTCACTTGACCCTCCGCTAACCACTCCACCTCTCTGTGCCTTTACCCTTTCTCTCTTTTCCTCCCTACACGCTCTCACACACACTCCTTGTCACACACACAACACTCGCTCTCACCACCGGAAACGGAAGTCGTGCGTATATATATATATATATATATATATATATATATATATATATATATATATATATATATATATATACATCCTATATATATATGCATTTTATTTAAGTACGCATGTGCTTTAAATTTTAAAAATATATACAATTTAAACAGCATTTATAATTGTAAATAATAAGTGAAACATTTTAATATAGGCCGATTCTTTAAATATTTGTGAAAGCTTATCATAATATTAATGAACTAAATTTTTATTTTCGATATTTCTGCCAATCTATAAGAAAAATTAATTAAAAGAAAAGAAACTGAGCAGTCAAATAATTATTAAAATTTTATCGTTCATTGTTTATCGATAGTAAAATAGGAATTGCTAATTTTATAAGTTAGATTTTGCTAATTCTTAACGCTTTTTAAATTGTGTTCGTGTCGAACATAATAGTTGTAAGATAGCGTAACACATCGAAGACAATATAAAAGATATTTTAAAACTAAAATTTATATCATGATTACGATTTTTCTTTGCAAAGAATGTCCTATACATTTTAAAAATTATAAATAAAACGCCGTATCTTTATCGTGAAATTTTACAAAAATGCATTGCAACAATTAAAGACGCGTTACAATTAGAATACAATTGTGCTATATACATACAACATGTGCGTGCGTTTCCACGATAAAACATATATGTAGTTACGCATTTTTAAATATAAAGGTTTCCACGCACACGCACACGACGTGCCAAATCCGACCAGCAACCTTTTGTTGCGCGCATCAGGTAATGGTAATGCTGCCGATAATTGCATAAAAATGTTACTGTGACTTTAAAACGCCACAACTTCGTGAAAAAAAATCGTACGACATTCAATTTTTTTTTAATTTACGCGGAAAAGTCCAAATTTTTCGATAGTTGTAATAACATTTGCGAAAAAAATTTATTCGAGCACGTGGAATGCGTCAAACTATGCAAATTTTGGGAAATAAAACACGTCCTTATTTATGAAGAGATGGCTCGAAGGGAGAAAGATATAGTCAAAATGTCTTAACTGCTTTTTAAAGTAAAGACTTTAAGTTTTAAAATAAAAAAAAAATTTTTAAGATACGACCACTTTTGACGGAGTTACGCTTGTTTGAAATCATGCGAAATTTTTGCATGGAATTACCTATGCGATAATTTTGATCGACAGTGCATATAACATCAAAAAACATAATTATTTATTTATATTTTTAAAAAGTGTTCAAATCCGATAATAGTGTAAATAATTCTCAATGTCCAAAGTTAATGAACATATCTAGAAATATCGGATATCTAGAAATATACAGAACGTTATCTAGCATTCAAATTCAGCATTTGCAGGCATTATTGCAGGTAATATAGCAATTGCTGCTAATAAAGAGAAATACAAGACTATTGGATTTATCATTGCGTTTCGTTCTCGGTAATATCGTAGAAAAAATGATTTTTTGTAAAGATCTGCCTATACTATATACATATATGTTAGAAGTATATCATTATATAATAGAATTAATAATTATTATAATTTTATTATAATAATTATAATAATATAATTAATAATTTAACAATATCGATATTAATTGTAATAACTAAATTAAAAGATTAATTGTCATTACTAGTATATGTATATCTCTAAAAATAGAAAATTAATAATTTTAATAGATAAAACAATGTGTGCGTATCCCATTCTATAGATGAATATGTATAATTGTTCAATTTTCAAAATCCTGTAAAAAGAAAAAAAATACTTTTTTTATAAGATTAAAATCGTTTCTATAAGCGATAATACGGTAAAAATATACAAATATCTATTTATTATTTATATCAACAATAATATAAATTTGTCACACATGAATGAATGAAAATGACAAATGAATAAAAACGAAATTAAAAGTTTTCGAAATTTTATTAATAACTCTGATAAAATAAAAACAATATTACTATAATTTAAGAATAAAAATACTTACTAATTTTTTATTTTTTGAATAGAATTATAATTTCCCATCGTCATATTCTAGAAAAGAGCAATTCCTCCAAGTTCTAAGATGTGTCTTCAATATGTGTCTTTAATTGTGTCTTCAATATTTGTCTTTAATCTCGTCTCTAGGCTGAATGTTTAACCATAATCCATCCTCCGGCATCATTTTCAGGTAATTTTTATCGAATGCTATTGTCTTTCGCGGGACATTCGCGGAAAGTTGCAATTTGCATCGCGCTAATAGATGAAATAGCACGACTTTGAGCATCAGCATACCAAATCTATAGGCAATGCACGATCTCGGTCCTAATCCAAATGATAAATAAGGCGAATCATTATGATTGCTACTTAAAAATCTTTCCGGACAAAATTCCTCTGGATCATAATATTTCTCATCATGATGAATTGCGTAAGATGGAATCCAAATAAGCATGCTCTTGTTTACAGTGAAAGGTTTCTCTCCTGGCAACGCAGGCGGCAATTCAAAAGGACTGGTACAGATTCTCTCCAAGACGATATTTGGAAAAAACCTGAGGCCTTCCTTTATTACTGCTTGTAAATATTCGAGCTGACTAATGGTATCATACGTTACGGTTCCATTTTTTTCGTCCAAAACTTTATCTATCTCTTGCTGCAGCTTGATCTGAATACTTGGATTAGCCATGATATTGTGAGTTATATAAGACAACACGCTTGAAGTAGATTCAAAGCCGCCGAAATAGAAACCGTAAGCTTGTGCGATTATGTCCTTCATATCCAGTTGTATCTTATTTTCTTTGTCTCTGTTATCCATCATCAATTGTATCATATCTGGACGTGTAATGTGTTCGGTGTCACGAGTGGTGACTTCATTCTCTATACAGGTCTCAAAATATTTTGTCTCCTCATCGTGTAAAAGCCTTACATTGAGTATTCGTCCAAGCTTTGGAAAGGTTCTATTAAAAATGAATTTTATAGAGCGAATCACTGATATATGAGTTAATTTCTTGCTGTAAATGTTAAAACCGTTTGTCGGATCTCTGATAGAATCGATTTCGATTCCGAAAAAACACGAGACGATGATATCATTCATACATTTCTCGAAGATGTCTTTCATATTCACATCGGTTTTATCCATTGGTAATGTTGACATAGATTTAGCAAATTTCGCAGCATATTTTGACATCAATGTGAACATAATTTTTATCTTACTAGATGTAAAGGAAGCACTTAGCAAACGTCTTATATCTCGCCACTTATTTCCTTTCAGAGCAAACATATTCTGCGTAACCAAGTTCTCATGAAAGTCCGTAAAAACAGGTCGATCGTGAAAATCATTGAAATTTTTTACAAGGACAGATTTAATGAGTTCCGGATCACGCAGCAAGAGGACCGGTTTTGTCATGGCGTACAATCCAATGTATTTTGCGTCTCGATTGAAATTGTACATCTTCTGGATGATATCGATGAATGATGTTTGGCGAAATATAAATGACGCGAATATACCAAATATAGGAGTTGGTGGTATGTGGATAACATCGTGTCTTTTAAAGAAATTAAAATTTCTCCAGAGATAATTAGTGACAAGAATGCCAATAGCCACTAAAAACACCATTGATAAATATTCCATGGCGAATGTTACTCAAACAATTTAATTTTAAAATTATTACAGACTTGGTTTCGCGAAAAATTATTTGTGGTCAAATGAAACACTTGAACGATTCTAACACAGATACGAGTTGCTTTCACGATAATCTTTTATAAACGTGTAAAGTCAAATCTCCAGTCCAGAGATCTTGAACTCTCGAAGCACCCCACCCTAATAAAAAGTGTGTATTCGGTATTTTAGCTCGCTTGGATGGGGGGTTTAGACGAGAACAAATACATCATGTTTTCCCTCTTTCTCTTACGCTATATACTCGCCGTGCGTCAAGCTAAGTAGTCGATTTGATGATACATATTCATTGTCAGATATCGAATCTCTCTCTCTCTCTCTCTCTCTTAATAATATCGATTGGATTGTCTTTACAAAATAATTACGGCTTTATTAAGCGTAAAAGAAAAAAATGGTACAGAATTTTTCAATTCAATTTTTCATAAGGAATAACGATATTCACGTAGTAGGCGGTCTTTTCTTATCACCCTGTATATGATATATCATATTTATGTATATTGCGAATTTTCAATCATCGACCGATAAAAAAATCATTTTTAATTTTAAAGTTTTGGTTTATTATGAAAAAAAAGAAATTTTTTAAACATTATTTATTTAAATTAAGTATATCTAATTTTAGTAAATACGTTTGTTAAAGTTAAGAAAAATTTTTTCTCAGTGTAGAGTTTGAACAAAATAGATGTCATCTCTCTAGTCAAGCAAATAATTGCAATCGGTGTAAAATAACCAGCTCCAACAAGAATGTATACACATACATAGTCATTGTTCTATACATATATGTATATCATGAGGTAAAATAACAACTGGATAATAATTATCATATTGTAAAGTGAAAACGTGTGCTACGAGTTGTATTATTTAAAAATACCTGACCTCGTAAAGAAATAATTTCGACATACAACTAGAAAAAAACGTACCAAATCAATGCGCGACATCAGCCGCTGACAATATAAAAATAGCAATATGAGATACGATTGCGTAGTGATATGCGGAAACCGCCGCGAATGCTAACGTGTAACTTTTGGAATGTTGACTAACCAGAAAGACGAGAAGATCAGAAAAACAAAATGAAAGGAACCGGAGGCATAATCGGGATTGGTAAATATTGACAAAAATACTCAGGAGGGTGACCTTGATAACATATGTCAAGCTGATTGGAGATGCCTCTGTTTTTGTCAATATTTACTCGGGCTTAATAGTGAAAGTAGGTAGGCGTAAAGTGAATGTTGTAACTGTTCGAGACATCAGCAAATGCTGAAATAAAATTGTAAAATTACTCAAGTGCTGAGTCTCTTCTGTCCCTGTTGCATAGTTTGACACACTCCACGAATCACGTTGCGCCCAGGAAAGAAACGCAATAATCATAAAAGTTATGCAAATATTTTTTTAAACATTACCCAGAAGATTCAAAGCGTAGCTAAAAAAAATACAACTTTGATTATTTGATGTATCCAATAAAATCTAAAATTGAAGATTGTGCTTCTGAACAGAAATTAAACAAAAAACTTATTATTAAATATTATTATTAAATATTTAATTAAAAACTAAGGAAGATCAACAAGTACATTTTATTTATATTCAAACTGCAGAACTGTATTCGTCCCAAGTAGATCCATCGGTTGGTGACACGAAATTATAAATTAACATAGTATCCTTGACTCTTTTAAAAAAGAAATTTATATTAACATACACTAGCGATCAAAATTATCGCATAGGTAATTCCATGCCAAAATTTCGCATGATTTCAAATAAGCGTAACTCCGTCAAAAGTGGTCGTATCTTAAAAATAATTTTTTTTTTGTTTTAAAACTTAAAGTCTTTACTTTAAAAAGCAGTTAAGACATTTTGACTATATCTTTCTCCTTTCGAGCCATCTCTTCATAAATAAGGACGTGTTTTATTTCCCAAAATTTGCATAGTTTGACGCACTCCACGTGCTCGAATAAATTTTTTTCGCAAATGTTATTACAACTATCGAAAAATTTGGACTTTTCTGCGTAAATTTAAAAAAAATTGATTGTCGTACGATTTTTTTTTTCACGAAGTTATGGCATTTTAAAGTTACAGTAACATTTTTATGCAATTATCGGCAGCATTACCATTACCTGATGCGCGCAACAAAAGGTTGCTGCTCGGATTTGGCACGTCGTGTGCGTGGAAACCTTTACATTTATAAATGCGTAACTACATATATGTTTTATCGTGGAAACGCACGCACATGTTGTATGTATATAGCACAATTGTATTCTAATTGTAACGCGTCTTTAATTGTTGCAATGCATTTTTGTAAAATTTCACGATAAAGATACGGCGTTTTATTTATAATTTTTAAAATGTATAGGACATTCTTTGCAAAGAAAAATCGTAATCATGATATAAATTTTAGTTTTAAAATATCTTTTATATTGTCTTCGATGTATTACGCTATCTTACAACTATTATGTTCGACACGAACACAATTTAAAAAGCGTTAAGAATTAGCAAAATCTAACTTATAAAATTAGCAATTCCTATTTTATTATCGATAAACAATGAACGATAAAATTTTAATAATTATTTGACTGCTCAGTTTCTTTCCTTTTAATTAATTTTTCTTATAGATTGGCAGAAATATCGAAAATAAAAATTTAGTTCATTAATATTATGATAAGCTTTCACAAATATTTAAAGAATCAGCCTATATTAAAATGTTTCACTTATTATTTACAATTATAAATGCTGTTTAAATTGTATATATTTTTAAAATTTAAAGCACATGCGTACTTAAATAAAATGCATAAATATAGGATATATATATATATATTGTTACGCCCGATAGATCCGGTCAGCTGCTTGGCCGGATCGATATATTGATTTTTCGGAAGAAGCGACATTCGGCGCGTGGCAACGAGGGAAACAAGCCGGAGACCGTCAGATTTTGACAGGACTCGGTCCTTGTCACACGTGTACGCGCGCGTATCTGTATCTTACTGCAGATTTTCCGTACGCTCAGCTGTATTTTACGGTTCTGAAATTAAAGTTCTTGTGTTCCCGTCAATCCAGTGTTGTGTCCTTTATTGTTCCGTGTGCGCGATTACGCGAGTGACGCGCGAGGCGTAACAATATATATATATACGCACATCGGTGGAAGAGGTTCTCGGGGAGAGGGGGGAGGGAGAGCAGTGGATGATAAAGTTGGAAGAGATGAGGGAAGGGAGGAAAAAGGAGGAAGGCAGGAGGATGGGAGGAGATGTGAATGAGGAAGGATTGGAAAGAGAGAAGCATACAACGGAAACGGAGGTCCAAAGGAATGAGTGTGGATGTATGGATGGATGTGAGTGTGTGTGTGTGTCTCTCTCTCTCTCTCTCTCTCTCTCTCTCTCTCTCTCTCTCTCGCGGGCGAGCGAATAAATAGATTTAAGTTAATTGTAAGCGGAGCGGAGGTCCGCGTGTACCCCGGAAAGGGAATAAACTATTAACTAACTAACTATATATATACGCACATCAATATACATCAATATATTCAAACACATATACGCACATGTATTCGTATATTCTGTCATTCCTGTAATTATAAGTTTGCTCCTATTTCTTTTTTTGAATTCTTTAATTTTTCCTTCTTAATTCTTTCATTTTTTTAGTTAACTCATCACTACACACATATTTCTTAATCACATTTCTTATTAAACCATTTTCTTAAATGTATATATTAAAAGAATTAAACCAATTACTATATTAGTAAAAATTTGTTGTGATACATAGGACAATAGATACATAAAATGTCGAATTCAAAAGAATATTTGAATACATTGGAAGATAGAAAGCATGAAGAAATTAATCCAGATTTAATGACGACTAACGAAGTTATAGATTCCATCCAAATGTATAATTCTACGATGTAAGTATTTAGATTCTCATAAAAATTGTAATAACATCTTTGATTTATATTTTCTTCTCTTCTTTCATTCATAATTTAATTTTGTCTACAAATAAATTTATCTTTTCACAGTGAAATAATTGGTTACGTAAATGGAATAGAATTTTCTCATTTTTTCTGGCAATAATAAGCAGTATAAATTCTTCAAGTTTTATTTAAACAATAGAAATAGTAAACGAACCCAAATTGTAGCACGGAACGACAATATAGATAATGTTCTGCCACATGTTAGACCTAATTACGTAAGTATTCCCTTAGAGAAAAGTATTATTGTGTAAAATTAATTTGGCCAATAATAAATCATAATTATATAATAATTTTATTATCATGTTAGTAATAAAATTATTAAGCAACAATAATTAATCTCTGACCAATTTATTATTGTACAGTAATACTTTTTTGTAAGAGTTAATATGTTATATAATCCTGTTTCTTTCTTTCTTTCTTTTATGATTAGATTTTTTAATTTCTTACTTATTATTGATTTTATCTATTATATTCTTTATTGTTAGTCATATTATACTGATTTTTATTAAGAATTTCATTAAAATGCACAGATTATTCATTTGGATGGTGTTTAAGCTAGAGTGCCGAAAGTTTCAACTTTTAATAATGGAAATGTGCAATTTGAATTATTAATTCGGAAGAATATCGTTATTGCAAATTTAGGGTTTTACGAACCGAACAAAACATTGAGCAAACCAGTTTCTGTGTAATTAAAGGAAGTGTTAAATGTGTCAGGCTGTATTAGTAAGTTATTATTTTTATTATAATACACATTATACATATATACATATGTATACATATATATACATATGTAGATATATATATATATATATATATATACAGGGTGTCCCAGAATTGTGGAACAAATTTTCGTGAGCAGGTAGAGCGGACGAAACTGAATCGAAAAGTCCTTTACCATTTTGCAATTTTCGCAATAGTTAACAAGATATTAATGATTAAAAATCACCGTATTAGCCCGGCCCTCCGCCGAATATAAGCTCGCGGCGAGATACGACCGCCCAGCGTCATTGTTTCCAAGGAGGAGTTGTTTTCTACAATGGCAAAAACCAGGGGGACAGGGGGACGCAACTCAAAACCGCCGCTCGTAGGCATTGCCGCGTGTAGTAAACAATTCCTCGAGTGCCTGAGCAACGCTGGGCGGTCGTCTCGCGCCGCGCGCTTATATTCGGCGGAGGGCCGGGCTAATACGGTGATTTTTAATCATTAATATCTTGTTAACTATTGCGAAAATTGCAAAATGGTAAAGGACTTTTCGATTCAGTTTCGTCCGCTCTACCTGCTCACGAAAATTTGTTCCACAATTCTGGGACACCCTGTATATATATATATATATATATATATATATATATATATATATATATATATATATATATATATATATATATATATATATATGAATATCTTACTTTATTAATATAAAGTAATTTAAATTTTATGATTAGTTTATATTAATTACATTAATATTATCTATATATATTACATACATATTTTAGACGTTTAGATGTTTACGTTAAATCAAACTTTACGGAATTTCACGAATCAAAGTTAAATAAATTAATCGGCTGAGGATTCGTTACAGACGGGATTTATAAATTAGAGGTTCACATCTTAAACTTTTTGGCTGATGACTATTATGCTCTTTCGATAAATAAAGATGATAGAATTGAAATTATCGGTACAATACAAACAGGTAATACATATGTACATGTTACATACATATATATAATACACGCACGCGCATATATATATATATATATATATATTTATATGTATATATTCATACCCAGCAAACACAGATACATAAATGTTACATTGCTGTAATAAAACGTAACAGGCAATATAACGTGTACGTTACATGTAACATCCACGTTAGTTGTAATTTCCCACTCATTAGATATTGCAGTTATGTAACATAAATATTATCCGCAACTACAATGTAATATAATTGTTACATACGATAACGTAAATATTACATAACAGTTATATTAATACCTAAATTGTTATAGAAATGCAATGTAAGTAAGTAAGTTGTTATATAACTGTTACAAAATTAATAATTGCACTGTTATATAATAGTTACATTGACATATATATATATATATATATATATATATATATATATATACAGGGTGTATCAGACCATCCGTGACAGCCGTTTAAATAACGTATAAATTTTTTTGATAAAAAATGCTGAAAGTTTTGATAAGTAAATCGGGTATGCTCTATTGAATGATGATATTTTCAACTTCCGGTACTGACCGGAAATAGGCTATTCAGACCGGAAGTCGAATTTTTCAAATGGAACATGGTACTTTCTATTACAGATTTGGATTACATAAAAAAAAATAAGAAACTTTTGTTTCAAACATTTTTTCTGAAAACGCCTTCATTGACCTTGAAAAAATCTTGAAAGATTTTTTTGCGATGAGAAAGAATGCGATGTTAAAGTGAACTGTAACTGCTTTTGGCGTTACCCAGGACCAATGACGAAGATGTAGCAGTTTTTTGGTCCCGTGTGTGCATGCGTGCATGCGTCCGCGTGTGCGTACGTGCGCGCATACGTGCGCACATGTTTGTGTATGTGTATGGAGTCGCGGATCCCAGAGGCTCGTCAGTTTTGCGTTATTTAATTAGACTCCAAATCGCCCTCCATACGGGAATGTAATGTGTAGTATGCATGCGTAGGAAGGGTGTATCACAACCACACTTGCCAGCCTTTTGTCCCGAGAAATTGCGATGTTGCAAGGAAATGGTAACTAATAGTGTTTATAAGTGCACAAAATGCTTGCCTTGATTTATTGCCGCAACTGTCTCCTAACTTCAGAGTATTAACAGTAAGGCTGACGTCCCATGGCATGTATTTCCCGCGTAACACGTAACCATTCAGAAGCGTTACTCGATAAATAAATAATATAAAATGTTACATGCACTTATAAACACTATTATTTACCATTTCCTTGCAACATTGCAATTTCTCGGGACAAAAGGCTGGTAAGAGTGGTTGTGATACACCTTCCCTACGCATGCATACTACACATTACATCCCCGTATGGAGGGCGATTTGGAGTTTAAATAAATAACGGGAAACTGACGGGCCTCTGGGATCCGCGACTCCATACACATACACAAACATATGCGCATGCACGCACGCACGCACGCGCGCACGCATGCACGCATGCACACACGGGACCAAAAAACTGCTACATCTTCGTCATTGGTCCTGGGTAACGCCAAAAGCAGTTACAGTTCACTTGAACATCGCATTCTTTCAAGATTTTTTCAAGGTCAATGGAGGCGTTTTCAGAAAAAATGTTTGAAACAAAAGTTTCTTATTTTTTTTTATGTAATCCGAATCTGTAACAGAAAGTACCATGTTCCATTTGAAAAATTCGACTTCCGGTCTGAATAGCCTATTTCCGGTCAGTACCATAGACATACCTAGACGGAACGTTTGTACGAGGGGTAACTGATAATCGCGGCAAGGGGGGCACTCGTCTGACTTCGATTATTTTCGTTGTGGTTCGGATATGTTCGGCTTTCGGAGCTGCACTGGGCTGCACTGCTGAACTGGTGCAATAAGTTGGAATGAAACAAACATATAAATATATATATATATATATATATATATATATATATTTCTCTTTCTAACTTATTGCACTGGTACGGCAGTGCAGCGGAAAAGAATATACCCATTAATACTTATAATGAATGTTATGATGAGTCTTAATGTAACTATTATTCATAAAATATTCAAAAGAAATTTATAAATTATTCATAAAAATATTTAAAACTAATATTGAACAATGTAATTTCTGTAATTATTGTTTTTCAAGATCAAATAATCTTTATAATTTAGAAGAATATAATAAGAGGATTGTATAGGATAATAAGAAGATATGAAAAAAATCGATGATACATCTTATATTTCAAATATTAAACATAATGTTTATTTAATTTATAAATATTATTTATTTAGCGTTTAAATATATGTAATATTTATATTTAATATTATTTATATATTTTTATATTATAAATGTATGATAAGGACACGTATTGATATTATTCTCACTTAACAATTAATGTAAATTTTTAAAAAAGATAATATATATTTATATAAATTTATGTTTTTTCCTTTTTATTGACCTTTAAACAGTATTAACTTATTTAACTTATGTCTATCGCTTATCTCTACATTTTGTATATAATGTGTTAATCTTGTTTTCGCATACAACTGAATGATAGCGCGCAATAAGTGATTTAAGTGGTTTGTAAAAAATCTTGATTATTAATGTGTTCCTTTAATTCTGAAAATATGTTTTCATCTATAAAATTTATCATGATATTATTTGTGAATCTAGTTATATTGAATTGATCGAGAGTTTTATGTATATGTATATAAGTACTTAATGTATTTTCAATTTGTTTACATACATATACAAGAGTTTTTGATGGATATAATAATGATCCTCTATTTTTAATATTTATTAAATTACAATTAATGTCTGTACTTTGTTCCATTAATGTTTCGATGCATTTAGAGCAATGTAAAATTTTTATAAGTCTTCTTAATATATACCCAGCCATGTAAGTGATAACTTCATTTTTATATTCCGTGGTAAAAATTGGATATTCTACATGTAAATCATCATAATCATGATCAGTACACGTTGTGTGGAAAACATTAAGCCAATTTTGACATGAATCTTGATTTGTTGTAGAATTTATAACATCAATAGAATTCTGTGTTGATGGCACATGTAATATGAGAATGTTTTCTAAAGGTATACAGTTTCCAGTTAAAGTGTCTTTTATTTCTATGTGTATTACTAATTTTTTAAAAATAGATTTGAATTGTTTAACAGTAGGATTATTATTATATCCATTATGTGAGCGTATATTACTAAATAATAATTCTAAGTGATCTTGGCTAATTTTGTACATTGGAACATATTTTAATAGATCATTATCAATACAAGTAAATTGGTACATATGTTGCAAACTGTTAATATTTATTATAAATCCGAGAAAACCTGTTTTAATTTTTGAATTAAGTACATTAACATGTACTTTTCTATTTGTTTTTCTGTTTTTGTATTCTTTAACAAGTACTAATGTTTTAATGTACTCTTCAGATTCTTTGAGTTTTTCAGTAATTTCTAAATAATTATCAATGTTAATCGGTTTTCTAAAACCATGTTGCTTTATACTTTTAGAATTCAAAATATCAAATAGATCATTAAAAATAGAAGTATATTTTATAGTTGCTGAACAATCTTTAAATTTTGGTAACTGTAACGAATCTCTACATAATTCTAATGCGTTTGCAACTGATGTACTTGATAATTGACTTGCTAATTTGACCTTCATCTTATTTTTATGACAATCTATGTGTTTAGTTCTTAATTTGTTAGCAAGATGTAGACCTTCTTTTTCTTGTAATTGATGTAAATCTTCAAAATATTTCCATTGAATTTTATTCCCAACATTATCCAGAAGTTCCTTTGTGGTACCAAGAACATTCCGTACCAACTTTATCATGTGGCATGGATCAAGAAATACATTAATTTCGGTGTCGGTAGATGGATGTTTAAACCACGTCTGAAAATTATTTGATTGTATATCAAATTTGCAACCAAGACTTTGTAACATTTTTAAATTAGTCGACAAACCATCACATGTTAATGATACTACTAACATTCCAGCTTCATGCAAAGCCATTATACATTGTAATGTTAAATTTTGTTTTTGTTCTGTAGTTATACCATTTATTAGATAGTAAGCAATAGGTAATTTCCAGCCTTGGTTTATACACACAACACAAAACACTAACGCTTCTTTGGCAATTTTTGTTGTATCACATTCTACATTAACACCATAATCTACGTAACCTACGAATCTATCTTTACAATAAACAATATGCTGTCGTATTGCCATCTCGTCAAACATTAATGCACCGATCAATTTATATGACTCAGAATGTGCGCGCCGTTTGATAGCTTCTATAGCCTCAGTATTAATACCAGGCTCACCATTAAATGAGTGATACCATTTTGCTAAAGTTTTTGGATGTGGCAGCATATTATAAAATTTATGTCGAACATAATTATACGCTTTTGGCGAGTAGAAATGTAATGGTAATGCAAATTGCCGCAAACTAGGTTTATATGTTCTAGATACAGGCAAATTTTTCCGCTTTCTTATTTCACGTTTTACCAACTCTTGCGTACCTGCATCTAGATGTTGTAGTATATCGCACTCCTCTTCTGTTAATAAATGTCGCTTTTGCAGATCCTTTAATACATTCTTTAGTGTAAGTACTTTCTTCTGTATTCTTTTGTGCTCGTAACAGGTTACCGATAGTTTTCTTTTTACTGCTTTAATTTCACGTGTGTACACTTCTCGAATCATATTTTTAGTTGGTGAATTTATAATTCTGTCAGGAGATATACTAGTGGAACGATGCACCATTCGAGTATTATATGGACATGTGTCCATTATCTCATCTCTTTGGATCTCGTCTACTTTTTCATTACTTTTGTCTGAAATAAGATATAATATGCATTTTTGTAATATTATATTATTGATTTACTAACATAAGTAGATTTATTTTTTTGTAGTAGATAAATTAGATTTTTAGATGATAGAGAGTACATTAGAATATAGTACATTTTTTATTGTAGATATAAGTACATTTATTTGTACTAACCACTTTTATTATTTACGTCACTTTCAATAGAAGTGATGTTTTGAAGATCAGAATTCGACTGAATTACAATTCGAGTATTATATGAGCACGTGTCCATTATCTCATTTCTTTGGATCTCGTCTACTTTTTCATTACTTTTGTCTGAAAGAAGATATAATATGCATTTTTGTAATATTATATTATTGATTTACTAACATAAGTAGATTTATTTTTTTGTAGTAGATAAATTAGATTTTTAGATGGTAGAGAGTACATTAGAATATAGTACATTTTTTATTGTAGATATAAGTACATTTATTTGTACTAACCACTTTTATTATTTACGTCACTTTCAATAGAAGTGATGTTTTGAAGATCAGAATTCGACTGAATTACAATTCGAGTATTATATGAGCACGTGTCCATTATTTCATTTCTTTGGATCTCGTCTACTTTTTCATTACTTTTGTCTGAAAGAAGATACAATATGCATTTTTGTAATATTATATTATTGATTTACTAACATAAGTAGATTTATTTTTTTGTAGTAGATAAATTAGATTTTTAGATGGTAGAGAGTACATTAGAATATAGTACATTTTTTATTGTAGATATAAGTACATTTATTTGTACTAACCACTTTTATTATTTACGTCACTTTTAATAGAAGTGATGTTTTGAAGATCTGAATTCGATTGAATTGCAGGTTGAATTTCTCCTTCGAGTAACTGCAAATTTATTAGTTGTCGCAATAATTAACAATTATTATATTTAATAATTGAAATATGGTAATATATATATATATATATATATATATATATATATACTTACATGTGGATTAGCATCTTTTTTCAATTTGCGATTTGTATAATTTAATTCATAATCCGTTTCTTTAAAATGAATAGAACAAATTGCAGCTGATTTTTTCGGTTCATAGTTTTCTAACTGTAAAGCTTTAAGCCATTCTTTCCGTCTTTCCACATTTTGAGGAAATCTAAAACAATAAATGTGCGTGTATGTAATATTTAGAAGTATATTAAATTATTAACTAATTCGGTGTTACAAATTTGTAATTCAAATTTGAGAGAGCATAATTAGTGAGGAGCTCTCTAGTTATGTTATAAATTTTACGCGGAGATGCAGGGGGAGGGCGAAGCCCTCCCCCTGCACCCCGCCCACGCGTCATTATTCAATGTCACTACTTCCACATAGGTTTGTTATTATTTAATCTCACTACTTCCACATAGGTTTGCAACTTACGTTGCGCGCTTTCTGTCACGACGCATTCACGGCGCATGCTCACTTTGTTACATAGCGTCGATATGACAGGTATCCTAACCCTAAAACAGGGCAACTTTAACAATTAATATCTCGCTTCGCAGGCGAGAGCGACACTTTTTACTGCCAGATTCGTTCGTTTTGAGCAAAAACGCATCGAATGAGCCTAATTTCATCGATTTCTGAGGTGAGGGAGCTAAACTGAATAATTACCCATATTACATATTATAATTATATACAATTATATCTTATTGTTATGATTCTGGATTTCTAAATTAAACATTTCATCAGACATTTTATTAATTTTATTGTCGATTTGGTTAAACTTTAAACCTTTAACCTTTAAACCTTTTTTTGAGTTTAACATGCTTTGGTCTGCAGATATAAGGCATACCATTTTAAAATGTTGAACTATTTGCAGGTTATGATGGGTTCGGAACACTTCTAATAGGGTTTTCGATTTACTGACTCGACCCGACTCCGAGTCAGATCATAAGTTCGATTTAGAGTTCGATTTAGAGTCATTTACTACGTACATGGCGGACTATCTTAACCGTGGAGATGGTTAATGCTCTTTTAACTTAACCTCTAATGCTTCTCGTTGTGAAAAATTTATAGAATAATAATTTGTAATATTAGTCATTATAATATTAGTCAAAAGAAAGTCATAAATCGTGTGTGGAGAGGATAGCGAGTGCTATATGCCAAAGTGTTACGGACTGCAGGACGTTAAACCCGCCCCCCTCCCAAAAAAAACGTAAAAAATTATTTTGTTCAATAGTTCTTACAATTAAACAGTCCAATCAATATAATTTTTATAATGTTTGCAGGAAATTATCACGCAAAAATGAACATTGTACGAGACGAGAACGGAAAAATGATTAAAACGGCTGAAGGAATTTTATGCGAGTCCCTGAACAGCGACGGTAAATGTTTTATTTAAAATATTGTAAAATTAAAAATATATAATATGCTTTATTACCAATGAATTCTCTCTGTTGCATCAAAAATATGAAATAACTTTTCTCCTCAGGAAGTACTACATTAAAATTTCTACCGACAACAAACCCGAGCTGTAGCGAATCATCATCGACAATTGAAAATGGTAAATGATTACTTTGTGTAAAGCACTGAAATATATAATACTGCGTTTATAGATAAAAATAAAGTAATTTTATTTCAGAAAGTATAATGCCGTGCAGTACGACAGTAAACACTATGCAAGAAGCTAATTGTAACAATGTAGAAAAACTTGTTATTGCATATGATTTTTTACTTTCTTCGTCAGATAGTTCGAATGATGAATTACAATACACATACCTAATGCAGAAAAAGAAAATACCGCAAATGAGACATTATATTGGAAATGTCATTAATCAATATACTGATGAAGAGGTAAATATATATATATAATGCTTATAAAATTCAATGTGTATGCGAGCTATTTTCTTATCTTATTAACTATTTCAGTTTCAGAGATGTTTCAGACTTTCAAGAGAAACATGTGAGCTTATTATTAATTTATTCAAACAGAGTAAATATTATCCTAAGGGTTCTTGTGGAAAAAAAAAGAAAAAAGCTAAAGAACATATTTTAATCTTTTTATGGTACACTATTTTTTAATTATTTATTTATAAATATATACGAAACAGTTTTGTTAAATATTCCTAATCGAGATGTTTTTTTAATCTGTACAGGTTTCCTGCAAATAAAACACATGCAAATAATGAGGAGTATAGCAGAACATTTTGGCATGCAAATCGCTACAGTGCACCTTATTATCAAAAGAGTTACAAATTTCCTAGTAGATTTGGCTCCAACAATAATCTGATTTCCTGCAATAGAACAAGAACGTCAAGAAAAGGATCAAGAATTTCGAAATATATGCGGAATTGATGGAATTGTAGGATGTATAGATGGCACGTATATTCCGATTAGAACACCTGTAAATAAAATTCGTCATACATATGTAAATAGACATGACGAAACTGCAATTATTTTGCAAGGCATATGTGACGCAAAAAAAAGATTTATAGATTGCTTTACAGGAATCTCTAATAAACTGCATGATGCTCGTGTGTATGATATATCTTTTGTTAAAGAAAAGGTGTCTACAATGAGTGATTATTATCATATTATTGGCGACGCAGCTTATCCAATATCTATAAATCTTTTAACACCATATAATGGAAATTTAACACCATGCAAGCTAATTTTAATAAACATTTTTGTAGAGCGCGAGTTAAAATTGAAAATACGTTTGGATTATTAAAGTGCAGATTCCGACAATTAACAAGACTCGATATGTGGTCTGTAATATTTATGTCCAAATTTATTATATCTTGCTGCGTATTACATAATTTATGTATAGAGAAAAATAATACGCTCGACTATTTTGATTATAAACAACTTCCATTTCCACCTCAACACTGTACTTATAGTAATAAGAGAATAAGAATGTTAAGACAGATAAAACGTGATCGCATAGTTCTTGATTTAATTTAAAATGTCGTGCATGAACCTATAATATCATAAATTTTATTATATACATATTTTTTTAATAATACAGTAGTATTAAACATAAAACAGTCTTTATGTAGTATTAAATTATAGAAAACAATCTTTTAACATCCTAATATTTTTTTAAACTAAAAACATTAAATAGATTAATCATATCATATTGGTTTGGCGAGGCATTATACTTAAATTCATACAGTGTAATATCACAATAATGTATCACAATGTTGAAAATACAAAAATAATAATAACGAAACTTATTGCATATGCTAAGTATTAGTTTGAACACAAATGATGTATCACAATGTTATAGAAACATAATAAAATAAAAAATATTTTAAAAAATTATAATCTAAGTGCAGCCTTGGCCAAAAGTATTAGATATCTTTACATTTTTACATTATCACCGAAAATATTTGTTAGAGACTTTTATTAACTTTTTAACTTATTTATTTTTAGAAAATAATTCTCGAAGAACTTCAATTTTTTCTTTATGTCGACGCTCTTTCTGCTTTTCTTTCTCATCTTGAATGTCTCGTAATACTGCAAAAATGTTTGAAGATTTTTGAACTTTTTTCTCAACTTCTTCGTCACTATTCAAAGTGGATATTTTTCTTTTTTTAATAGTATGCTGACCTATACCAAAGCAAATATCAGGTTCAATGCTATCGTCAATGCTACTGATTAATTCAAATTCATCTTCAAAATCTATGTTACATTTTTCATTTCCTGATCTTTTATTATTTTTCTTTGCAGCATTTCTTCTTTTCAACATATTTTTATATCGACATTCGCATTGTACGGGCGAACGAAAATTCCACATTTTGTTGTAATTTCCTTACTTATATATTCCCACATACATTTCTTATTTTTGAATGTGGCAAATGGGCCTACTTGCCCAATATTTTCGTAATATAATTGTAGCAATTCTTTGCTTTCATTACCTGTCCATAAAATTCCATGCGAATCGTCTTTCTTATTTATGATTTTATTGTCACATGCTGTACTGCACGGCATTATACTTTCTGAAATGAAATTACTTTATTTTTATCTATAAACGCAGTATTATATATTTCAGTGCTTTACACAAAATAATCATTTACCATTTTCAATTGTCGATGATGATTCGCTACAGCTCGGGTTTGTTGTCGGTAGAAATTTTAATGTAGTACTTCCTGAGGAGAAAAGTTATTTCATATTTTTGATGCAACAGAGAGAATTCATTGGTAATAAAGCATATTATATATTTTTAATTTTACAATATTTTAAGTAAAACATTTACCGTCGCTGTTCGAGGACTCGCATAAAATTCCTTCAGCCGTTTTAATCATTTTTCCGTTCTCGTCTCGTACAATGTTCATTTTTGCGTGATAATTTCCTGCAAACATTATAAAAATTATATTGATTGGACTGTTTAATTGTAAGAACTATTAAACAAAATAATTTTTTACGTTTTTTTTGGGGGGGGGCGGGTTTAACGTCCTGCAGTCCGTAACACTTTGGCATATAGCACTCGCTATCCTCTCCACACACGATTTATGACTTTCTTTTGACTAATATTATAATGACTCATATTACAAATTATTATTCTATAAATGTTTCACAACGAGAAGCATTAGAGGTTAGGTTAAAAGAGCATTAACCATGTCCACGGTTAAGATAGTCCGCCATGTACGTAGTAGACGACTCTAAATCGAACTTATGATCTGACTCGACCCGACTCAGAGTCGGATCGAGTCGGTAAATCGAAGCTCCTGTAATTTAGTCGGTCAACTTCGACTTTATTAATTTTTTTTTTTTAATCGTTTGTTGGTCGTTTGTTGGTGATTGTTGGCCTAATTATAACGATTGTTGGTTTTTAATTTTTTTTTTAATTAAAAAGAAAAATTAGCGTTAAATTAGCCGGGAAAATCTCATTTTTAATTAAAAAACGATCTAATCGATGCATAATCGTTTGCTAATGAACGTTGGTCTAATTTTAGCGTTTGTTGGTTTATTATTAGTCTTAGAAACGAAAAAAACGGAAAATTTTCTCACATTAAAACTACATCTGCAGTAATCGAAGATTGGTTTATTTGCTTACGACTTAAGATTTATTTCTATAAATGTAAGGCTAACATCTATAAAACTGGCTATGGAATACGGGCCTTAACATCGGCAGGAAATCGCGAAAAGATCAAGAAACATGGTGGTATTTCCTCTCTTTTTGCGCCAAGCCATCGTTTGAACGAGAGGCCGAATGAGATTAAGGTAATTAATGTAGAATTCTATATGCTAATGTTTTAAGCAGAACGTTCTTTCATTTCTAATTGCATTTTCCACTGGCAGAGCTGGTGCGCATTCAGTGCACATTAAAGCCGTCGTACACAAAGCAACGTAAAGTGTATGTTTAGTATAAACCGGTTAAATCATGAAATCCTCAATATTCTTTATTGCATTATTTGATAAAATATGTACTAGGTATTTTATCAGTCAAAATATTTGCATTTTACTTTGAACATTAGAGATTAAATCAGTGTACAACAGCTTTAATGTGCACTGAGAGTGCGCACCAGCTCTGCCAGTGAAAAACGCTATAAGAGAATGTATCTTATTTTTTCTTGCATAGATAAACAAAATGTTATCGGAAAGTCATCTAAGCATTTTGAGAAGAATCTTTGGAAAGATGAACGTAGAAACCAATTGTTGTTTGATACGTTTTAAACGGTAAAATAGAAACGTCAAGAGTATAAACAATCAGTGCAACGTGCAATTTCATAATGGATTTCCGAAGAAAAAGTTCTTCAATAGGACACTGTAGCCGATTGCTTAAATATGTTACGGCGTGCTGGCTCAAAAAAGCAAAGTAGTTTGTTTTACAAAGATATCTTTTGGCCGAGAAAGTCTCATTTTAATGTGATGGATTACTGGATATTGACTGGCATCTTAATATTTTTGGATTTTCACGGTCTTCCATCAGCCGTACAAAGTATTTTAATATTCTTCCTTCACTTGCAGAAAGTATGTATAAAAAAATTATATATATAGATTTACATTTTTTTATTAATAAAACTAAAATGTATATATACATTTAAACGTATATTTTCATTTTTGACAAATATTGAAAATCTTTTTATTATTTATGATATTTGGATTATTTTAATGTGTGCGTGTGTGCATACTTCTTTTCTATTACTTTCCAGCAAACACAAATATAACAGTTACATAACATAGATGTAATAGTTACATAACATAGATGTAATAATTACATTACATCTATGTTATGTAACTGTTACATTTGTGTTTGCTGGGTTAGAACTAATATAAACATGCTAATTGCATCTAGAAATTTTTTAAATATATTCTTTTATAATTTATGTTACAGGATGGATGTTCCTAATTGTATGAGAAGTCCTAAATCTCATTTGGAGTGTAATTATTTTCAAATTTTCCACTGAATCTATTCTGAATTTTCTTGAAACATAGATAAGCAGAAACGAACTTGTTTTTTCTTGTGTTGTATAAATTATTATAGAGAAAAAAATGTACAACTACTTTTAACGAATAAATTCATATAAAATAATTGTACATTACAATAAATCAAATTAAAATAAAGCAACAATTAAAAAAAGAACAGCAAAAATAAAATTTAGATTCATATCACTGAAGACTAGAAACTTAAAAAATCAATTCACATAAATCATCGAGCTCTATGACATATTGTAGAGTTGGTCTATTTAAACCTTTAAAGGAATAGCACTAATTGAATATTAATATATTTAGTTTTATATAAAACAAAAACTCTTCTATTGTATAGTGAATCACATTGAGTCCTTCAGTAGTTTATAGAATCTTAAAATTGTCTCCGATCATTAATGTTTTTGTAAATACACTGCAAGATGCGGATTTATAATAGTTTTTGAGCTACATGTGGAGATATTTCTTCGTAAATCATCGTAAATTTGCCAAATTCCATTAGAACGCAAGCAGTATGCAATATAATGCTCCGATATGTAGGCTATTACTCCAGCCAACCTAAAAACAATTAATTTTTTATATAATTAAAAAATATAAAATATCTGGGAATTAAAAAAGTCGTTGTGCCTACCTGTATTCGAAACTTTTATTTTCATCACTTTGAAACTTGAGTGTTGTCGGTAATTGTTCCACTCTGCAATTTAATCCAGTTTTACATTGAATGTTTGGGCGTATATCGAGTTCAATGAATATTTGAATTCTTGGTTCTTTAAACCATGTGTATTTTCCCAAGCATGGATTGCAATAACGTATCTTATAAATCGGCGATCTGAAGCCTAAAGCTTTCTCCAGAGAACTAAAGCCTTCCTTTGCAATTATTTTATGATTTGGTTCTAATATCACAGTTGGAAACGTCGTAACATTGCAGCCCGTGCATTTCTTTGTGTTTTGTATACTAGGCTCTGTGATCAGGATATTTTTTGTCATACTTGCAATACTGTCAAAAGAATCAATCGTGTACGATACAATTCTAAGATCTGTTTGCACTTGGGGTGTACACTTGTAATAATTTTTGGTAAATATGTAGTACAACGCTCTCCCCTCCGATTTTCATAAATCTTTGTTAATTTGTATATTTTCATGCGTAGAATCTTTCCTGAGAAGGAAAATCGTCGCTCAAGTCCTACTTTTTTTTATTTAATTTTAAAGTTTTTCGATGTCGGTAAGTAAGAACCTGATAAATTTATGGCTGTAAGGATATACGCATGCACTGCGGCTCACTAACAGGGAAAACCGAAAGGTTTCTATCACAAATTATTCTCTGCTTTATTTAATAATCTAAATAAAGCAAAGAATAATTTATGATAGAAAACTTTTATTTTATGGCTGTAAGGAATCCGAAAGGTTTCTATTACGAATTATTCTCTGCTTTATTTAAATTTTTAAATATACATTTTATGGCCTTACAGCCATAAAATAAAAGGTTTCTATCACAAATTATTCTCTGCTTTATTTAAATTATTAAATAAAGCAGAGAATAATTTGTCATTGAAAACTTTTACTTTATGGCTGTAAGGAATCCAAAAGGTTTCTATCACAAATTATTCTCTGCTTTATTTAATAATTTAAATAAAGCAGAGTATAATTTGTGATAATTTGTAATAATTTAAATAAAGCAGAGAATAATTTGTGATAGAAAACTTTTACTTTATGGCTGTAAGGTTACTATGGATGATCTTTAATGTTGTCATATTTACTGCGCAAGCTCTTATATATTCAGATTGCAATTTATATATTGTAATTTATCAATTAAGTTTAAAATGACTTATTTGGTCGATCAGATTCTGAACAATCTTTGGCTTCAAATTCAAGACGTTGTTGGTGATGCTAAATTATGTCCCAAATTTATACGATCAATGCGATTCTGTGAAGATAACCTTTCAGTTTTCTCTGTTAGTGAGCCGCAGCGCATGCGTAGTGTTGGTTTTAAAGAAGTCCATGCACGTGGCAATCACAGAGTCACTCAGTTTTGATAGAACAAGCAGTGTTTATTACAAACCAATTACAAATTGCGGCAGACCAATTATTGTACAAAAAAAAACCGGATGAACGAATACGAATTGTGCGAACTAATTAGTGTAGCGATACTGTTTCGAACGTGCTTCTACATCGGTGTTCCGGACGTGAGTGCCTGAACGATTTGCTCCGCCGAATTCCGCGATCTATCGATCTAGCGCGCATCAATAGCGCGCACCCGACAAGGCACATTACGAGGTGCTGCCGCCGCACAACTTGCGAAATAATTATTCTACTAAACTCAATTTCTAACACCTTCCCTTAATTTCAGCAAGTTTTATGCTCTGTTCCAGCACCATATATTTCAATAACATGTCTTTATCCATCGGTATTTACTACATTTTAATTGCAATTTCAATATTTAGGTAACTACTAAAAGTGAGTACTAATACTTAACTAATCTGACATTTAACCAACTAACGCCTTTTTAAAAATAACGAATTTATTTTTCCCCAATGGTTTAGTGAATAAATCCGCTATTTGTTTGTCGCTCTGACAATACTCTATGCTAATCGTATTTTCTTTTAATTTTTCGTGTATAAAGTGATATCTAACATCGATATGTTTTGACCTTCTGTTGATTACACCGTTTTTTACAAGTTTTATCGCGCTTTGATTATCTACTTTCAAATTCGCTTCTACTTTTTCATTTAGCAGTTCTTCAATCAGAGATTTGAGGTACAATATTTCCTTGCAGCATTCAGCAGCTGCAATGTATTCCGCCTCTGTGGTCGATGTCGCAACAATGGGTTGTTTCCTTGAGCACCAACTGATAGGTCCTCCACAGTAGAAAATAACGTAACCTGTCGTACTTTTTCGTGTATCCGGATCCCCGGCATAGTCTGAGTCGCAGTATGCACAGATTACGTTTCTGCTTTCTTTGCTCGAGAAACTTATTCCGTGATCCCATGTGCCATTCAGATATCTAAACATAAATTTTACATCTATTAAGTTTTGATTTTTCGGATCATCAACATACCTGCTTCCAAATCCTATTGCCTGTGCCAGATCTGGACGTGTTTTGCTTGTTAAATACAGCAAGCTGCCTATCGCTTCTCTATATGGGTAGTTGACCTTCGAGAATTCTTCGGCTGCATCTTCTCTTTTGACCATCGGTGTACTTACTGGTTTTGACTCGTTCATTTTGAATTTCCGTAAAATCTTCAGAGAATAATTTTCTTGCGTAAGTTTTATTCTTCCTGGTAGGCGTTTGATTTCCATTCCTAAGAACGACGTTGGATTCTTGTCCACAGTTATCTCGAATTCTTTCTTCAATTCTTGAATCAGTTGATTCATCTCACGCAGTTCCTTTCCTAGCAATATTCCATCGTCTACATAAAAGCCTAAAATCAGCGTTTTATCATGACGCACATAAATACATTGTTCAGTCTTTAAAGGTTCGAAATTTCTTTTCTTAAGAAACATCGAAAATCTTTGATTCCATTTCAGTGGAGCTTGTTTTAGTCCATACAGGGATTTTTGCAATTTGCATATTTTATTTCCACATTTAAATCCTTCTGGGGGAAACATGTACACATTTTCATCCAATTCTCCATACAGAAACGCCGTCTTTATATCGTACGTGAATAGATGATAGTCCTTCTTCACTGCCAGTGCAAACAAAATTCTTACGGAGCTGCTGTTTACAACTGGACTAAAGGTTTCCGCATAGTCAATGTCACCTTTTTGCTCACATCCTCGTACAACGAGTCTAGCTTTATTTTTTCCGTTTTCTTTTATTTTGAAGATCCATCGACTACTCAGAATTTTCGTTCCTCCTGCTTCCATCCTGTCAACCAATTTCCAGGTTTTGTTTTTCTTCAGCGATTCTTTTTCCTCTTGAATGGCTTTTTTCCAGTTTTCCTTATCGGGGCCTGTGACGGCCTGTTCGTATGTTTAGAACACGTAATCGCCATATCTATTTGGTGGCTTCTTTGTTCTGACAGATCTACGTATTCGTGACAAGTCCTCTTCTTCCTCTTCGTTATCTTCTTCCGCGTCGGCATATTCTTCAGACACCTCTTCTTCTTCTATGTCTTGTACATCAGTTTCATTTCTTTCTTGTATTTCCATTTCATTCAGGCTGGTTTCATCTGATTCTTCTCCGATTTGATTTATTTTTATATTTACTTTAGTCTCCACATCTCTTGTTTCTTGTGTCAAGATTTCTTCGAATTTAACATCTCGCGAAATCAGTATTTTTCTTTTTTCTGAGTCCCATAATCTATAACCATTCGGGGCATAACCGATAAAGACAAATTTCTTACTCCGATCTTCCAGTTTTTTTAGAGGGCCTAAAACTTTGGAATATGCTGTACTCCCAAACAGTCTCAAGTTGCTGAGATCTGGTGTTTTCCCGTTCCATTTTTCATACGGCGTCGTAGCTAACGTTTTTGTTGGGCTTCTGTTCAACAGATACGTGGCTGTATAAGCCGCTTCTCCCCACATTTCCTTTTTCAATTTGGATTCGTTTAGTAGGGCTCTAATTTTTTCTAATAACGTGCGATTCAGTCGTTCTGCCTTCCCATTCAGTTGGGGCGTATATGGTACAGTACAATCCATGTCTATTCCTTTCCTTTTACACCATCCTTGTAGATTTTTGTTCACATATTCACGCCCGTTGTCACATCTCAGTTTCGCTACTTTCGAATTCCACTTGGCTTCTACACGTTCAGTATATTCTTTTATTGTCTCTGGAACCTCGTATTTGTTTTTCAAAAGATAGATCACTGTGAAATGTGTATAATCATCCAATAACGTCAGTATATATTTCTTGTTGTCCCAGGTCGGCGTCTCTACAGGACCGCACAGGTCTGTGTGTATTAGCTCGAGCGGTCGTTCGGCTTTGGTTCTTTGACCTTCAAATGGTAGCCTGGTTTGTTTAGCTTTCAGGCAAATTTCACACAGAGTTCCAATGTCCTTCAAGTCTTTTCCAGAAATATTCATGCCTTTTGACATGCTCAAGAGATTCTTCATCCCGTCAGCTCCGAGATGGCCCAATTTACGATGCCAATTTTTCGTTACAGTTATTTTTTCAGCTACGTGTGATTCTTCCTTCACAACAACGCAGGGTTTTATTTTATAAAGTCCGTTTTCCTTCTTATCACCTCTTAATATGTCCACTTCATCTTTCTTCACAATTACTTTGTCTTCAGTGAAAATTACTTTTCCACCATTTTTAGTGATCGCGCTCACCGAAATTAAATTTGCAGTTAAGTCTGGAATGTACATTACATTTTTTAACGTGCAGGTTTCTAACTCCACTGCACCGACTCCTTCCGATGCCATCGTCTCGTTTACTTTTGCAACTCCTATCGTTGATTTTACCTTTTTAAAATCTGTTAAGTGTTTTTTGTTATTTACCATATGAGACGTTGTACCTGAGTCCACAATCCACTCAACGTCACACCGGTTGTGTATTAGAAACGACACTTTTTCGGTTTCGCTATTCTGTTTTTTACTGTCTTTATCGCGAAAATAGCAATCTTTCTCCCGATGATTATTCTTTTTACAAATTTTACAATGCAAACGCTTTTCTCTTAGGTCATTATTTTTCGGACACGCTTTCGCGAAATGACCCATTTTACTGCATTTGAAACAACGTTTATCACTGTTATTTTCGCTAACCAATTTTTTACACGACTTCGACAAATGTCATGTTTCGTTACATTTATAACATCTCCGTTCGAAAGTTTTAAACGCTACAGTACTGTCACTCTCCTTTTGCTCCGCATTCCTCGCTTCTTCCGAAAGCAGCCTGGCTGTTAAATTCTCCATTGTTTGCTCCGCCAGCGGTGTTGATTCCCATGCGGTAACGAACGACCTATACGTATCCGGCAAGGTGACGAGAATTTTCGACATCAACATCGAGTTCGTTACTTCCGCACCTAATGCCTTAAGCTTCCATGCAATATTTTCTATTTTGCTTATATATGTAGCTACGTCCGAGCTTTTATCCATCGTGCAAGCGAAAAATTCTTGCATAAGACCGTATTTTTGCTGTTCACTGTCTCGTTCGTAAATCGAACACAGTTTTGTCCACATAGAACGAGCCGTATTACAGTTCAAAACATGCATGAGCGGTACTTTACCGAGAGACAAAGCGATGATCTTTTGCACGTTCGCATCTTTCTTCTTCCAAGCGTCGTTTTCCGGTACTGGAGGATCTTCCTCGATCGTGCTGTGTAGTTCACCCGCTTTGAGTAAAATCTTCACTTCAAATTTCCACAGTTGAAAATTGTCCACTCCGTTTAGTTTCTCAACTTGGCTTATTTCGTCCATCGTCACCTTTGCCATTTTTACGATTTTAAATTTTTTTACGTTTTTAATTTTAGGTAAACGTCTGCACTTTTCAGTTTTCTTTAATCACAAACTTTTAGCAACTATTAGCCACAGTAAATCACTGAACTGGGCCCATAACCTGTGCCCTTGGTTTTAAAGAAGTCTATGCACGTGGCAATCACAGAGTCACTCAGTTTTGATAGAACAAGCAGTGTTTATTACAAACCAATTACAAATTGCGGCAGACCGATTATTGTACAAAAAAAATCGGATGAACGAATACGAATTGTGCGAACTAATTAGTGTAGCGATACTGTTTCGAACGTGCTTCTACATCGGTGTTCCGGACGTGAATGCCTGAACGATTTGCTCCGCCGAATTCCGCGATCTATCGATCTAGCGCGCATCAATAGCGCGCACCCGACAAGGCACATTACGAGGTGCTGCCGCCGCACAACTTGCGAAATAATTATTCTACTAAATTCAATTTCTAACACGTAGTATCCTTACAGTCATAAATTTATCAGGTTCTTACTTACCGACATCGAAAAACTTTAAAATTAAATTTAAAAAAAGTAGGACTTGAGCGACGATTTTCCTTCTCAGGAAAGATTCTATGCATGAAAATATACAAATTAACAAAGATTTATAAAAATCGGAGGGGAGAGCGTTATACTACATATTTACCTAATTTTTTAGTATTAAAACCCTTTGCCGGAGCACATATTGCGTCACTCCTTTCTGAATCAAATTAAATACAAGTTGCAGTGTGGGGTTACTCGATGCTTTCAAAAAAGCCTGGTAATTGATGTCGTCGATTGCTCCTGTCATGAGCACGTGAATTAAAGAATCAAAGGGGCACGTATATGTCACAAAATATGAATTTATTTCTCCTTTATTTTCCTTTATCTTAATAGGTGGAAGAAACGAACCATGAAGTAACAAAGCTGATTTTTTTCTTTGTCCAATAAAAGCATTTGTTTGCAAAACTTCAGGATATGCTTTAAAATATTTACTACTCTTTTTTGTTTTACGATGATAAGCTTGAGGTTGTTCTTTTGATCTTGAAACGAAATGTGTAGAAAGAATGTAATTCGATTCTGAATCTTTTAAATTACTCTTAGATTCGATGAAATTATTGTTCTGCTGATCAATTATTGGGCTGACCAAATCAGTTATCAGACTATTCATCGATGAATATGAATGATCTAGCAAAGCTTCATTTGATGACTTAATATTTATGATCTCAAGTTCTCTGGAACCCGTCAAACTGGGTGCGATGTCAGAAACAATGTGATCATTTACACTTTCTTCGTTGAAATCGTCATAATCGAAATTGTTATTATTTATATTAACTTTTCCACCCCAATTTTCTGTAGCTAACAAGTCTGAATCAAGATAAGATTCGACATCGTTCGATGGCATGTCTATAAAATTCGAAACGTCGTCTATGTTGAAGTCCAAGTTTAAGTAATCGAGTTTATTTATTTCAATATTTTCTTGCCAATTCTTACTACTAAGCAAATCCGAATCACAAGATTGATCTTCAATGTTGTTCGGAGACATTTCAACCGGATATGATTTGTCTTCAGTATCTTCGTACTCCTCTAATATAACAGATTGCTCTGGTGACTTGATCAAATTATCTAACTTGTTACTTGCTTATTGATCAAAGTGCGTTATCTCTTCACCATTCGGTTCGATGAGTTCGGCAAATATATCATGTAAAATCTTCCTCTTATTTTTAATCATTTTAGAAATTGATTCATCAAAACACATATTTTCTTTGTTCACCTCTGTCTTCAATTCAATACTTTATTCAAGCAAGTCATTGAATCTTCGTTCACTCTCACTCGTTGATTCTGAGCGATTCTGTTCGGTCTTTCAGTGTAGAATGTAGTTTATAAGATCGCTTAGGCTGAGGCTTATTGATTTCATTTTCTTCTTTCTTCATTAGATCGGTGTTGTGTACACATCGTTTAGCGTTGTAATTTATCATACTCGATGAAAAAAGCAAAGTTGCACCGTGAATATCATTGGCATGTTTTATTATAAATTTATCGACTCGCATCGGCCCAGTTTTCAAAATTCGAGTTTTTATATCATTAAAGTAACTTTCTACGTAACTTGAAGTTGCATGTGTACTGCAATCCAGTCCAACGCTAGTCCATAGAGGAAATTCCTTAATACGCAGCGAAAGTACATTGACGAATTCTAGTAAAAAAAAATGGGTTTAACTCTTCACCATCGCGTTGTTTTTTCTTAGCTCTTCCAACTTGTTCATCGACCCAGTCACCGATGCTACTGCTGTTTTGGTTCAATTCGTTACATTTGGTCATGTCTTGAGCTTTAGGATGTTCAGGAACATCACCAGCACTTTCGTCAAAGTTCACTTTTATAGCACGAACAGCAATCTCTCCTTCTAGTTTCTTTCTTGCATCCTTTGCTGTCAGTATTTCCGAATAATCACTTTCTACATCTTGATACGTTTGTAAACCCACAACACAGGTTAAATAAAATATTTTCTGAAAATTGGAGAACGATACACACTCCACCATTAATGCGATGCAGCAAACATAAAATTCGTTAATAGAATTGTGACGAACAGATTTCCAATTCCAACGGCACGCAGCAGCGATCAAATGAGCTACATCAACTCGAATTATTGTGTCTGGTCTTTTTCCAGGTCTGTAAGGTCTTAATATTGCGTTGAATGAATCATCAACGTATGATTTAATAGTTTGGTTATTGAAAGCAAGACTAATGCCACACAAAAGTGCACGTGAAAAATCACAAACAACCTGCTTGGATTTGGGGGCACCCATTCGCAACCATTGTCGCAGCCAAAGCTCAATGAATTCAGTGGTATGTTTCTCCGATAACATTTGGTACACAGATATTGTAGTATTGTCGAAATTAATTACACTAGCATATAAGAAGATTTGACCAGAGCATTGACTCTTTCGATCTAATCTCCGTACGACACTTCCTGTCGAATCGAGGCTTATAACTGACTTATTCTTGTTTAAGCGAGTATTCTTTATACGCATGTAATTGAGCCTATGTACTGTAACAAACATGGAACGGTTAAGATCCGACATTGTGTATTAATCCACTGTACTGAGGTTTCAAAGACATCTCTTCTATTGTCCGAACAAGATCTCGACCGTCATTCTTTTTTACTCCGAGGTCTGCGTCAACTCCTTCTTTATGTGCTTGCCGAAGTACATCACCACTGGGCAAAATGGGTCGTTCGGTTTCATTAGATCGCATTATCTCCCTTGCCTGTCTTTTTCGCCACTCAGAAGATCCTTCTGCTTTGAGTTCCTTCTGTACTTTTCTTCGTTTGCCGTTTAAAGATCGTTTGACTACTTCATGACTTTCAGTACGAGTATCTCGTGTTGTGATTTGAACTCTTAAACCTTCGACTCCAATTTCTTTTTCTGCATATCCTCGAAAAGTATTACGGCACTTTTTGGACTTGCACGATCCTGTTATTTTGATTATATATATATATATATATCGTTCTGTAAAATTACTTCAGCTCGTTTAAACACGAATGCGCATGGAAGTCGGTATTGTTTAAAAAATGAAATGGCAATTTCATTTGTCCAAATTGCTGGCTTCAATTTTGCTCTTGAATTGCACTTGATATCAGGCTTGATAGCATTCCATTGTTGGTCTGTTAAGACCAAATCAAATGTATCCAAAAAACGATTCTCTTCAATACTCAAATCAGTGTATGATTCATCGCTATCGAACTGTACAGTACTCATAGAGCTTTCTATGCTCAAATTATTATTGTGGACCAATTTTGACGATGCGAACACCCCCATTTCTTGTCTAGCTATACTGAGGATGGAGTTTCGATCGTTGCGCACATTTGTGTAACACGCTGCGGCACTCCATTTTCCACCTAATGCAACAGACATTTCCTTCCATACTTTGGCTGACCATGCCGGTAAGGGTTCAATTTCAAACTGTTTCATAAACAATTTTACAACTGGGATGCTCTCTTCTGGTGGCAAGGCAATTTTGCGTGGCATTTTGTCAAATCTATAAAGCAATTATTTTATTGTACTTATGTAAACATATCATATACTACATGTAAAAACAAAGTAACACTAAATATGCATTATAAAGAAATATATAACTTTACCTTTTATTTGAACCTTGAAGATTTTGTAAAACAGGCGCAACCTGTAATATAATAATAAAACCGGTAACATTAATTATAAAAGAAGATATTTAAAAAATTTCTAGATGCAATTAGCATGTTTATATTAGTTCTAACCCAGCAAACACAAATTTAACAGTTACATAACATAGATGTAATAGTTACATTACATCTATATGTAATGTAACTATTACATCTATGTTATGTAACTGTTACATTTGTGTTTGCTGGAAAGTAATAGAAAAGAAGTATGCACACACGCACACATTAAAATAATCCAAATATCATAAATAATAAAAAGATTTTCAATATTTGTCAAAAATGAAAATATACGTTTAAATGTATACATACATTTTAGTTTTATTAATAAAAAAATGTAAAACTATATATATAATTTTTTTATACATACTTTCTGCAAGTGAAGGAAGAATATTAAAATACTTTGTGCGGCTGATGGATGACCGTGAAAATCCAAAAATATAAAGATGCCAGTCAATATCCAGTAATCTATCACATTAAAATGAGACTTTCTTGGCCAAAAGATATCTTTGTAAAACAAACTTCTTTGCTTTTGTGAGCCAGCACGCCGTAACATATTTAAACAATCGGCTACAGTGTCCTATTGAAGAACTTTTTCTTCGGAAATCCATTATGAAATTGCACGTTGCACTGATTGTTTATACTCTTGACGTTTCTATTTTACCGTTTAAAACGTATCAAACAACAATTGGTTTCTACGTTCATCTTTCTAAAGATTCTTCTCAAAATGCTTAGATGATTTTCCGATAACATTTTGTTTATCTATGCAAGAAAAAATAAGATACATTCTCTTATAGCGTTTTTCACTGGCAGAGCTGGTGCGCACTCTCAGTGCACATTAAAGTTGTTGTACACTGATTTAATCTCTAATGTTCAAAGTAAAATGCAAATATTTTGACTGATAAAATACCTAGTACATATTTTATCAAATAATGCAATAAAGAATATTGAGGATTTCATGATTTAACCGGTTTATACTAAATATACACTTTACGTTGCTTTATGTACGACGGCTTTAATGTGCACTGAATGCGCACCAGCTCTGCCAGTGAAAAATGCAATTAGAAATGAAAGAACGTTCTGCTTAAAACATTAGCATATAGAATTCTACATTAATTACCTTAATCTCATTCGGTCTCTCGTTCAAACGATGGCTTGGCGCAAAAAGACAGGAAATATCACCATGTTTCTTGATCTTTTCGCGATTTCCTGCCGATGTTAAGGCCCGTATTCATAGCCAGTTTTATAGATGTTAGCCTTACATTTATAGAAATAAATCTTAAGTCGTAAGCAAATAAACCAATCTTCGATTACTGCAGATGTAGTTTTAATGTGAGAAAATTTTTCGTTTTTTTCGTTTCTAAGACTAATAATAAACCAACAAACGTTAAAATTAGACCAACATTCATCAGCAAACGATTACGCATCGATTAGACAGTTTTTTAATTAAAAATGAGATTTTCCCGGCAAATTTAACGCTAATTTTTCTTTTTTAATTTAAAAAAAATTAAAAACCAACAATCGTTATAATTAGGCCAACAATCACCAACAAACGACCAACAAACGATTAAAAAAAAAATTAATAAAGTCGAAGTTGACCGGCTAAATTACCGGAGCTGTAAATCGAAAACGCTATCAGTTTAGTTAAGTGACTGCCAACATCAAGAAACAAAAATAAGCAAAACTGGTATCGTTTGGATATACTCACAGTAAGACAAGGAAAAGGACAAAAAGGGCCCATACGCAGGATTCTCTTTTTATTCCTCTATCGCATTCATTTACGGGCCAACGTATCACTCGTATCTAGTCTTATATCTCTATGGTTAGAACAAAAAAAATTTCTTTTTAATCTATATTAAAATACCTAGAAAAGTACGTAAAAGTTTTCGAACATATTGATTTTTTCAGAAATGACAGATATTTGAAGTCACAAATGCATTTTTTGCTAAAAAGAATTTTCATGAAAAACAAAAAAAAAGTTTTTTACATATTGAAAAACTCCTACGTACTTCTCTAGGCACTTTAATGTAAATTAAAAACAAAATTTTTTTGTTCTAACAATAAGTCAAAATATGTGGACGTTAGAAGTCAGGCCCTGAAGCACCTTAAAAAAAAAACGTATTAGATCCCGTCAGCTGTAGCATCGTCATTTTGTATCGAAATACAAAAAAAATTTTTTTAAGTACCTTAAGATACGTCGTGTACAATATACTTCAATTCGATTTTATATTATTAAATTATTTTTTATACTAAAAAATTGTTAAATTTATGTTTTTGTAAATTGATGTTTTTAAGCTCGCTACTGTGACCATAATATCCCTTGAAACCTTGTATATATATATATGTATATATATTTTTTAATAATTTATTGATTACTACAAAAGAATATACAAGGTATCCCAGAACGACCACATGTCCTTTCACTGACAGATTCTGTAGAACATACTAAGTCAAAAACTCTGCAAAAAGGTCAAGGCTATATTAATTTTTAAATGGGAAGCATTTAAAGTTTGCAGAATTTTGACATGTTCAGGTATGACACATCGTATAATAGTGAAGGTGCCCTTGTATTAAATATTTGTTGAAATATTTTACTGATTTTACATATTCAATCTGATTTATAAAATTATTGACGTAAAAAAACTACATTCCCAGATAGCCAAATCTGTTTGAACAAATAATGCCACGTACTTGCTACAAATTTTGGTTTCAGAAATGGTACAAATTTGCATCAAACTTTGTTTTATCAAATGTTGTCGACAAATTGTTAGCAAATACGTAGCAAAACATGCGTACACAATTGACGCCAAATTGACGCCAAATATCGAGCAAACCCCTACAGCACGAAATATTGCAGCAACATTGCAGCAATATTTTCATATTGCACAATATTACAAATATTGCAGCAATATTGCTGCAATATTGTTAATTTAATATTCTGTAAGAAATGTTGCAATATACTGCCGAAATATTGTTAATTAAATATTTTATAAGAAATGTTGCAATATATTGCTGAAATATTGTAATTTTAATATTTTAGGAAATGTTACTATATAGATTAGATATTAGCAGGATTATAATGCAATACTGTATATTATAATATTTTGAAAAATTGCAGATATATATTTCTTTTATGATATAAAGTGTCTAAAACAAAATTAATAAATTGAGTTTAATATTAACTCTAAGTAAAATTATTAAAATTATTTAACTAACTTAATTAAATATATTATTTATTTTTAATTAAAAATATTAAAATAATTAGAAAATGATGTTCATAATTAATATTTTATTAATATCACAAAACTGATTTTATATATAAAAAAAATGCAATAAAATAAGTACGTGTTCAGGCCAAGAGACAACAATTAAAATAAATTGTTTTTGAAGATGAAGTAGCCCAAGAAGATAACATGGAAAATTGAAAATAACAACTTTGATGTTTAAACATATAAATTTATTCTGTGCACAATTATTCATAAGAATGTAACTGTACATCATAATGCACTGTACAATTACTTATGATAATGTTATTATATGATAACTTAATTATACTTTTATACTTTTTTATTTTTAAATACAATATTCGTTTTACAAGTTTTAAATATAATAAGTTACAAGTTTTAAATACAATATTCGTTATACAGTTTACAAGTTTATACAACTGGATTACAAAACATCTGGCAAGACATATCGAACAAAAAGTTAATATAATTATTTCAATTTTTATTATGCCGTAGTGGTATTACAATGAAATCAGTTCTCGTTTTCTTTATTATCCACATTTTACACATTATGTGTTTTATAGACCAATAAAATAATGTATTACCTTCAGTTACTGTAAAGATGGATAGTACGGCCGAAGAACATGGCTTTTCATAAATACTATTGCTAATGTTACACTTTTGCCCTATAATATAGATATCATTTCGTGTTTTTACTATATTCAAAACTCTTACAATTATCTTATTATCTAACATGAGAGTATTATTATTGACATCGTCACAGTTAAAATAATATGCGTCAGTTTGCAATATTTTAAATTGCATTGTTTCATGTACAAAATCAGGTAAAAGGGGTCCGTAATGATGTTGATGTTTTATTTGATTAGCAGGAACTATGAATTGCTCTTGAAACATGGATTGCCGTTCACTATATCGTCGTGCTAATTGTTGCAAAGGTTTTTCAGGTTTTCTAATAAATTTTTTCAGACTTCCCAAAAAATTTTCGAATGGAAAGGCGCTGAAGTTATCCAATATTCCATTCTCCTTACTTCATTAGCTAAATGAAGTAAATTGTGCACATTATGAGAGACAAATTGTTTGCCATATAGAATTTGAAAACTTTCCACAAAATAGGCCAGCAATTCTTCAGCATATTTTATATTTTCGTCATCTACGATTAATGTTGGAGTTATTAGTATTGAAATTGCAATATGCAGTGTCAGAAAATGTTCATATATTTCCTGTTTCAAAACTGATTTCAATACAATAGGTCCTGTTTACAATAGGAATTGTCGGAACTCAGTGGCCTTCCAATATTTAATTTCTGAAGGACTTCTGGGATTTCTTGAAAACTCTTTTGGTGTCGAACTTCTTAGTGCAATCAAACGTTGAGAAATGAAATTTATGTTCGTACCACCAATTCGTACTGTCAATGGTCCCTTTATCCATAACAACAGCAACTTCTTTACAACACCTAAGCAGATTATATGCATATAATCCAGTGCAACACCTGATACCAGGCCAATATTCGGAATTTGCAGTAACAATGTCTCTCCTTGATGATATTCTTCATCAGTCTTTTGTGAAAAATCTTCATCAGTTCTAAGATTATAAGTCTTAGCGTAAGGAAAACACGTAGTCCTCTGTATATATTTTCCTGTAACAGTGCATTTAGAACAACTTGAAAATCCGTTATGACCTTTTATGTACAAGACAAATAATCTCGCAGGGGCATCACAAATGATGGTAGAAAGAACAACACTGATACGACGTCCGTCATACATAAATCCATTTTGTATAAATGTTTTCAATTCCTGAACGAATTTTTCAAGATAATCATTGGCTGATCTAGGTTTACCAGTATCATAATAAGTACCTATCATGTGGACAGATTTTAAAATTCCATCAGCTATTAGAATAGGCCAAAGACGATGAGATGACGACCTTGATATTGGTAAACCATCAACATTTAAAGAAAGTGTTGCATTGTTAACAACAAGTCCTGCGTTTGTATATTTTCCCATAAGTAAATTTAATACATTTACTAATCCAAAATGTAAATATTCTCCACCTGCAATGTTCGTATAAATCGTTGTACGTGGTGTACGTAACAAAGTTCGGGCATCTTTTGGCAATGAATAATTCGTGTATTTCAAAAGCAATTGTAATAATTCATTTATTGATTTGTGACACTCATTATTACGTAGAGCCCAAGCACATAAATCTGATGTAAAATTTTCCAGCTCTTCATTGCATTGCATATTTGCATCAAGCAACTCGTTTACATTTGAATCATTATCATTATTATCATCATCATCATTATCATCATCATCATCATCAAAAATATAATAATAATATTCATGGTTATCATTCATTATATCTTCCCAATGTTCTTCAATATTTTCTTCTATATTGTGAGTTGGAAAGTCAAGTAATTGCGTATTGCTTTCATGTGTGTGGTCATCTTCCAAAAATTGAAAACAAATCTGGTGACGTCCATCAAAATCCATTTCTACATTCAACTGTAAAACTCTTCCGATATCTTCGTGGATAATTCGTCTTTGGTGTCTAAGTGAACAGTGCTCAAAATGCTTCCTTCTACGTTTATCTTCCATTTCTTGAAACTCCATTTCTTCCAACTGAGATTACAAGTTAGAGATTACGGAAGAAAATAATTCCTGAATGATAGAATGTTAAGTCGGATCGTGATTCAATCAACTAAAAGAAGTAAAAAATACAATATCATTATTTAAAAAGATAAAAGATGTAATGTTTTATTTTAAAGTAAACAGAAATTTTATCGTTATTGTAATATAAATATAATAAAATATTTTCAAAATACTCAAAAAAGCACTTAGTAATAAATATAGAATACTTACAAAGACTAATATCTATTGTATTAATTTTAATTCAACTGCAACTTCGCTCTGATACACCCTTCTGAAAAGAACAAAATAAATTCATTTCGTGGTTCAATATTTTGACCCACAGTACTACCCAGATAACCAAACGTGAAAACTCAATCTAAAGCAAATCATTGCTCAGATTAAATTGCTCGCCAACTGTTACTGTTACGTTGTTTTTCATTTAATGCGACGAAAATGTTTTTGTCAATTCAATATCAATATGCTGAGTTTTATAGTCGACCAACCGTGAAACAGATGTTGCAGTTTATGGCAATCTGGTAGCAACATGTCAGCAACAAATCCCATTCATAAGTTGTGAGCAACGTATTGTCGATAAGTTGTTGAGAACTTGCCGTTATTATATTTATATTTATACTGTTGCTGGAAAGAACGTATTGAAAAGAAGATACCCCTTCTGTTGTGTTGCTGACAACTATGAATTTATAATATTTGCGGCAATAGTTGCCGACCATTTGCAATCGTTTGGCCATCTGGGACGATTCAAATCGGAGGAGTTAACACTTACCGTTCGATTGATCACCACTGCAAAATAGTCCATTAAGTTTTCTCCATAGAAAAAGTAATTCGAAGTTATCAAAAAATACAATGATAAAGATCTGAATCATAGTAGACTATGGATCTTATATTGTAAGTTTAGTCTCCTTTCGCGAGCGATTATATGCGCAATATCAGGCGGTAGGGCAAGGAAGGGATATGTTGACAAGTTGTATAACTTTTTCGACACCACAGTGAGCCATGTCATCGTGGTAAACCTGAATGATTTTATTGATCATACCTTGAGGCACGACAAAACGAGATTTATCCGGGCATTTTTTGTAAATCAGTCCGTCAATTAACTCAAATCTTTTATGTTCAGCAGTCTCAAGCTCCTCCGCGATACTCTTAAGGAACGAATCATTCAACTGCCGATATTGCAGTTCTTTCTCTAAAGGCATCAGGTCTACTAGAGCCACGACTCTACTGAGTGCATCAACGTGGCACATTCGAGTACCTGGTCGATGTTTGGTCTTAAATCTATAATTCTGAAGACGGAGCGTCCACCGAGCAACACGTGGATTTACATGCGCCTTGTTTAAGTCGCATAAGTCAAAGCATGGCAGTCCGTGACTACTACAAAATCGAGCCCATACAGATAAATATGAAACCGTTCGATGGCTTTTACCACCGCCAACATTTCCAACTCAAAAGAGTGGTATCTAGATTCCGCATGATTGGTGGCTTGACTATAGTATGCGACTGGAGCCCAGGCATCATCCATCTGCTTCTGCAGGAGTATAGCCGCCAAAGCTAAAGCGCTTGCATCCATGTGCAACTCGGTGTCAGCTTGCGGACTATATAAACGCAACACCAGATAGGATGTTAATTCCTTCTTAAGAATATTAAACGCGTCAAGACAAGCTTCATCAAAACAGAAATCAACTGACTTACGTATTAAATACTGCAGGGGCCTGGCTTTGGTCGCATAATCCGGAATAAATTTTCTGAAATAATTTGACAGACCGAGAAAACGTTGGAGTTCTACGGTTTTGGTAGGGACCGGAAAACCGCAGCCGTATGTCGATCACTAATTGTGATACCTCTTGACGACACAATATAACCTAAATACTCTATAGATTTTTTTAAGAAAAGGCACTTTTGAAAATTAAGTTCGATACCATACTTTTTAAGCTGTAAAAGAACTTGCTTTAAAATCTATAAATTTTCATCCACCGTGATGGAAGGAATCAGAATATCATCTATGTACACAAGTACTTGGTCATTTCTAATGAAAGGTTGAAGAATCTGGACCAACCGTTTCTGGAATTTGGCCGGCGCTTCGCAAAAACCGAAAGGAAGTCTTAAAAATTCGAATTGCCCATCTGGTGTGGCAAAGGCAAAAAGTTTCGTATAATCGGGATGAATTCTTATCTGATGAAACCCGTCTTTCAAATCGAGTAAGGTAAATACGCTTTTACCTCCTAAACGCATCAAGCAATCCTCAATGAGGGGGAAAGGATATTTTTGTTTACCCGGTCGTTCAAAGGACGCAAATCAACGCAGAAACGCATATTACCGTTCTTCTTGCGAACGGGCACAACCCTGGCGCAATAAGGCGACGAACTCGGTTTAATAATATTTTGGGCTAACAAATCGTCCGTAATCTGTCTTATCTGCAAACGTTCACAATGCGCAAAACGTCTAGGCGCGAACGCATAAGTCGAATTGTCCTTCAAAGCAACGGTAACCATATGATTATCGTCGACTGATACCACAGGAGTAGCTTCAACTGTGTTAATAACTTCGATTAATTTATTTTTGGTAGATGGACTGAAATCGATTTCAAAAGAATCGTCTTTGACCTGTTGATCCACTATCTCAACAGTATTAACGGAGACCACGTCTTTCAGAAGTTTTAATTTATCTTTATTGCCTTTCGAGGGGCAGAAATGAACAGCGATGTCGTGCTCTATTAAGAAATCACGACCGATAAGCAAATCAACCGTTGTTGAGGAATCTTGAAAAACATTTAGATTAATGAGACCCTTAAAATGAGACAATGCTTCTAGTTGTATTTCAGCCGATACGGAACCCGCAACCTGAATGATTGTATTATTTACCGCCTTTAAAGAACAATTGAACGGTTTTAAAGCTTGCGAACAGAAACGCTTATAAACGGACGGACAGACAAACGAAACAGGACTTCCGATATCCAACAGAACGTAAAGAGAACATTCAATGCCATTAAAAGATATTACCTTAAGAACAGAATCCTTAATCTCTAACTCACGCTTCGACACAGCAGCGACCGTGTTCGACACGTCCTTTACTGACTCCTCTTCTACCGCAGCCACTGGTAATGAAGACGATGAGGAAGATGACGACTAAGACGATTGCTCCTTCCTCTTGAGCTTAAAACACTCCCCTCTGGTGTGTCCCTTCGTACGGCAATATACACAAAAGAGTCCTTGATCGTTGGGTGAATCCTTTATGTTCTTCAAAGGTGCTGTCGGCTTATCCGAAATAACAGCAGGAGGTTTCGTTTTCTCCTTACGAATATATTTGGAGACTTTCTCGAAGAAGATCCATACGATAGTGTAACATCATGCATCTCTCTCAGAAATTGATTGACTGAGATTGCACGAAGTGATGTAGCGACACACCGTAAAGCAGCACTGCCAATGCCGTTAATTAATAACTCTCTCGATCTGGCAATTTGAGAGGCTCGATTAATACCAATTTCTCCATAGCATAGTCCTGGAATGATTCCTTTTGATGATTCCAACAACGAGCTTCTATTTTTTGTAATTGTACATGATACATTACTGTACGACGAAAACGATCTCTGTTGGCGGCCTCAAACAGATCCCATGACTTTCTGATAGAACTGCTGCTGAGATCGAACCACTTGCGTGCAGTGTGTGACAACTTGGAAGAAGCAGCTAACAGCGTAATTTCAGGCGTAGCACCGTGAATTTCAGCAATGTCTTTAACTTTGCTAAGCCACAAATCGATTTCTTCGTCTTCCGAGCCCTTGAACTCAGGAAGTTGAGTAGCTAGCAGCGTGACAGCTTGGATGGACGTTCTCATGGAAAGTATGTCCCTCCCCAACGACGGAGACAGAATGTTAAATGGTTGAGGTATCCCTGCAATACCTGAAACACTTGACGTTGATACAGGTGCAGCGGGCACAACACTAGGCTTTACCGTGGCCATAAATTGAGCGAGCATCTCTTGCTGGATTTTGAGTTGTTCCGTAAAGAGAGCACACAACTGCGATATCTGATTCGGCGAATCCGATGACACTGTATTCACTACCGCCGAAGAGGCAATGGTAGAAGTAGGCACAATAGCGTGCAGCGAGGCTGAATCCGACATCGTGACTGCGGGAACATGCGGCGAAGAAAGTACCGTTTGGCCGGCAGACGTACCTTGTATGCCACGCATGTCAATCAACGGAGGGGGACTCTCCTCGTAATGAGCGATGAGCGCGTCGATGCACTTCGGTCAAGTGCCCTGAGGCGGCAAATCACACTCAATAAGCTTCTCGCTCAGTTGCGTGAAAGTAAGCTTCTCAAGCTCACGTCGCGACATAGCAACAAGATGGTGCACTTCTTAACCGGTGGAAAATCCCGTGTGAACAAAGGCGTAGACAATGGCGCCGCGACACTCAAATGTAGTACTGATTCGCACACAATGCCGAAAGCAGAATCCCACAATGTCTCACACAATATCCCACTTCTAAGATTTTTCTCTATTAATGCTGTAAGTTTAGTCTCCTTTCGCGCGCGATTATATGCGCAATATCAGGCGGTAAGGCAAAGAAGGGATATGTTGACAAGGATGGGATGCCAGTCGTCCACCACACTCGGGAAACCGGGGAAATCAAAATCACAAGACCGAGAATTACCGTACACTCGTTTATTCCCGTATATACTTCTCTCGACGCAGTCTCTCGACTTGTTATTCTCGCGGGTAATGCCACACACTCTCGTCTACGACGTTACAAAAACTCTCGCGCGCCAACTCCATTCGTTCTTCTACTCGCCACTTCGACGACTGTCGTGCTCGTTCCTTTCGACAAATCACAGGCCAACGAGCCTCTGACGCAATGCGCCTGCAACGCCACTACGCGCACTTGAATGCGCGAAAAATCAAAAGCGCTAAATATCTTACAATATACAGCGTATCCAATATTAATAATATCTTCGAAGCATTTTACTTGTACAATCAACGTCTGTTAAAAGAAATACGAATGTATATTAATATTTTTACACATGTACAAATCGGAGGAGTTAACACTTACCGTAATCATCAACGCTAACGGACCCCCATAAATAATGAGACAAAACTAGAATCGTACACTTTTCGAGCATTATTTTTCTTTTGCTTCTTCATTTGTAAGCTCCATTCTTCTTCGGAAAAATTTTCGGAATTACAAATAGTTAATGTATGTATTGCTTCTGCTAATTTCTCTTGAGCTCGTTTCCAAGTATCTTAACAAAGGAAAAATTGAAAGATATTTTATAATTTTTCCTAAAAGCTTACAATAGATATTTTATTAGAGAATTATGCACAAATCCTCTAAAAATTTATTGGCAGATTAATCTTATTAAAATAATAATTTGATTAAATATATATAAATTTACCAGCTGAGCCAAAAATTCGCTTTATTTTACGTATCCCATGTTTCAGTTCCCGGTGGAAGCAGTGATTTAACAAGTAATTTATCAAAGGTATATTGGGATTTGACATGGCCTGGCCAAATGCTTTCATTTCCATAATTATTAATCCAGCAAGACGGAATTATTTGTAACCCATCAGAAAATTCGACAATACTATACTTTTTTTTGTGTCGTATACATATTTTTCTAACAAGGGAACATCGCGAAGTGTCAAATTCAGAAAATTATGAAACTTGGCATAACTGTAGAGGGGGTGAACACATGAATTTAGCAATTTTTAGTTGGTGCTACAAAACGGTCTAAAGGGGGTGAAACCACCCTTCAAAAGGGTGAGACATTTTTGCTTTTCTCGATATATCTCGTAAACTAAACAAAATATAAAAAATGTTTTATATAAAAGTTTTACAGTATAAATACCTCTATTTAACTACGCTAGTTATTTTTTGAAAAAAATTTTTTTTCAAAAATTCACCCTTTATACTGATTATTTATTGCATTAAAATTCCAATTTTAATGAAACTTGGCATAAATGTAAAGAGGGTAAATACATGAATTCAGAAATTTTTAGTTGGTGTCATAAAACGGTTTGAAAGGGTGAAACCACCCTTCAAAGATGGAGACTTTTTGCCTTTTTTCGATATATCTCATAAACTAAACAAAATATAGAAAAATGTTTTATATAAAAATTTTAAAAGTTTAAAGTAAAAATACCTCTATTTAACGCTATTCATTTTTTGAATAAAAAATTTTGAGTTGGTGCCATAAAACGGTTTGAAGGGGTGAAATCACCCTTCAAAGGTAGAGACATTTTTGCCTTTTTTCGATATGTCTCGTAAACTGAACGATATATGAAGGTGTTTTATAATACAAAAATTTTACATTTTCTTTTTCATTTTAAATATCTATTTAAATATCTATTATATCACTCTGTTTATTTATTAAAAAATTTCTTTAATGTTACATCTTTATGCTTAAGATTTATAATTCTTAAACAGTATTATAATGCTGTATATATTGACAATTTACTTATTAGAGGATATGTTGATACAAATAAAATAACATAATAAATATTTGATTTAAAATTTTTTATATATTTATAATATTATAATATATTTGTATATATTTATTATACTAATTATTATTTTATATTTGTGCATTATTCTGATTATTTTTTTGTTTTTTCTTGTTTCTCATTGAGAACCTGTAAACAAAAATATATTCATACATTACTTTTATTTCATTAGTATTTATATATTTAATATAGTTATATATTTAAAGGTTATTTATTTATATCTTTGTAAATATCATCTTCTCTTTCTCCTACTTATTAAGTGTGAGTTTCTTCAATTGTTCTTGCCTTCTCTTGAGCCATCTCTCTCAAAATGGCCATCATTTGTCCTCTGCCATAACTTGGCTGCGATGGACTTGGCCTTCTGATAAAATTCATTGGCCGCAACAGACTTGTCCCTTTGCCAACTGTGGACTGTGTGTTTGGCGTGCCTTCGATGACATTTTTTTTAATAATAAAAAGCTGTACAACAGCCACTGGGATGTTTTTTTTTTACATTCTTTAGATTTCTTCGAAGGAGGAAACTAGACAAAAAAATATAATACAATATAATTTAAATTAAAGTAAAAGTAAGGTAAATTAATAGTAAAAATTATAAAAAATATAAAATTAAATATTACTTATTAGTAATAATTAATAAAATACCTTTATTTTATGAGGCACACCACAATTTACGCACAATACATCCATATCGCTACACGACTAATAGCTTGATGCATATCAATTGTGACGTGACAGGGTCCGTCACAAGGGCTCGCCTGACCGAACGGGGTCCGAAGGGGGATCGGAGTCGCTCCCGCGGGGCGGGAGAGCGACGATTCCCTCCTATTTTGGATTTGTTGCGTCGCGTAATCCGCACGTCTTGTAATTGTGGTTCCGCTCGCGGGTTTACTGCCGGAATACTTATTATTTTTTCGACTCGACAGGAAAATTAAAGACAGCTGGAGTGGTGGCTCGCACAGAGTTCGTAAATGTATCTGAAGGAGGAGAGGGCGGAGGAGCAGTGAAGTCGGCGAGACAAGGATGGGGGCGAAGGAAAGGCAGAATTGAAGAGGCGATGGGAAGTCGGAACGGAGGAGTACGGGACGAGGCGTAGGGCGAGGGCCTCTCCCTGAGCGTCTGGCAGATTTCAAGGATCCCGGGGCACGGGCGAGTGGAGGGCCACATGCCGGAGGACGCTCCGGACGGACCCCCACTGACGGAGAGCGAGCCCGCCGCTGAGATGGAGAGGCAGCAACGGAGGGACGAGTCCTGGCCCGGCCAGCCGCGACCGTTGTGCGAGGAAGCGCGCCTGAAAGGCGACAAACAGGACGCACGGGCGTGTGCAGATGGGCCGAAGGTTATCGACCGTCATTATCGATCGCTCTTATCGACTGCCCGGGATCCAGGGATGATAATCGATAGAGGATGCTAGGCGCTGGATGGCGCGGAAGCGAAGGGAGGGCCCGACCAGAGAGAAGCCTGAGAGGTGTCACGGCCCGGTTTTAGGTGGTCGTGTACCAATGCGCTCTCTGAGAAAGTGGACATGAACTACGTAGCCAATGTTCATTTTCTCAGGGGTAACTCCCAATGTGCACAATTTTTGGTTGCGTTCCGTGCTATGTACATACACGAAACGTCGGTAACGCGACAGTTATGTGAGAGCGAGCGAGACGACAATAGAAGTCAGGAGAGCGAGCGAGACGTCAATAAGAGCGAACGAGACAATAATAGGAGCGAGCAAAAGGGATGTAGCAATAAGCACGCGACAAGTCTCGATCCCACGAATCCTTTAGAGCCTTCTTTCTATCTTGTTATTCTTATCTCGCTCGCTCCTATTTCTATCTCGCTCGCTGTTACTCGCTATTACTGACTCTTATTGCATGTCATTCGGTCTTATTACTTTGCTTCCTCGCTCTTAAATTCATGAAATTAATATCAAAAAATTGTTTATTTATATTTATTTATTTTCTCTTATACATTTATTTCAAAACTATAAAATTTTATAAACAAAACTTATTTTTCAATCAAAGCCTGGTTTTTGTGAAACTTTAATGCATCATTTATAAAGGACCACTCTGTCATATATGTATATACTCATTGACTAGTCTAATTGCCGCACCATATTTTGTAGACACACAGAAAAATGTTCATTCTACAGACGAGAGAAGCAATTATTTATTTTATTTTATATTGCTTAAGTAACAGTTTTCTTCAGTTAAAAATATTTTCTTAATAATAATTTAAGATATACTCGTTACAAGTCCAGAACATGTTTTAAGTAAATGTGATGCTTATGATGACTTTATTATAATAGATTTGCGGATATATAAACTTACTAAATACTTAGAACAAGTATATTTACTCGAGGATAGTATAGATTTTTCTGTGTGCAGATAGAGCGAGTTAAACTAGATAGCGAGTTAACATAGACAAGTTTTTGCCGGCATTCGATTTTTACAAAAAATAATGAGAATAAAAATCTACAAATTAATGTGTTTTCGCAATTTGGTGAGAAGTCAGGATTGCCGGAAGAAGATGGCGATCCTGACTCACCTGCGAAAACACATATCCGCAAATCTATTATAAAGTCACATGGTGTGCTCCTAGCCAGTTCCCAAAGGAGCCGGAGCCCCCTCACCACGTCAAGGTGGCACACCATCGAGGGGGGGGGGGAGGGGGAAGGAAGCGTGTCGTATGGCAGCGAGAATAAGTCCCGTGCAACACGCTTCTTATTCACGCTGGCATGCGTCCCAGGGATAGGAGAGATGCGTCGTATGGCAGCGAGAATAAGTCCCGTGCAACACGTTTCTTATTCACGCTGGCATGCGTCCCAGGGATAGGAGAGATGCGTCGTATGGCAGCGAGAATAAGTCCCGTGCAATACGCTTCTTATTCACGCTGCCATACGTCCTACCGAAGGTGTGTTCTTAGCCAGTTCCCAAAGGAACCGGAGCCCCCTCACCACGTCAAGGTGGCACACCATCGAAGGGAGGCGGGGGGGGGGGGGGAATAGTGACGGACATGCAGCGAAATCAGTGTTGTCGTGCATAGACGACACGTCTTATTGTCACAGGTATATCCGTACGGGTACGTTAGCTTCCCCTGAATATTATTCCAGCAGAACAAGCTCGGATAATATTCTTATCTAGATACTAGGGCCCTCCCATCACGGAAGGGAATATTTTATTTTGTATTTTATTTTTGTACGATATGATCGTATTTCGGTACACGAAACTAGCCGCTACCTGCGTGTTCGACGGTCGGTCAACGCTCGGAATGTCTGTTACGTACGCAGCAGCTATGTCGCGCCGGCCGGCCGAGCCGCCTACCGTTGTGACGTCACAGACTCTACGGCGCCTCGAGGCGGCCAGCGGCGCGCCGACTTATATACCAGTACGACGCTGTGACGTCACAGCGGTAGGCGGCTCGAGCCGCCGTAGCGTGCTGTGACGTTACAGAGGTAGGCGGCTCGACCGGTAGGCGCGCAAAAAACATAAAAATATTTTTTACCATAGGAAATCAGTTAGGGCAGTTTGCCTCGGAGGTGTGTGGCTGATTGTTATCGCGTATTTCTTTTTCACGAAATGTGATTGTGGTATATTCTGTGCGTAATAATTAATGAACATCAACCTGGATTAATTAGCTTCTACGATCAGTGACCGAAAAATATCGAGACGACGGCGGCTACTTAATCAGAGCAGGTATTTTTATACGATTTATCTATGTGAAATCGAAGTGACGGGGAGTGAAAATTAAAAGCTATTATTTCGCACGCGAACGTTATCTTTCGTTAATATCGCTTAGATTCCAGTATAAAATTTTGTGCTAGAATTTGAGATAAAGTTCTGTTTTATTTCATATATCATAGTTGCGAGAGAAATTTAAAAAATTAAAACACATGTATATAAATATAAATATAAAATATACTAAATACATATGTACATTAATAAATACATTGAAATATATATGTAAAATTATAGATAACATTTTTTTATTCTCAAAATGTGCTCTGTGCGTAATAATTAATGATTGTAAATCTGGCGATTTTGTTTGGTTAATTAACTCTCACGATCAATGACCGAAGAATGTCGAGAGAGTCGAGACGGTTGTTTAATCGGAAGTAGTTTTGCGATTTATCTATATGAAATTAAAGTGACGAGAAGTGAAATTAAAAGATGATATGATTTTGCCGTAAATAAATATTAATGTTGCTTAGATTCTATTACACTTATAAAATTTTGTGTCAAAATTCGGAAAGTCTGTTTGTAAGATTTGGACAATTAAAATATGTACATATATGCTTCTGATAAAAACTACTGGTCATGGAAAAGTATTAGAAATTAATACATGGGATGCAACGGCAGAATTTACAGAACGTCTAAATAAAGTAATAGATGCTTGCAATTCTTACAGTTTAAATATGACACATGGCGGAAAACGACCATTGTCTTTCAAAAATCTTGACATTGAAATTTTATTAAGAGATTTTGTTGAATGGTGTTCAAAATGGTCTTTATCATCAAACAAAATAACGAAAATTTCTTGTTTAAAAGATTTCAGTTTAACTGTTCAAGCGATTCTTGAAGTATTTGAACAACTCTCAATGCGATTTGAAAATTTTGAACTTGCCACAGGATTATGCAACCAGACTCGGTTGAACATTTGTTCTCTAAATTAAGAGGTCGCAGAGGATTTAATCCCAATCCTACAGCAAGGATGATACGACTTGCTCTGAGACATACATATAATATCTACAGGATACATTCCAATAACTGATAAAGGCAATGTTCAATGTGAAGAAGCTGAATCCCTTATTAATTCACCGAGTCATATCGTTAAAACGCTTGAAAAGTCATTGAATACAAATCACACTACTATAAAATATGACGTTAATTTTGAAGATGAATTATTTATAGAAGATGTACAAATGCTTAAAAAATAAAGTGGAAAATGCAGAAAATGTTGAGCCACTTAATATTTATGATGAAAATGCTATTGCATATTTTGCTGGATATATAGCGCGACAAAGCGTTGCAAAATTCAAGTGCGATAATTACATGATAACAGCACCAATGGATAACGCTACGGAAGATGAGATGTATATTGAATTTCGCGAATATCCAAACGCAGACGAAGATGCTCCTACAGTAACAAAATTAATACGACCAACAGATTTGTTTACAAAAGTAGTTCAAACGCAATTAGAGGTATTCAAACGTACATGGCAATGTTACTGGGCATCAAAGCAAATTCTGGATAAGATAATGAATGAGTGTTTAACTGTAACAAATAGAAAACATTCTGGATGGCTGGATAAAAATAATGTATGCTACAATCATCGATTGCAAATATTAAGATATATGATTAAAGTAAAATTGTATTCTCGCACGAGATATAACAATCGTGCTACAAAAAGAGGCAATATCCACAAAAAAATGAGTAATCTATTAAATAAATAAAAATAAAATGATCGTAGGAGAAAAGCTAAAAACAAGTTAATTATTTTGTGCATTATTCTTCAAGAAAATATAAAAAAAGAGAAATAAAGAAATACATATAATAATTGAAAAACAAAAACGTAATAACCAAGAGCGCTGTAAGAACAGTTGAAGAAAGAAAAGAATGGAAATGGAAGATTTGAAATATAAAGCAACAACAAATAAATGAAAGGTAAGGAATAAAAACAATAGAATAACGTAGAACGCATAGACAATTTTTAAAATAAAATTTAATTATGTATTTATTTTAATATGTTAATTTTATAAAAAATATTAAATACTTTCCTTATTCTATTATTGTTTCGTTGCGTCTTATTATTATTCCGTCATTATGGATAGAAAATACTTGCTGTAAATATACCATGACTTTGCATCTATAATATCTTGTAAATGTTTGCAAGTTATGTTATTTTGCAGTGAGTTTGACTTCCTAATAATGAGGAAAAGAAGTATGTATCTTTCAATTTCAGTAGAAGATCGCAATCACGGTTGAAATAATTGCATAAATCGTAGACTAGCAGGTCCTATCACGAAATAAGAATTTCTAGAAATGCGATCATGCTACGAAATTGTAAAATCGTGTATTTTCTTGTTATCAATAAGCGTAATAAGATGCAAACTTCAATAAAGATTAAGAAAGTGCATTTACTTTGTTATATGCAAATATTAATTAACCATATAAAATATTGTCGTACAATTAAAAAGTAAAACATACATATATTATTTACAGGAAGTATCCTGTATATAATAATATACACATACATTTAAATAAAATAGTGATTTTTACTTGCAATACAAATGTCTTGAAATATGAGAAAGAAGACATCTAAAATATAACTGATACTTTCAATTAAAGGAATTTTCAAAGTATGTTAAAGCAGTCTGAAGTGTTATTTTATCCAAATATCTTTATTTCATGGCACACAAGACTTTTCAGCGTGTCCAGCGTTTTTTTTCTCGCTTCTGACGTCATTTATTATCCATATCTTACACATTATGTGTTTTATAGATCAATAAAATAATATATTACCTTCAGTTATTGTAAAGATGGATATTACAGCTGGAAAATATGGCTTTTCATAAATATTACTAATGTCTAAACAATTAATTGACACATATTATTTTAACTGTGACGATGTCAATAACAATACTCTCATGTTAAATAATAAGATAATTGTAAGAGTTTTCAATATAGTAAAAACACGAAATGATATCTATATTATAGGGCAAAAGTAACATTAGTAATAGTATTTATAAAAAGCCATGTTTTTCAGCCGTATGATCCATCTTTACAGTAACTGAAGGTAATACATTATTTTATTGATCTATAGAACACATAATGTGTAAAATATGGATAATAAAGAAACAAGAGAACTAATTTCATTATAACATTATAATCAAAATTGAAATAATATTTTTAATTGGATTATTATTTCATGTAAAAATTTAGGTAAAAATGTATTACAATAAAATAATGTATTACCAATAAAATAATGTATTAACTTTTCCTTGTTTTCAGTAGTAATTCCTATAGCACAATATGTGTGAAGGCACAAAAGTCTGCAAAAGACATCATAAAGACATTTTGAATTGTTTTATGATGTTTTTGCGGACTTTTGTGCTATCATACATATTGTACTGTAGGCATTACTACTACACAATATAAAGAAAGCAATATTTTACAATATTGCAATACAGAAATATTACATAATGTATCAGCAATATATCTGCAATATTTCTCTTAACAATGCAGCAATATTGCAGCAATATTACAGCAATATTTCATGAAATATTGCAATCTTGCAAAGTAATATTGTTGCAATATTGCTGCAATATTTCGTGCTGTAGGGGAAGCTTAGTAGTACCTGGTAACAAATTGGCATCAAATTGCTGCCGAAATTTGTTGACAAAACCTAACGCCAAATTGATGCCAAATATTGAACAAATTTTGATGACAAAGCTTGAGAACAAATTGACGCCAAATACCGACCCACACGGCATGTAATATTGTTGAAATGTCGTAATATTTGGAAATGATACGGAAATATTTCATTAACATTTTAATTGTAACTTTCCATCAGAAATGTTTCGGAAATATACTTGCATTACGTTTTTATAATATTGTAAACGCAATATTTCTGAAATCTTTTAGAAAGATAAAAAAAGTTTGCTTTATGTTTTTATGTTTCTGCAATATAACAAAAGAAATATGGCAAATATAATATTTGAGAAATAACTTTGAAATATTATAAAAGTAAATGTGGCAAGTGTAGTACGAGGCGCCGCCGCTAGGCAGCGAATCTTTCTCGCATGTGAAAATCATCCACAATTCCTATCAGAAGGGGACCCCCAGCGTAATTTTTAGACTTTTCTGCAGCTCAGTGCTGTATAGCCGTAACCACTTTTTCTATAGCAAACGAGCTCCTGAGCCTTCGTTTGTATCTACAATTTCTCGGATATAAAAATATTTTTTGCGATATTAATTGTAAAATGTCTAATATAATAAACTGTTATATTAATATTATTTAATAAAAATCGCTTGATTGAATTGTATCGGAAATGTTTATGTACTATTTCTGCAATGTTTTTGAAACGTATAGATGGTTCAGAATATTTCAGTAATATTTTTGCAATATTGTTGAAATCTTTTTGCAAGATTAGATTTGAAATAATCGCAGACATTGAAACATTGTAGAAATTTTGCATAAATGGTCGTGAAATATTTCTGTAATATTAGAGCAATGTGTAATATTTCAAATAATATTTCAATTAAAACAATGTTTCACAAATATTACATGCCGTGTGGGATGGCAACGTAACAAGGCTTGCTACAATTTGGCGTCAAGCTGTGTCATCAAGCTTTGCTCAGAATTTGATGTCAATTTGACGTCAAGTTCTTTTGTCAAGGTTTGCTCGCAATTTGGCACAAAATTGCTGTCGAGCTTTTGTTGGCAAGCCTTGTTCACAATATGGTGCAAATTTGCCGTTGAACTTTTGCTGCCCAGTTTTGCTCGATATTTGGCGTCAATTTGGTGTCAAGTCATGTACACAAGCTTTGCTAGCAAATCACAAGACTACTGCGGACACAGATCGCATGGAATTTGTCGAAAAGTTTTGCACGTATTTGGTGTCAATTTGGTTACAATTTGCTGACAAATTGTTTATTGGGTTATCATTATGATAGTTATTTCTTTCTAATTTACAGAAAAAATATTTTATTAATTGACATAATTTGAATATGCTTACTATACAAGAAAAGTCACTCGCCGATTTGTGACATACTTCATACAAGGGCATCTTCGTTACTGTACGATGTGACATCCTGAGAAAAAATGGGTTTAATATGATCAGTTGTAAATATATATAATTAGATATGAAAAGATCTTATAACATACTCCAATAGCAAAATGATAACAGTGTGTCAGCAGATAGGCAACAGATTTAACCAAACTATTACAGCAGACTGACATCAACTGCATCGTCATTAAGCCTATGCCGGCAGAATCTGCCGGCAGAATCTGCTAACATAATCAGATAGCAGATTGGCGGCAGAAATCGAGCAGGATCTGCTGACATAACCTGCCGACAGATTGGCAGCAGAAATCGAGCAGAGTCTGCTGACATAACCTGCCGACAGATCGGCGACATATAATTCATTGCTAGTACTAAAAACTATAGTGCACGTAACATATACTACAGATTTTCAGCGCTGGTAGTAAATTTTAGAACACAGCCTGAATTATATAATAAGAGTATCTATTTCCACATGAAATAGATGCTATATTCAAGTTACACTCAAAGAACACGTACATGCGAAAAAGTCATGTTTTAATCAATTGAAAGGTATACATTATAAGCTTCTTTATATAATCCACCAAACGAACTTTACTTACGCAAAAACGTATAATCCTTGCGACTCGCGGCGTGAGCGCAACTTATGCGAATTTGCGAATATTTAAATTAACTACAAAATTTGCTCCATTTCTGTTGCCAATTGGTCGACAGGTTATGTCAGCAGACCCTGCTCGATTTCTGCCATCAATCTGTTAACTGGTTATGTCAACAGATCCTGCTCGATTTCTGCCGCTAATCTATCCACTGGTTATGTCAGCAGACCTGCTCGATTTCTGGCGTCAATCTGTCACCAAATTACATTGAAGCAGAGTCTGCTCGGTTTCTATCACTAATCTGTCGATAAGTTATGTTAGCAGACTCTTCTCGATTTTTGTCGTCAATCTGCTATCTGATTATGTTAGCAAGCTTTGTTACACTCCTTTTGACATGCTCCTTTTGCTGGTATCATGTGATATACCAAACCCTGTATTCAAACTGTAGCCTTTCTGTTGACAAAATTTGTAGCAGATGCTTGGCAAGATCTGATTTTAACAAACTTGGTTATTGGGATATATGATTGTATATAATAATATCCGAAATTTGACGCGATATGATTTTATCTTTATATTAATTATATTATTATATATTATCAGATAAAATTATATATGCTATCAGATCTTTTTGAAATTAATTATGTATGGCCAATTATATATAATCTTATACAATTACATAAGAAATGATGATGAGTATACCTGAGAAAAAATCAACTTATGTAATTATATAAGACTATATATAAGTAATTGGTCATACATAATTTAATCCAAAAAGATCTGATGACATATGTAACTTTATCTGATAATATATAATAATATAATAATATAAAGATAAAATTATATCGCGCTAAATTTCGGATATTATTATATACAATCATATATGTTAGAAGATCTTTTCATATCTAATTATATATGTATATTTACATCCAATCATATTAAACCATTTTTCCTTGGGATGTCTGAGCGCGCCAAATTTCCACAAACTGACTGGTTAAGTTTAAATGTCTTGCATTTAAAAATTATTATAGCCTCGACATTTTTGCACAAGAGTTTTCGACTTCCCTCGCAGTTTTTAGTATCCATAGAAATACTATTTTTAAGTCGTATAAAATACATAATAATATGGTATTTTCATAGTATATTTATGCAATTTTTGTACCGATTCTTTACTAAGCATATACTGTATTTACCAAGTTTTTAAATCAGTAAAATACAAAATTTTTTTACCGTTGTACATTCTATAAACTAAATGCTGCATAAATACAATTTATTGCAAAGGACCACGCACACAAACAATGGAAATTTGGGTATCCGTTAAATTTCTTCAAATTCCGGGATTCTCTAGTTTATAACTCCGCTATTAAAACTCCTTATGGACTCGAATCTCCAGGAGGTCATGTTAAAGAGTTATGGGGTATGGAACCAGACGGAAAATCAGTAGTTGAATATATACGTTATTAACGTTTGGATGTCTCGAATTTAAAGGAATTTATGATAAGAACTTATGAAGCAAGACTTTTTGAATTTTGAGAGGACTATCTGATAGACTGGCCCAATTTTGACTATTATGTCTTACTAAGGCCCAGTAAGGGCCGAATCAAGTTTTGTAGATGGAAACTTGATTTATCGAAAAATAAGGATCTATCGCTCGGAATATATTAAGATATGACAATACTTTTTGGAAAGAATTTTAGGCCTTATATCATACTGAAATATAGACTGCGCCAAGTATCTCGGAAAAACTATGTGATTGACGGGAAAAATACAAGACGCGAATTTCTCGTAAAATCAAAATGACCATCTGATGAGTTGATTTTGCAATATGAAAGCATTATGTATGTTATTAAAATTCGTAGAGAGACTCAATCGATATACAACATAATTATTTATAATTAAAATATGTATTATATACGTTTACAAGTTAAGTTATTTAAATTCCTTTAGATTTTATGCTCTTTTCAAAAATCGACGGAGGCTATAGTTGAAATTTCATGCAAACGAAGAAAAGCTAGCGTTTATCCCCACTCCGTCGCATTACAATTCTAGCGTTGAAAAGCTAAAGCTATCGCCTGCTGCCTTTTCATGGAGCGCAATGGAGCGTTTCTTCACTAGCGTTAATTTGTATCGATATGAAAAATAAATATTTTAACATATAATTATTTGAATACAAATAAATATTTTAATACAAATAAATTTTTTTTTCAAAATACTTGGCGCCGCCAAACCGAATAAATATCTTAATTGCTTTAGTATGTTAACAATCAATAATTTTACATATATACTTAATCTATCCCTAATCTAATATCACATACACACACATTTCTGAGCACGCACGAACACATTAAGAGAGAAAAGGTTAGACAATTAAGATATTTATTCGGTTTGGCGGCGCCAAGTATTTTGAAAAAAAAATTTATTTGTATTAAAATATTTATTTGTATTCAAATAATTATGTGTTAAAATATTTATTTTTCATATCGAATAAATATCTTAATTGTCTAACTCTCTCCCTCTCTCTCTCTCTCTCTTGCTGCGTGCATGCGTGCGATAAAATATTTATTTATGAAATATTTATAATATCATTAGGCGGTATTCATAATCTGATCTTATCTTTAAGATCGTTTTGAGTTCATCTTCAAATGCTTCGTAATCAATGAAATAATTAGTATCTGAAAGTAAACTCAATTTTATATATTGTTGCGCGGTCGATCCAGAATGCTCCTGCGACCGTGAGAGACAGCTGTGTACCGATCTTTAAGTTCGATCATCGTTGCTAGCTGCCGTATCCAAGAGGATAAACAGGGTTGGTTTTGTCACGCGGATTTTGACTCTCGGTCTCCTGTCAAGGAGGACGTGTTTTCGTTTGCTCGTTGTATTTCAACGTTAATAAAGCCAGTTAAAGACGAACAACCTGTGTTGTCATTTCGCGTGCGCGATTGTCCGCGAGAGTTCGTGAGCGCGAGCCGAGCGGATTTTACGGCGCGGAGTGTAACATTTTTGGGGGCTCGTCCGCTTTTCTTATTCGGGACGATTGACGAAATTATTTACCCCACGCGAAGTGCGCGAGTGCAATTATGGCAACAGCGGCCTCAACTGTAACGACAGATCCGGCGGCTGGTACGGGGACGGCGGAAACGGCCGGCACCTCGGGAGAGATTCGGCGGACTCTCCGGAAAAGAAGGCGCGTCGGAACAACGGAGAGCAATGAGGAAACGTCTGCCCTCGAGACCATCCTCGGAGAAATGACCGCGATGCGGGAGGAGATGATGCGTCGGGAGGATGAGCTGAGAGCGAGGATTGACCGCCAGGACGAGCGACTGCGCCAGCTCTCGAGCCAGTCCCAGCTAAGTCACTTCCAATTTTCGAATGATACCGGGAGTGGGTCGAATTTCGTTACAGCGGGCACGGGAAGCTTCACGGAAATAAATCGCGCCCCTAACCTTGGTTCGAATTTTGGATTCTCGGGATTAAACGTATTTCCGCGAGTGCCATTAAATTTTAAACTTAAACCCGATACATTCGACGGAACAGTTTCGCTGCGTGAATTTCTATCACAATTCGAATTAATTTCTCGGGCGAATCAGTGGGATATGGGAACGAAGGCATTCGTTTTAGCGTCGAGCTTGAGGGGGAAAGCCCGCTCGGTCTTAGAATCTGTTGAGAATCTAGAGAGATTAGAATATCCGGAATTATTATCAAAATTAGAAATGCGTTTCGGAGAAAGTTTAAATCCCCAGAATTATTATACACAATTCACTAGTAGGAAACAAAAATTCGGAGAGAATTTCGCGACTCTCGGTGCAGACCTCGAGAGATTATCGCGTTTCGCGTACCCTGAGTGCCCTTATACTGTGCGCGACAAAATAGCTTGCGCTCAATTTATTACTGCTATTTCGGACAATTTTGTGAAACGAACTTTACAGTTGGAGGGCTTAACTTCCTTGAAACTGGCAATCGAAAGAGCCAAAACAGTAAAAATAATTCGTAGCGAAAATAATTATGGAAATTTCGGGAATAATTCAAACGGAAATTTTAAAGTATCGAAATTTAATTCAAGAACCGAGGAAAAGGGAGAAGATAAGGGAGAAAATAATATTAATAAAGGTCAGAATGGGCGAAGTAAATTTATAAAAAAGGGAAATCAAAGGGAATGTTGGATTTGTGGGAAGAGTGGACATTTCCGAGTTGATTGCGCGGAAAATAAGGGAAAAGGGAAATAGTTGAACTACCGGGGGCGAGTTCAACTGTTTCCTTAAAGCTCCCGACAGTGAGGCGTTTCATTGAAAATAAGATAAAACAAAGTTTTAAAAACAGTGATTTTTGCTTTTATGGCAAAGTAGATGGTAAGGAATGCGAATTTAAAATCGATACGGGCTCCGATGTTTCTATCGTGAATAGTGTGTTGGTAGACAGAAAGGAAAAGATTTTGGGAGAAAGCCTTTTTCTAAGATATCCGACGGGAGAGGAAGTTCCGATTAAATATAAAGTCGTTGTCGAGGTATCGATCGGGAAATATTTCGCACGAGTTCCTATGTTTGTGGCCGATATAAGTGATAATTGTATTTTGGGAGCAGATTTTCTCAGGCTCGCCAATTTGCAAAATATTTTCGATCCCGTTTTCAGTGATCCTTTTGACTCTGATAGAGAAACTTGGTGCTGCTCTCGCGTAGAGCGCCCGAATTTTGAGATCCCTGTAGGTTTGACCCAACTTTTTGATAACGCTTCTCGAAATTTAAACGAATCGCAAAAAGTAATTGCTGCTGAATTTTTATGTCAAAATAAAGATGTATTTTCAGAAAATATTGTCGCAGGGAATTGTAATGTTGTAAGTCATATAATTAACGTAAAAGATTCTTCCCCAATTAAACAGATGCCACGACGTATTCCTATCCATTTAAGAGAGGAGGCAAATAAAATTATCGACGAAATGAAGGAAAATGGAGTAATTGAAGAATCTTGTAGTCCTTGGATCTCTCCTGTTGTATTGGTGAAGAAAAAAGATAATTCTTTGAGATTTTGTGTGGACTACAGGAAGTTAAATGCAATTACAGAAAAAGATTCCTATCCATTACCAAAAATTTACGAAATCCTCTCACAGTTAGCAGGTAACGCTTGGTTTACTACTTTAGACTTAAAAAGTGGCTACTGGCAAATAAAGATTCGTCCGGAGGACAGAGAAAAGACGGCCTTCTCTATTGGCAGCGGTCTTTGGCAATTTACTGTTATGCCTTTCGGCCTTTGCAATGCCTCTGCTACTTTCGAAAGATTAATGGAAAAAATATTAAAAAAGCTAATTTCTAAAGCTTGTTTAGTGTACTTAGACGATGTGATTGTTTTCGGGAGAAATTTTAATGAAATGTTAGAAAATTTAAAAAAAGTTTTCGAATGTTTTCGTTGTGCGAATCTTAAGGTTAACCCAAAAAAGTGTGCACTATTTGAAAAAGATGTTAAGTTTCTGGGGCACATAGTTTCCTTTGAGGGAGTTACGACTGACCCTGAAAAAATAGCTGCCGTTAGGGAATGGCCAGTTCCTCATAACAAAAAGCAATTGCGAAGCTTCTTGGGATTTTGATATTATCGTAAGTTTGTTAGAAATTTCTCCAATATAGCCTCTGTATATGTTAACTGAGGACAAAATTAAATTCGATTGGGGAACGGAACAGCAACATGTTTTTGAGCTTTTGAAGCAAGCTTTAACATCTTCTCCGGTTCTATCTTTTCCTTACGGTGACGGAAAATTTGTTTTGGACACCGATGCTTCTAATATCGGTATCGGCGCGGTTTTGTCTCAAATCCAAGGCAAGGAGGAGAAGGTAATAGCTTATTTTAGTCGGGTATTGAGTAAGGCAGAAAGAAATTATTGTGTCACTCGGCGAGAGTTGTTGGCTATAGTGGAATCGATAAAATCTTTTCGACATTATCTTTTAGGTCGTAGGTTTATTATTCGGACAGATCATCTTTCTTTGAAATGGTTACTGTCTTTCAAAGATTTGGAAGGTCAGTTAGCTCGCTGGCTTGAAAAACTTCAAGAATTTGATTTCGTAATTTCTCACAGGAAAGGGTTCTCTCACTGTAATGCAGATGGGCTATCCAGACGCGAATGTGAGGTGATGGGCTGTGCTTTTTGTGATAAGATGGAAAAGAAGAGTGTAATGACATCGTGGGAAACGGTTGCTCGAATAGTTTTTGGGAAAGGGGATTTATTGTCATGGCAAAAAGACCAGGAGGAAGACCCTTGCATTTCAATTTTCCTGCAAGCCAAAAAGCATGGAGCTGGCCCTCCCGTTATAAGACCAACGGAGGAGGACGTATCTTTCCGTGTCTATCGGGCTTATTGGAATGCTCTAATCCTTCAAGGAGATATCTTATATAAAAAGTGGGAAGCTCCGAGTCTGAAATCATGTATCCTCCAACTTGTCGTCCCTCGAAAACGAGTGAAGGAAATTCTAGAACAAGCTCACGACTCACTCTCTGGAGGACATTTCGGAGTGAATAAGACTTTAGAAAAGATTCGGAAACATTTTTATTGGGCCACTTGCAAGAAGGATGTGGAAAATTGGTGTAGAACATGTGAAATTTGTCTATCTAGGAGGGGCCCTCCAGGAAAAGGAAAATCTCCTATGCAGGTCTATAATACGGAAAAACCTTTCGAGCGAGTACAAATGGATATATTGGGCCCGTTCCCGATTTCTTCCTCGGGAAAAAAATATCTTTTAGTCGTTGTAGACTGTTTCACAAAGTGGGTTGAGGCTTTTCCATTGAGGAATATTCGTGCCAGTACTATAGCGGAAGTCTTTGTAAGGGAAGTTGTCTCCCGTCATGGAGTACCCGTTCTGGTCCATACTGATCAAGGGAGGAATTTTGAATCCAGATTGTTTCGGGAAGTTATGGAATTGTTGGGAATTAAGAAGACTAGATCTACTCCCTTACATCCACAATCTGACGGACAGGTCGAGCGACAACACCAAACGATTACAAATTATTTGGCGAAATTTGTTTCGGAAAATCAGAGGGATTGGGACCGATGGGTGCCCATGTTCTTACTGGCTTATAGATCTTCTAGACACGAGGCTACTGGTGTAACTCCAGCTGAATTGTATTACGGTCGAGATTTAACTTTGCCCTTGGATCTTCTTCGAGGAAGTCCCCCTGTTCTTCAGGAAATGCAGGTTCGGTCAGAGGGGGCGTACGTTAACAGGTTAAAAGAGAAGCTCGAAGGAATTCGCCAAGAAGCTAGGGAAAATTTAAGGGTGAAATCTTCTAGAGTCAAGGAGTGGTATGATCGTGGAGCCAGACCAATCTTTTTCCGGGAAGGGCAAAAAGTCTGGTTCTTCAACCCTCAAAGAGTCAAAGGGAAGGCTCCTAAACTGCAAAGGAATTGGGAGGGACCTTATTCCATTGTAAAGAAACTTAGTGAGGTAGTCTTCTGTATTCAAAAGTCTTCGAGACATAGAAAGAAAATTGTTCATTCTGATCGTTTAGCTCCGTATCAAGGAAGATTTTAATTAGATCGTATATCGGAGCCCGATAGTTTCAAAGAAGAATTTTCTTTTTTTTGTAATATTTAAATAGAACTGTTGAGTCTGTTTAGTCTTTCTATTTCAGGAAAAGTCTGTTTCCTTTTTGAGTGAGGAGGACTTCGCTTCCGCTTCGTTCGAAGATTTTGTGCGTCGGAGTTGGCAAGCTAAAGAAGACCGCCTCGCTCATGGTTTTTAACCGTGGTTTTCCCATGGGCTGAAGGTAAATGCCGAGGCGGGGACAGGGGTACCCTTAAGGGTAGTGGGTCCACGGAAGTCATTTTCCCCCCCTGATCCAAAACAAGAAAGAAGTGCGCAAGGCTCAAGCCGGAAGAGGAGCATGGACGACGAAAAGCCTACTCAAGAGGACACTCCAGGGAAGTAGCCGTCTTTCCAGTGGGAGATGTCTCCGTGAGAACCTCGAAGCCGAATTGGAGGGACGTTACCCGGTAACTTGCTGGCAACGCCTCAAGGAGGGTAGGAAGAGTTCCAAGATTTTCGGACAGCCTCGTGGAAAGGAGGCTCGCGTCAAACTATCTTCCTGATTGTCGGGACGACAATCTTGAAGAGGGAGGATAGTGTTGCGCGGTCGATCCAGAATGCTCCTGCGACCGTGAGAGACAGCTGTGTACCGATCTTTAAGTTCGATCATCGTTGCTAGCTGCCGTATCCAAGAGGATAAACAGGGTTGGTTTTGTCACGCGGATTTTGACTCTCGGTCTCCTGTCAAGGAGGACGTGTTTTCGTTTGCTCGTTGTATTTCAACGTTAATAAAGCCAGTTAAAGACGAACAACCTGTGTTGTCATTTCGCGTGCGCGATTGTCCGCGAGAGTTCGTGAGCGCGAGCCGAGCGGATTTTACGGCGCGGAGTGTAACAATATGTATAAGATCAGAACTATGAACACTGGCCAAAGAGTACTAGTGAAGAAATAGGTGTTTTAGTTTATGTAACTGCATTTTTATAGTTGGGGCGCACTTTCTTGATATCACATTTTTTTGAAGGATTTTTTTAGGCGTTTTTTGGGTGCGTATACTTGACGCATTTTTGTACCTTTTTTTGAAAAGGTAATTTTGTTAGGATTTCACACATTTTGTAGTAATTACTACCTTTTTTGAGGCGTAATTTTATAAAATTTATTGCTACTATACAATCATCTAAAATATTATTTATTAAACATATTAAACAAATATATACTTGATTCTTTTAATAAAATAAGATTAATATATCTGAAAAAATCTAAAATAAGCACAATTAATATTATATCAGATTGATTATAAAAATTTTAATAGAATATTTAATGACCTTTGATATGATACTTCCAATTCAATTCATCTCTCTCGTATAATTATAAAATTGACATTTTTTATTATAATCTTCTTTTGGAGAAAAAGGAAACTGTTACTATTAATAAACTTTCGTTATATAACTTAAATCCAAGCTATTCATTGAGCCTATTTAAAATTTTGTCGGTTCAGTCGTTTTTGAGATCCGATAATCGAAGGATCCGTCAATACGACGTCTCGCGTAAAAAAGATTCGTCAGTCTCGGACACAGAGGACACTCGACTCCCTACGCTGCGCATACACTTGGCGCGCGTGATCTTCGCGACCCGGACATCCCGGTTGACGGGAGTCGCCTGGCACGATCTCTACGCGTATCCCAGTGCCGTAGAACCCACTGGTTCTCGTGGCGCATCTCTGTGTTGCGATCTTCGCGACCCGGACATCCCGGTTGGCGGGAGTCGTCTGGCACGGTCCCTACGCGTACCCTGGTGTCGCCGAACCCATCGGTTCTCGTGGCGCACCTCTGTGTCGTGATCTTCGCGACCCGGACATTCTGGTTGACGGGAATTGCCTGGCACGGTTCCTACGCGTACCCCGGTGCCGCCGAACCCATTGGTTCTCGTGGCGCATCTCTGTGTTGCGATCTTCGCGACCCGGATATCCCGGTTGACGGGTGTCGTCTGGCACGGTCCCTACGCGTGCCCCGGTGCCGCCGAACCTATTGGTTCTCGTGGCGCATCTCTGTGTTGCGATCTTCGCGACCCGGACATCCCGGTTGACGGGAATCGTCTGGCACGGTCCCTACGCGTACCCCGGTGCCGCCGAACCCATTGGTTCTCGTGGCGCATCTCTGTGTTGCGATCTTCGCGACCCGGACATCCCGGTTAGCGGGACTCGCCTGGCACGGTTCCTACACGTGCCCCGGTGCCGCCAAATCCGTTGGATATCACAATGAGATTATGGGTCGATTCTCGTTATAACTGCACTGAGTTGCACTAGTTCAGCAATGCAGTTCAGTCAGTGCAGACGCCGCGTAACAGTGGCGCTCTTACGGTAAAAAAGCGAACCCGGACATTTCCCCACCACTAGCCGGGGCGGAGGAGACGATGACGACGACGTTTCTTAAATGAAAATTACCCATTTTTAACTTTTTTAAACTTTACATCGCGATATCTCTGCTCGTAGTTCACGTAAAATAAAAATAATAATACTTTCATTATATAATTCGATCCTAAGCTTTCGATTAAGCTTACTTAGAATTCGATCGATTCAGTCGTTAATGAGATCCGATAATCGAAGGATTTCTCAATACGACGTTTCGCGTAAAAGAGGCACGGCCGTGTCTCGGCGCCTCGCTGCGCGTAACTTGGCGCGCGAGACACTACCGTGCCTCTTGATTATGATTTATATTAAAAATATTAATATGTATTATGATTTTAAATATTATTTAAATTTGCATTTATATGTGCATAATAAACGATACAAGTATTAAAAAAAGAAAGTATAAGTGAAAAGGTGCGTCGAGAAGCGCGCTATCAGCGCTAACGCATCATTTTATCCTTGTTGTATATCTAATAAATAAAAAAGATGGAATAAGATGTTAGCGCTAATAGCGCGCTCCCGGAACGCGCCCTTAGGAAGGAAGTGCTATGGAAGTATTAAGTTTTACTTAAATTAAAAATAGAAAACTGTACGGAATACAGATATATAATGACAGCCACAGTTGCAGCAGAGATTAGGAGAAGACGCTCAGCTATTATAATTTCCATTTCTATAATGGTTGGCATTGATATTGACGTTTGTTTTAGTGAAGTTTTTATTGTAATATTTATATTGTATTTTATTTTATTAAATGTCACCTATACGTGACATTTGATGTCGGCGTTGCTTCGCTAATAGTTCGACTGAATCGAACTTTGAGCGTGTTTTCGCTAAAACAGCCATTTTATCAAAAATCGATGGAGAGGGGGTAAACGCCAGTTTTTTTCGCTCGCATGAAATTTCAGCTTATTACGCCTGAAATGATTAACAATGCAACGTCCAGTTTGATTCGTCGTGCAAGATTATGCTTTGAATGCAACGGTGGTCATTTAGAACACCTTTTATGAGTTTGTTAATAAAAATATAAAAATTAAATAAAACAAAAATTAAAATTAATAAAAGGAACTGTTACGTCCGGAGACTACACGATTTCTCTCATTCGAACACAAGGGAAAATGAATCATACATTTTTCTTGTGAAGGGGACTGCCGACGAAAAGACCCACATGTGCATTTGTTAACTCTCTTTTTTGTTAAAAATCGAATCTTCTAGCAAGTAACAAAAGAATGTAAAATCTAACAAGAGTCTGCTTGCATCCCTTTTTTTTGTTAAAAATCGAATTTTCTAAAAAGCTATAAAAATAAAGGAATGTAAAATCTAATAAAGGGGCTGCTCGCATACTTTTCTTTTTTTTTAGAACCAAACTTCCTGAGAAGTAACAAAGGAAATAGAAAGGAGTATAAAATCTAACAAAGGAGTTGCTCACAATTTTTTGTTAAAAATCGAATCTTCTGGAAGATAATAGAAAGGAATACGAAATCTAACAAAAAGCCTGCTCGCACATGTGGTGTCGATAGACGACGGTCTTCCTTAGATAACAATAGTCTATGCATTTAAGGGCGAATTCTCCGAGAGCTAAATGCGTTTCGAAAATTAAAATGTGGTATTTATGGTTTTACTTTAGAATTATCGCTCGCGTCGCGCCAGACTGTCGCGACGAAAAACCTTTTTTTTCTCTTCTCTTTTGTTAAGCTTTTCGAAAGTCGACAGGAAACCATTCGAATTCCGGAGAAATCGCCTCATAAAATTTTTTTTTAGATTTATGACTTAATTTTCCTAAAAACTTTAAGCCTTTAGAAAAGGGCAGCTTGGTCGAACAAGAAAGAGAATTCTAACAACCAGACTGCCTATAGGAAAGCATAGACAAATTTATGTAACCGATTTTCTAATCAACGTTGGAGAAAACGAAAAGCGCTCCACGAATCCAAAAACACAAACCCGACGCTCCAACACGCCCACCCTTCAATTTCCCTGTATATAAACCCACGATTTCGGGCCCAGCGCGTCTTTTTCGTCTTAGACTCTCAGCCTTGTACTTGTGTACTTCTAGCATTCTCACATAGTCTTGCTCTTCGAGAACTTTACTCGCGTCAGTGAACTTAGAATCAGTGCCACTTCATTCCGTGAGTCGATGAGACGCTGCTTCCAACCGCCCAAGACCCATCAAGCCAGAACAGCGAACCAAAAGTGAATCTGTTTCTGAACTCCGAGAAATCAGCAAGAGTAAGTCTCAATTAATTTTTATTTCGTTCATCCTGCCCGTCGCGAACCGTCCCGAGAACCGTGAATCGCCAGAATATTTATCCACGAACCTTTCTTCTCGCCGCTCCGCGTCTTGAAGCTCGATTCTCTGGGAAACTAGCTGAATCGAGCGCTCTCGATTTGGACCCGCGAATCTTAAAATTCACATTTCCTCGCGAGTCTCGAAACCACGATTCTCTGGGAAACCAGCTGAGTCGAGTGTTCTCGATCTGGACTCGCGAATCTCGAATTCCCTCTTACATTTCCTCGCGAATCTCGAAACCACGATTCTCTGGGAAACCAGCTGAGTCGAGTGTTTTCGATTTGGACGCGCGAACCTCGAATTCCTTCTCACATCTCTTTCCGAGTCTCGAAAGATTAAATTCTATAATTAATTCGATCGACGCTAATCGTAGTGTCTGATCGCTCCGCCGCTGCGTTTCCTCCGCGCTTTTCCAAACGGTCAGCTATGCACAAGCGGAACCATCGTAACCGCCGATTCTATTTCACTAACTCCCGATGGCATCGATTCTGTTAGATTCCGCGGACACATACAACAATCTTGACCCGACCAAGTAATCTACGTCTTTATTTCACTGGATACCCATCCTTATGTAGTCCCCGTCTCTCATTTTTATAATCTATTTCCTCCCTCCACTGTTTCCCTCCAAGAAATATCCTAATTCCTTCCACACGCGAGCGTTTTTCACACAGTTAATTATGTACACATATACACGTACACAACGTCGAGATAACTCCATTGTACGGAAACGAATAGTATTACGTGATTATAAGAATATTAGATTAACTTTCAATCAAAATTACATACATGTATCGATAAATTTATAACCACCTATTTTGTGATTTTATAATAAATGTAGTTAAAATTCCACATGTTATTAAATCTTAATCACCCTTAACTTTTCTCCGCTTCCGCTCGCTAAGAGTCGCACATGGTCCTATCCCTGAGTAAAAGAGATTAAATTCTCTGACTCGAAATAAGGACCCCGAACACATCGTTCCGATTTTGGCATCATAGCGTCTGTTCCAGACGGTGATTCAAATTCGGAATCATCAAAGTGTGTTCGAGTGTCGCCCGCACAGCGGGTGATATTACAGAGGTGTCCGTTGCGTCCTTCTATCCCCTCCATTCTCTCCCTCACGGGAAGCCTTTCCTTCGCTTCCCTTTATTCTAAAAACTTTTCCGGAATCTGGACGTAACAGAACCTTAATTTAGTCATTTATTGAAATTTCTAATTAATGTCTTAATAAAAAAATTAAATGTTGAAAACAACATCAAATCTAAAAGAATTTGAATAATTTAATACTTGTAAACATATGCGTATTTTAATTGTAAGTAACAATTATGTTGTATATCGATTTAGTCTCTCTACGAATTTTAATAATATACATAATGCTTTCTTGCAAAATCAATTTTTATATTATCAATTTTGTAACGTTTAATTGGAATAATTATATATTAAGACATATACATGTCGATAATTTAATATAAATACATTTGAATTGGATATTTGATATGTTTCAGTCAACTTCATTCTCTAATTCTTTTCACGTAAAAAATAATTACCTGCCGATCTAATGGTTATGTAAATAATTATCTATCATTACGATAGATCACCATGAAAATTTCATCATCATCATACGAAAAATTATTCATACAAGGACAAGTGTGAACATAGTTATGAATTTATTTTGACACCTATGATAATATCTCGCTTGAATTATTATTTTGTAATACGATCCGATATTAATTTTGCGTATGTAATATAGCAATAGAGGTTTCGCATAGAAGCAGAAATAATTTTTTAATAAAAATATCGCATATTTATGTAAAAATCTCAACATTATTCAAGGGATCTAATTCATAATATCACCGTTACCACTTGTTGTAGCACCATGTCTGAGCGCGCAAAATGTCAGCTCTACGATTCGTGAAATTTAATCGCGAATATTTTAAAAACTATTATAGCCTCGACATTTTCGTATTAGGATTTTCGTCTTACAATATTCCAAAGAATCTGCTCTTAAGAGGACATCCGATGATTTTGGGACACCCTGTACCCTATAAGCACACAATATTTCTAGAATATTATACGAATATTATTAATAATAAAAATAATATTACTGAAATATTCTGAGAATATTACATAATATTTTTTAATGTCATAGGAATATTCTTTCAATGTTATATGTCCACTCCACATAATATCTTTGATATATTGTTTTAATATCTGTGGAATATTATAAAAATATTCTTAGAACATTAGTCTAGCAAAAAATTAAAGTTTATATAAAATTTTAAAAGCATAGAAATTAATAACAAGATAAAATAAAAATTAAATGTTTATTTAATAAATGCCTGAAAAAATTCATTTTATGAAAATTTATGTTTCTTCAGTAATTTACTTCTAAATATATTGTAATTTCAGCTGAGACAATTTTTATACAATGTAATAACCCACGTAGCACATAATTGTAATTCTCGTCAGGTATGAGGAATTTGTGTAGTGTATGGGCTGTTAGAATAGGAAGGCTTAGGATCCCGATTGCTATAGAAAAAGTTAAAATTAGTGGTTACGGCTAACAGCACTAATGATGAGCTGCGGAAATGTCTAAGAACTCTGCTGGAGGTCCCCTTCTTGTAGGGACCGTGGATGATATTTACATGCGAGAAAAATTCGCCGCTTAGCGGCTGCGCTTCGTATTACGCTTGCCACATTTACATTAAAAAATCGTCCATGCCATTTTTAAATAGAAATATATCTGAATGAAAAAATATTTTAAATAGTTTTAATACACTTATAAAATACTCTATTAATACAACTATTTCTTTTTTCTTGAGTAAACAGCGATAAAATGAATGTGGTATAGAACTTACAATTAGTCATACTTATTTACGGCGATTCAAGATTATCAAAGGAAAAAAGGTGGGAATATTTTATAAATGTGCTAAAATTATCTAAAGTGTTTTTCATTCAGATATCTTAAGATGATCTTGAACAGCCGTAAATGAATATGACTAGTTGTAAGTTCTGTACCATTCATTTTTAGCTATTAACTTACTCAAGGAATAAAATAGTTTTTAGAGTATTTTATAAGTGTGTCAAAACTATTTAAAGTATTTTTCATTCAGATATATTTCTATTTCAAAATGGCAAAAGAAATTTTTAATGTAAATATGGCGGCAAGCGTAGTGCGAGGCACCGCCGCTACGCGGCGAATCTTTCTCGCATATGAAAATCATCCACGGTCCCTATAAGAAGAGGACCTCCAGCAGAGTTCTTAGACTTTTCCGCAGCTCAGAGCTGTTAGCTATGGATTTATCACTTTCATTTAAAGTATTTGTCATCGATCAGTTTTTTTCTTTTAATTTCTTCTTTGTACTGCCTCTGGAATCTTTTTTGAATAGACAACTGATTGCTTCTCTCGATTCAATTTGAAATAATGTTATATGTATGCGGGGCGCGCTAGCGAGAGCGCGCGGTAGAGTGACGTGGAGGGGACGAGTGAGTGAGTGAGGGGCAGCAGTTGGGCACGAACAACGTTGATCAAAAGACACACAACACGACACTTAACAATATGCGAATTTAATAAAGAACTTGGTTACAACATAACATGATTAACGTAATTTAGAAAATATGTAATTCGCGTAACACGGGGACTGCCATCGTCGGAGGCTAAACGATGACAGAGCGATGTTAACTGTACGCGATATAGTGGCAAAAAAGGCTCGGAGCTCGGTCCGCTGGGGGTTTTTATACGTGGCAAATCCTTTGTCTTGATGGGGAATCACCCGCACTTGCAAGTGCCAGTTTCTTGCTTTATATGGTATTCAAGCTCTAAAAATAATTTTCTTAGAAGGCATGCAAGCTTAGCGGTGAAGAGAAGATGATTCACGCGCAGGTGTTCGTGACTCATAAGTGGATCGATAGATACAAGGTCAAGAAAGGCGAGCAGCATCTCACAATTTAAGATGCAACTCGATATAATAATTATCTCTAATGCTTTCAAAACTGCGGCGTGATATGCAATAAAAATGATTGTTGCTGATTCTCGAACATTAGAATATTAAATATTTTTGAAATATTGTTATAATATTAAATTTAAAACATTCAAAACATTATAATAAATTAAATAATACTTATTTTATGTATATTTTGTATATTATAATAATGTTAAATAATATTATATCTTGAATATTCATTTGATATTATCAGGAGTGGACATATAACCACCTATTAATTTATTTTAAAATATTAATTAATATTGTATTAATATATTTGGAATATTATAGTTAATGTTCTAAGAATATACCTAAAATATTACTTAACATTAAATAATATTATGCGCTTATAGGGTATATATGTATACAGGGTGTGGGAAAAGTATGGAAACACTGAAAAATCTCGAAAACTATAAGTTTTACAGAAAAATGTTTCAGACAAAAGTTGTACGGTTTTGAAAGGGCCATACATTGGTTTGACCTTGAATAGCTGCTTGAAGGTCACGTAAAGGTCACTTCAATTTCTTAAATGGAACACCCTATATTTCATTGCATATTTCTTATAGCTTACCTCGAGAGCTTTCCAAAACACTACAAAAAATTTTTTTTCCATCAAGAACTTTTCGAGTTATAAGGCTTGAAATATCCCGAATTTTGATATAAACTACAAAATATCTCGACTGGATGGATTAAAATGGTCTATCCTGTGTATATATATATATATATATATATATATTTATTTATATATATTCAATAAGGTCCAATAGATAAAGTATAATCAACTCATCAGATGGTCATTTTGATTTCACGAGAAATTCGTGTCTTGTATTTTTCCCGTCAATCACGTAGTTTTTCTGAGATACTTGGCGCAATCTACATTTCAGTATGATATAAGATCCAGAATTCTTTCCAAAAAGTATTATTATCATATCTTAATATATTCCAAGCCACTCTCTTTTCTCTTAGATAGATTCTCATTTTCCAATAAATCATGTTTCCATCTACCAAACTTGACTCGGCCCTTGCTGAGCCTTAGTAAGGCATAATAATGGGGCCAATCTATCTGAGTCCTCTCAAAATTCAAATAATTTTGCTTCATAAGTTCTTATCATAAATTCCTTTGGATTCGAGACATTCCAGTCTTAAAAACATATATACTCGACTACTAATTTTCCATCCGGTTCCATACCCCATAACTCTTTAACATGACCTCCTAGAGATTCGAACCCATAAGGACTTTTAATAGTGGTCTAGTCATAAACTCTAGTCATAAACTAGAGAATCCCGGAATTTGAAGAAATTTAACGGATACCAGGATTTCCATTATTTGTGTGCGTGGTCCTTTATACATAAACTGTATTTTTAAAAATGTAAAAAAATACTGTATTTATACTCATTTTTTACCACAATAGACTGGTAACGGTAGACTGTAAACACTGCATAATATGGAATATTTTAAAAACTAAAAAATACCATTTTTATACGAATTTTTACGAAAATATTTTGGTATGTACATACATGAAAAAAGCATTAAAAATGTAAAAAAGCGCCAAATATGGTAATAACGTGTGAAAAAGAAGTGAAATCAAAATGTTGAAAAAAATACAAATGCGTGAGAAAAAAGTAAAATCAAAATATTAAACAAATAAAATAATATATACGAAAATAAAAACGAAAATTTAACCAAATAAAAAAAGAAAAACCAATAAAATAACCAAATATAATGGCATGAAAAAGAAGTGAAATCAACAAATCATTTTAAGTATATTTATCATAATCAAAATGTTACAATAAAAAAACAATAAAATACCAAATATAATGGCATGAAAAAACAGTGAAGTCAAATCTATCATGTTATTTCAATCATGTATATTCTCAGACTAGCTAATCAATAATAATAAACGATAAATTAGGTGTGAAACAAAAATCGACAGAGAAACAAAGAAAAAAACTAATAGATGGAAAACTTCATACCAAAATTAAGATGTTTCCTGCGATGTTGATATTCAACTATCTTTCTACCATTTAAGTGGTCTACCTGTAGGTCCAGGAGACCTACCGGCAGACCGCCTAAACGATGGATAGACAGTTGGGTATCAGGATACATCTTAATTTTGGTTAAACAGGCTCTGAGCCTATTGCTGGAGGAAGAAGAGGAAGATAATCGAAGATGAGCAAAATCTTCAGCAGTTACTACTCCAGTACTACTCCAGGGCTACTTTTTTTTTTGTTTTTACGCGAGAGGGAAAAATCTTCGAAAGACCACCCCCCTGCCGGTCAGGGAGGCTGTGCGGGATTCTATGCCACATAATCCGGACACCGAAGTGCCCAGGTAATGGGACATAGCCTACCTCGCTAAAAAACCCTCTCGGGCGCGATGCCAGACCTAGCCTAACTGGGGGAGGGCCCGCAACGCCTGCAAGCACTCTTGGAATCCCTCCCCCGGCTATAGGGGCCCCTGAAGGGGATCCCCCTATCCAATCCGGCTCATCCTTGATTGGGGGCGTGTCGGGCCCGCGTCCCCCGTCCGTCCAGCACCTAGGCGCTGGACTCGCGGGGGAGGCAGGCCGGACTCCGCCCGACCTCGAGAGCCCCAGCCCCCCGGTCACCAGTTCCAGACCCGGGCGAATCACCCCCGCTAAGAGGCAACCCGCCCGGACCCTTCACCCCAGCCGGCAGCTCGGGCTCAACATACTTGGACTCGGAGGGGCCGGACATAGGGTCCTATAGGACCCGTCTAGCCAGTCCTCTCCGAGCCCCCACTCTCTCACCACTCACACGTCATCACACACACACCCAGACACATCACATACTCCCACACACACATCCACACACCCACACGCACACACCCTGGAGGGTGGAGAGGCTTTCTCGCTGCAGGAGCTCATTCGCACTCGCCCACTCATCCATCTCGCGCTCGCCTTCGCCGCTTCCTCGCCGGTCCGATCGGGACGCCCAACTGCTGCTGCCTCCGGCGCTCGTCCTCCTCCTTCCGGGCCATGACGGCCTCGCAAAAGGCCGCCACGGCCCCCCAGGATGCAGGAGAGGACACGGCCGCCTCCATAACGGGCCCGAGTCCCAGGTTCCCCCCCACTACGGCCACCAGTGCGGCTCTCTCGGGAGCCCACTCGGGGCATTCCTCCAGTGTATGCTGGGCAGAGTCGACCTCCGCCCGGCAGTACACACACCGGGGGGAGTCCGCCCGCTGGATGCGGTGCAGGAACTCCCCAAATACCCCATGTCCCGTCACGATTTGGGTCATTCTGAATTTCAGGCAGCCGTGTCTCCTCCCCATCCACTCCTTAAACCCATCGAGCCGGCCCGCCAGCGCCTCTCTGACCCTCCGTCCCGGGGCGTCAGGCCGGCATCGCGCAGGGTCGCTCAACCGGCCGTGCCAATCCGCGACGGAGAGGGCGCGTTCCCGGGTCCTGATGACATGACGCGCATGGTCCGACAGGGCCCCGGGTCCCGCCTGCTCTTTGAGGCACCTGACGCGTTCGTAAACGCGTCGATACTGGAGGGCCAGCTCCCTGAATGGCACGATCCTCTAGAGGATGGCGGCGGCATCGTGCGAGACCGTGCGATAGGCCGAGATGACCCGCAGCGCCACCCGCCGCTGCAGCCTCCCGACCGACTCGCACAGCCTCCGATCCGTGATAACTATCCTAGCCCATATAGGGGCGCCGTACATAAACACCGAGTGGACGACGGAGGCGTATAATCGCCTCCGCCGCTCACTCGGCCCCCCCAGATTCGGCATCAACCTGTTAAGCGCCATCGCCATCCTCTCTGCCTTCGGGAGCACAACGCCGAAGTGCTCCCTGAAGGACCACTGGCTGTCGATTACGACGCCAAGGTACCTCAGGCTCTGGCGCACGGGCACTCGCCTTCCCGCCACTAACACACGCTCCCCCGGATCCGGTCCGGGTCCCCCCGCAAAACACATCACCTCCGTCTTCTGCGAGGCTATCCTGACCCCTACACGCCCGATCGCCGCGACCAATATACCCGCCGCTAGCTCTGCCCGCCGCTTCGCCTCCCCGAAGTCGCGCCCGGACGCCAGAAGGATCGTGTCATCCGCGTACCCCACCACCGTACATCCCGGAGGCAGCTCCGTTCGTAGTACGCCATCGTAGGCGATGTTCCAGAGGGTGGGGCCCAGGACCGAGCCCTGGGGAACCCCGCACGACACCCTCTGCCCGCACAGACGCCCACCCTTTCCCACGTACGCCAGTCGCCGGTCCGAGAGGTAGCTGTCCACCACCGCCCTAAGGTAGTCCGGAGCCCCCACCCGGGCCAGCGACTCGCGGATGGCGGGCCAGGGCAACGAGTTGAAGGCATTGGCGATGTCAAATACCACCGCCAACACCACCCCGCCCCCGGCCCCCACTCCATCCCTCACCTTCTCGCGAAGACACGCGATCGCGTCTACGGTTGAGCGTCCCGGTCGGAACCCAAATTGTCGGGGGGAAAGGCCCCCGTCCCCGCCGAGCGCTTCCCAGAGCCTGGTCTGGATGACCCGCTCCAGGAGCTTACCGTCTCGTCCAACAAACATATTGGGCGGTACGCAGAAGGCGCATCGTCCGGCTTGTTTGGCTTTTTCAGGAGGACAAGCCTCGCCCTCTTCCACTCCTGCGGGAAGTATCCCTCCCGCAGGCAGGCGTTGAAGCACTCCGCCCAAGCGGGCATGAGTGCTCCGGCTGTCCCCCGCACGATCCTACCCGTTACGCCATCCGGGCCAGGGGCCTTTCCCACCTTCATATCTTTGATAGCCTTCGCCAGCTCCTCCCCCCTCCCACCGGCGGCACCTCGCTCCTATCGAAGTCCACCGCCAAGAGAGGGGGACCCGCCAGGTCGGGGCCCGTCGGGAATAACGCTCCGACGATCCCTGCCACCGTCCCGGCGGGTAACGTCTCGCAGATCGACGGTGTCGCTTGTCGAAGGCGTCCCATCACTATGCGATACGGCCTATCCCAGGGGTTAGCCTCGAGCGTCGCTAATAGACTCTCCCACGACGCGTTCTTCGCGTCTCTAATCGCATACCTGAATTTTCTCCTCGCCTCCCTATACTCTTCCTCTACCGCGATTCGCACCGTCGAGTCCGAGGGCGACCGCCGCCTTTCCAGGGTGACTCTTCTTCTGGCCGCCACGCACGCCCTACGCAGCCTGGCAATTTCTTCACTCCACCAATAGGCGGTGCGCCGTCTGCTCCCTCCCCCGGCCCTGGTCATTGACGCCGCACAGCTCTGACGGAGGGTGGAGCAAATCCACTCCACCCACTCCGTCGCGGCGGCATCCCCAGAAGGGGGAGCCATCAGCCTTACCTGCACCGCGGCCGCCAACAGATCCTCGTCCAGGGACACGGGGCTCCACCTGGGGAAATGCCGTGACCCGCCGCCCACGGCGGCCGGCGGGTCCCCCACCTCAATGTAGATGTAGCGGTGGTCGGACAGAGTCTCGGCCTCGCCGTCTACCCTCCATCCGACCACCGTCCCGACCGCTGCAGCATTCGCCCAGGTGACGTCGACGACCGACGTCCCCTGTGGGCGAACGCATGTTGGGATGAAGCCCCTGTTCAATAGAATCAGGCCGAGCCCCGCGGCCCAATCCTGGACGAGGTCCCCCCTCCCATTGGGCGTCCCCGAGTCCCACGCAGGGGACCGCGCGTTAAGGTCGCCACAGATGATCAGGGGGTCCCGACGGTATCGATGGGCCACCTCCGACAGCGCGTCGAGATATCGCTCCGCCTCCTCCACGCTCCTCGCAGGGGAAAGGTAGCAGCCGCACACGGTCAGATCCCCCCATGCCGCGACCACGAATCCTCTACCCCTTTCCAGTCCCCTGAATGCTATAGAACCTCCCTGACGCGTAATCGCTACCGCAGAAGGGTCCTCCACCGACGATGCCCACCCGTCCCCATTCGGAACCGAGTGTGGCTCCGAGACGACGGCCAGGCCGATACCCTCCTCCGCCATGACCTGGAAAATGAGGTCCTGCGCCTGCCTCGAGTGGTTGACATTAATCTGCAATATGCGCATTACTTCACTCTTTCGGCTGCCACCTCTCCCCCTTCCGGGCTATCGGCCCTCCGCGCCGCTGCCTCCCCATTACCCTGCCTGACGCTCGCTCTTAGGGGTGGGCTCGGACGACATTCCGGGCCGCCCGCCCTATGCTCGGCCTTAAGGCCACGCTCGGCGCACAGTGCGACCTACTCTTACACTCCGCCGCCATGTGGCCGTCCCCGCCGCAGTTAAAGCACCGCCCGGTGCGGTCAATCGTGCTTGGACACCGGTCTCGCGTATGCCCGTTAGCCATGCACCTATAACACTGTAGGGGGCGTCGGTCGAGTAGGGTAACCCTCGCCGACAACCACCCTACGCGCAGCCTACCTCCTGCCTGGATTTTAAACGCCGCCTTCAAGGGGCATCGGATCCAGGCAGTTCCCAAACCGTTGCGGGCCGTTCGGATCGGCCCTACCTTTACGTCCCCCGCGTCGCAGCCTCCCATTTCGGCAACACGGGCCACGATCTCTTGCGGGGATACGGACTCGTCCAGGTCCGCCAACCTGAGTTCCCCGGATTGCATCGGCCGCGCGATCCTAACGTCCGGGTGTTCCCCTAGGGCGTCTCTCAACCTTAACACTAACGCCTCCGCCTTCGCGCCACTACCCTCCCCGGGGATCTCAATGATCAGGCCCCCAGTGACGGCCCTGCGCACCCGCGTGTGCTCGAGAGGGTTCCGATAGCGCACGGTGCGATAGCACACATCCCGGTAGCACACATAAAATTTAACTCATTTCCCGATAGCTCACATCCCGATAGCACACGTCCCGATATCGCACAAGATAAAAGACACATTTTCCCGATAGCGCACAACGAAAGAAACATGTTATCCCGATAGCACACATTCCCGAATACCCTTTATCCCGATAGCGCACATTCCGATAGCGCACGTCCCGATAGCGCACGTCCCGATAGCGCACGTCCCGATAGCGCACGTCCCGATAGCGCACGTCCCGATAGCGCACATCCCGATAGCGCACGTCCCGATAGGGACCGTGCCAGGCGACCCCCGTCAACCGGGATGTCCAGATCGCAAAGATCGAGACGTAGGGATCCGCCACGAGAACCAACGGGCTCGGCAGCACCAAGGCACGCGTAGGGACCATGCTAGGCGATTCCCGTCAACCGGGATGCCCGGGTCGCGAAGATCACAACACAGAGGTGCGCCACGAGAACTAACGGCTCGGCAGCACCGAGGCACGCGTAGGGACCATGCTAGGCAATTCCCGTCAACCGGGATGTCCGGGTCGCGAAGATCACAACACAGAGGTGCGCCACGAGAACTAACGGGTTCGGCGGCACTGGGGCACGCGTAGGGACCGTGCCAGGTGACCCCCGTCAACCGGGGTGTCCAGGTCGCGAAGATCACGACACAGAGGTGCGCCACAAGAACCAACAAGTTCGGCAGCACCAGAGCACGCGTATGAACCGTGCCAGGCGATTCCCGTTAATCGGGATGTTTGGGTCGTGAAGATGACGATGTAGGGATCCGCCGTCAAGGAAAACGCGCAAAATTTAAGTTGTAAACCTATGTGGAAGTAGTGAGGTTGGATAATAACGCGTGGGCGGGGTGCAGGGGGAGGGCGAAGCCCGGTTCATACGCGTGCACCGATGCTGCCGAACTTGTTGGTTCTCGTGGCGCACCTCTGTGTCGTGATCTTCGCGACCTGGACATCCCGGTTGACGGGGGTCACCTGGCACGGTCCCTACGTGTGCCCCGGTGCCGCCGAACCCGTTAGTTCTCGTGGCGCACCTCTGAGTTGTGATCTTCGCGACCCGGACATCCCGGTTGACGGGAATCGCCTAGCATGGTCCCTACGCGTGCCCCGGTGCTGCCGAGTCCGTTGGTTCTCGTGGCGGATCCCTACGTCTCGATCTTTGCGACCTGGACATCCCGGTTGACGGGGGTCGCCTGGCACGGTCCCTATCGGGACGTGCGCTATCGGGACGTGCGCTATCGGGACGTGCGCTATCGGGACGTGCGCTATCGGGACGCTATCGGGGTAAAGGGTATTCGGGAATGTGTGCTATCGGGATAACATGTTTCTTTCGTTGTGCGCTATCGGGAAAATGTGTCTTTTATCTTGTGCGATATCGGGACGTGTGCTATCGGGATGTGAGCTATCGGGAAATGAGTTAAATTTTATGTGTGCTACCGGGATGTGTGCTATCGCACCGTGCGCTATCGGGACCCTCCCGTGTGCTCGATCCCTAGCTCTGCCAGAGGAACCTTTTCTCTGGCTACCTTAAGGGCTTCCGCGTAAGTAACCCCGCCACCCACCTTACAGGTCAGGGAGACCGCCGCTGACCTCGGTAGGCGTCTCCTCTGCTGCTGCTGCTGCTGCTGCTGCTGCTGCTGCTGTTGCTGCTTTTGCTGCTGCTGCGGCTGCTGCTGCCTCCGCGGCTGCTGCTGCTGCTGCTGCCGCTGCTGCTGCTGCTGCTGCTGCTGCTGCCGCCGCCGCTGCTGCTGCCGCAGCCGCTGCGGCTGGTGCTGCTCCTGCTGTTGTTGTTGTTGCGTCTCACTCGCACTCTCCGGAGGTTGTCGAGGCGTCTGCCGCACAGGCATACTCGCCCGCGCGCGTTGCCGCTCCCGCCTCTCCCTCCTCTTCTGTGTCCTCGACTTCACTGGTTTCCACTCCTTCGGGGGGCGGTCTCCTCCCCCCTGCATCTCCGGGAGAGGCCGGGTGACCTCCGAAGGATGCCGCCGCGGCGGTGACCCCGTGTTGTAGCCTGGCATGGTCGGTCACTCTTCCACAGGTAGTCCTACGAGTCTCTGTAGGAACGCCAGCCTGTCCCACTGCCGCCTACCCTCCTCTTCCTCGGCCGCCCTCCGAGCCACATCCGGTCGGTGGTCCACGGCAGGAGGCGCACAACGCTCCGTCTCGGATGTCTCCGGCATTGCAGGGGAAAATAACTCCATTTCCCCCCGTCCCGGGTTCTTCTTCTTCTTTCTTCTCTTTCCCTTTTTTGCTGCCTCCTGTTCCCGGATGGCCGTGTCATCGAAGGTCAGCGGTCGCTCCAGAGGAGCAGGGGCCTTCTCGGCCTGTGTCGTCGTCTTCACGGCCGTGCCTTCGCTCCTCGTCCCCACCGGCGTCCTCTGGGGCTTCGGCGGCTCCTCCAACACTCTCCTCGGCGGCTCCTCCGACGAGGAGGACGAGGAGGACGCAATCCTCCGTGCCTTTCTCCTCCTTTTCTTCTCCGCCCTCTCCACGCAGGCCTCCTCGGGGGACCGGCGGGGTCTCTTCACTCCCCCCGTCGCTGTTACCGGCGCTGCGGTCCGTATCCCAGACTGGGGTTGCTCCTTCTCCTTCTCCAGTGCCTCCAGACGCCTCCTCAGCTCCGCGTTGGTACGCGTCAGGGCCTCCACCTTTCTGCCCAGGACGCGCACTTCCTCGTCCGAAGAGGTCCGGTCTGCCAATTGGGTGACCCCCACCAGCGCACAGCAGATGCCGTGGAGCATCCTGCTGCTCAGGTCGCCCTTTAGACTCGAGCTGGCCCGTCGAGCCTCATTCGCCTCAACGAGCAACCGCTGCAGGGTCCTGGCGACCTCTTGCGCTGTCATCGCCTGGAAGGCCCTTGTTTCTTCCTCCACCCTCGTCCTCTGGCTCACCGTGGACAACCCCAACTGGAGGACATTGGAATAATCCACCTTGGGGTATGCCGTCTTTCGCTTCTCTATGCTCTCCACCTGGGCCTGGAACTCCTCGTCGTCCATCTCCTGGAGATTCCTGCTAAGCCTGGTGGGGGCCCTTTCCCTCCTCGCTCGAATCGCAGCCACTTTTTCGTCTTCGTAGTTAAGGCCAGGCGGTCGCCCTCGTCCCCGTTTACTACCGCGGCTCGCCTCGCTGGCCGCGCCGCCGCTGTCCTCCTCCTCGTTCGCTCGCTCCGTCCCAACATATATCACCTCACCCGACGTGGTGGTATCGTCGTGGGCGATATATCCCTCTCCGCCTCCTCTAGCACCTTCGTCCATGTCCGCCTGGGGCGTGGAGGTCCCCATCGGTCCGGTGCCAAGGTCGGCGTCCACCGTGTCCGCAGAGAACGATATCAGCCGGTCGTCCACCGACCGTTCCTCTCCGTCACCACCTGCCGGTCGACTGTCCGGGCAGCGCTCGTTCCCATCGTCCGTAGGCGAGTGCCTCTGACACACTATCAGGCGGTGATCGATCCTCCGGACACTGACCACCGCAACCTTCTCTGGGCACTCACCCTCGCGCACGCCCAACCGCGATCCAGAGCGCGAACGCGAACGCGTACGCGACCCTCCCCTTCGCGCACCACCGCCACTCGGCCTCTTTGGAGAGGCCGATCCCGGCACCACAAACCCGCGGCTCTCCCTGTCCACGTCCGGGTTCTTCGCAATCGCTTTGTCCTCTCCCGCCGCCCTTGCGGAGCAGACGGCGGAAGGCCCATCACTTGGTGACGACCCAAGGGCGCCTGGGACGACAGCGCCCTTGTGCCGGCCGCTGGGGGTCCGAATCCCCTGCGGCGGTAAGTCGTTATCCTTATTCAGTGTGCAGTCCATATTGTTTATGATGAGGGAGTAGTCCCTCGGCTACCTGTTCGACCGGCGGTCACCGGACCCCGACCCGGGAATACGTCCCGGCGGCTCCGATGACCCCACCCGCCAGGCCCCGACCCCGGAATACGTCCGGGCGGCCCTGACGGGCGTCACTGCACATCACTGTTCGTAGCACTGTAAACGGGCGAGGAGGAGGAGGAGGAGGAACTCCACTCAACTCACTCAGCCCGCCGCACTACACTTCACCCCACTGCACCGCACGCAGTGTCCACTCCTGGTGTTGCCGGGAAGAGAAACGCAAAACCCGAACCCGGGCTAACCCTGCACAACACCATCTCGCGCACTCCGCGCGTACACTCGCGTGGGAGGACCCGATCACTGTCCCCCCCTGCTCGGATTCCCCCTCGGTCCCGTGGTGGTAACGGGAAACGCACGGACGTCCCAACGCCCCACTCGCAAAAATCCGAGCCAGACTACGCAACACTACCCCGAACCGTGGCCGACGCGACGTTGTTCGGCCGGGCCAGCCCCGCGCCCGAGGAGCCTACCCGATCGAGGGCAACCGGTGTTCGGTGCCCTTGTCGTGGGCAGGGACGAGATACATACCTGACCCCCTGACGGTGCCAACGCCACCGGGCATTTAAAAGTCTGGGTTGCCTTCCCCTACCGGTGTGTGTGCACCGCACTGACGGAGTCACCGGCCTCCGTGGCTCCCCGCTGGAAAAACGCGGGTCGCCAATAGCTCGGGTACCTCGGGATCGCTACTTCCCGTACCGTGGAGGTTGGAAAAAGCCTCCACAGCCCCTGCGGAAACTCCAGGGCTACTTAGCGCGCCCGATTTTTTATATTCTATAAAGGGCATAGGGATATAAGCATGTAAAAATTGCCCCCGCAAGTATGAAGTTGATATTGGCGTCGTAAGTTGGTATACCCATGTGACCTTGAACTCCTGCAAATATTGACCTTGAAATTATATTTTTGAAGGAGTTATGGGGGAAGAAAGAAAAAAAGAGTAAAGTTTCTTTCTCGAAAATGGCTCGATCAATTTTTATGAAAAAAATATATGTTGTAGATATCAATAATAATGTTTAAAAGAAAATGTTTTTGTAATTTTTGAACAAGTAGAGCTGAAAAAAAATTTTTTAATTAAAAAAAAATTTTTTTTGTGTTCCTTTAGAATGACACCTTTAATTCTTTTGCAAAAACATTGTACTAAAATCTATTTTAACATATAATTTTCTCAGATTTTAAAGAATGTAGTTTTGGAGTAAAAAAATGAAAATCATGGTCGTGTCACCTAATACTCAAAGTAACGCCTTGTAGATCCGGTCAAGAAAACTATCGCATATACATATATAGGGTGTTTCGTCCGCTCTACCTGCACACAAAAATAGTATCCAATATTCTGGGACACCCTGTATGCGTGCGTGCGTGCGTGCGTGCGTGCGTGCGTGCGTGCGTGCGTGCGTATATAAACAATTCCGCGACTGCAATGTTAATTATGAACAATATGTTCATTTAAAAACAAGTCATCTGCAATTAGCCTATAAGAATAATAGTTTTCAGTTCCAGAAAAAGTTCTCTTTATTGCACATTACATACAAAGATACATTACGCACAAGACGATGAACACGCACGAGCATGTCTCCCAATGTCTCCCAGAGGCCACCGGTAAATAAGTGAATGACGATACAATCACTGAAGTATCAGTGAAATTTGGTGTGAGTCTACTATTTTCACTAATTGTGCAGCACGTTCGGTCATATTGTACTAATTCATCAGCGATGTAAGATATCACTGATTTAATCAGTGATTTGTTCACTGATTCAAATTTATAGAATATAAAAAAACGGGCGCGCCAAGTAGCCCTGGAGTAGTGCTGGAGTAGTACTGCTGAAGATTTTGCTCATCTTCGATTATATCTTCCTCTTCTTCCTTCAGCAATAGGCTTAGAGTCTGTTTAACCAGAATTAAAGTGTTTCCTGCTATGCTGATACACAACTGTCTATCCATCGTTTAGGCGGTCTGCCGGAAGGTCTCCTGGACCTCCAGGTAGACCACCTAAATGGCGGAAAGATAGTTGAATATCAACATCGTAGGAAACATCCTAATTTTGGTATGAAGTTTTCCATCTATTATTTTTTTTTGTGTTTCCCTGTCGACTTTTGTTTCTCACATAATTTATTGCTTATTATTATTGATTAGCTAGTCTGAGAATATACATGATTGAAGTAGCATGATTTGATTTCACTGATTTTTCGTGTCATTATATTTGGTATTTTATTGTTTTTTTATTGTAATATTTAAACATACTTAAAATGATTTGTTGATTTCACTTCTTTTTCACACGTTATTACCATATTTGGTGCTTTTTTTACATTTTTAATTTTTTTACATTTTTTTCATGGATTTCACAAGTTTTTGAGAAATACTTCTATTATATTAATGTCATATTTTGTAAAATATTTTCATATTTGTATTTAAAATAGAACATAGACTATAGGATGAACAGGATAAGAAGGATAAGATTGCAAATCGAACTAGAACCAATATCGAAATTAAAAAAAAGGATTGATGGATGGAAATTGGCATTAACCCTTGTGGAACCATCTTCGCGAAAACTGTAACCCGTCCTCAGATAACAATCACTGTCCATTACTCCTTCTTTTCTCGAAAAGAAGTTTGTTTTTACCCTTTCTCATCCATTTATAGACCACATAAGGGTTGCGAATCAAACTATCCATCCGGATCAAACTATCCATCCGGAACCATCTTCGCGAGTACTACAATTCGTCTTCAGATATCAATCACCGTCTATCACTCCTTTTTCTTCTTTTCACGAAAAACTGTTTTCATACCTTCTCATCCTTTTATATGATACATAGGGATTGCGAATCGAACTCAGACCTTTTTTTTTTTTTTTGACGGAGGGGAAATGCTTTATGCATACCCACCGCCAGTGTGATAGCGGCGGTGGGTTATGTGGGACTCCCGGGCTTGGAGAGACGGAGGCTAGTCCTCCGTCTTCCGTGCAAGGCCCGGTATACCGCACTAAAACCCCTCCGAGTGTCCGTCTCTGCGCATGTAGGGGAGACTCCTGGATATGCCTCTGCATTACTTCAGAGAGCCTCCCCTGCGCTATTGCCCAAATTGGACAAGCCTTTCACGTGTCGGCAGAGGTGACACCAAATCCTCCGCCGACCATCTATCGGGTGGTTAACGGTACCCTTACTCAGAGGGAGGGGGGGGGAGGACACGCGAGAGTCCCTCACGCATACGCGAGCTATTGGGACCCCCGCAGATGTCCTCACATATCCCCCCTCACCTCCGGATGACCAGTTTAAGCTCGACCTAGGTCGAGACACTTCGATGTTAGTAGCTATAGCAGCTATTCGTCCTACTCGGTTTGTGTCCATCTCTTGTGATCCCGAGGGATCACATTTTTTTTATAAGAAGGGGGGGAAGAGTATAAGACTAGTCCCTCCTACGGTTGTTATCCAATACCAGCTCTAGGCTGGTTAGGTCGTCTTCGTCGTCAAGCGTGAGGCCTCCTTCCGCGCCCAGCTGCCAGCTCTGCACGTGGAGCCTCTCCTCTACGTTCGCGTTCTTCGTCTTCCTTCCTGGTCATCACCTTCTCGCTGAACTTTGCCAGCGCCGACCAGGCTTCTTCCTTCTCTAGGATCTTACCTACCAAGGCGGGTAGTGAAAGGTCCTGACCCACCACTCTAACCAGGGCTGCCCTCTCGTCCGCCCAGGCTGGGCATGTCTCCAGCGTATGTTGCGCATCATCCACGCCCGCGTTGCAGTGCCAGCATTCTGGCGTCTGTTCCTTCCCAATCTTGTACAGGTATTGACCCATGAGGCAGGGCCTCCTCCATCTTATCCTTTAGAGCAGTTGCTTTGCTCTTGCCATCAGAACCTTGGATTTCCAGAATTAAGGCCCCGGTAACCGCTTTCCTTGGTTTCAGGGCCTCTATTCCCAGCTCCTCGAGTTGAATCTTCTCCCTGACCCTCCTCATGGCCAGTGCGTAGCTGTCCGGAGGGCAGGTCAACGTCACCGCTGCGGTCCTCGGCGGCCTTCTTCTGTTGACACTCTTCTTCTTGGTGCCTCCTTCTTCTCCCTGGGTGGACTTTTGCTTATCTCCTGTTTCAGGAGGTTTGCGCATCTGTTTACCCGGGTATGCGTTTTCTTTCTTAATCTCCGTCGTTGTGGTAGCAGTTGCTTTTCGGCTCTTATTCCTAGCTTTTCTTCCCACCACGGTACTCCATGTCTCCTCCTCTTGTACAGGGGGGTCCTGACTCGTGCCTTGTCGTGTACTTTGCTTCAACTTCTTCTCTTCTCTTTTTTGTGACACGTTTTTCGGTCGTGTTACCGCGCCGTCCTGAGTCTTAGCCATTACGGTGGTGTCCTTTTGTTTGGCTCCCACCGTAGGTTCTCTCTCAATTCCACGAACCCTCAGGCTTTGGTTCAGCCAATCCTCCAGGGCCGGGGTGAGAGACTTCAAGAGTCTCTGTACTCCATCCGATGTGTCATCCTCTCTTGTTTCGGGTAAAAAGGTGGTCACCTCCTTTTGGTTAATCTCCAAGGCTTTTTTCTTCCCCGAGATTATCTTTACCTTATGCCCAATAAGCTCACGATCCTCCAGCACTTTTACCTTCCCCTGGATGGAAGGTCTTATTGCCGGGGGCCAGTCTTCCTGGGGAGAAAGAATCTCCTTCCTCCTCTTCTCGTCATCGTACTCTCTTTCGTGCGTTGTGACATCAGGGATATCCACTTCCATATTCATTTCAGCCTCAGCTTCCACTCTCGTGTGCCGTGGCTTCGTTCTCTCTTTATTGGTACTAGGGCTGTCATAGTGAGTGGACTTGTTCTTGCCCTTTCTGTTCTTAAGTTTTCCCTTCTCGGCCGAGGAGTCAGAGTCGGAGTCGCTGACAATCGCCCTGGTTCCCTTTCGGCTTCTGCCTTTCGTCGCTTGCAGCTTTGAGACTTCTGCCTGCAGTTTGAGAATCTCCTCATTGGCTCGCTCAGCCTTTTGTTTGGCGGTCTCTAGCTCTTCTTTAAGAGCCCTCACCTGACGGGGGACATCCGAGTCGTTGTCCTTCTCCGCCCTTGTGCGAAGAACTTCTAGCGCGGCTGTAGCCAGGACAGCCGCGTTCTTTAATTCCTTGGCACATCCTCCCTTTAAGTTCTTGCTTATTTTAGCCACAATAAGAACTTCCTTCAACCCTTTCCGGGCTCTGTTCGCCACGTCAGTAGTGGGATCCTGTTTCATGTCCTCCACCGCTTCATCAAGATCCAGGCCAAGGTTGGAGTACAACTCACCGGTTGTCAACTCCCTTAGTCGGGCCGCTCTCATTAGCTCATCTTCGATCCTGAGCTGGTCATTATAGGCCTTCTTCTTGGCCGCTAGTTGAACATACTCGCCCGAGGTGGGTGGTCTACCTCTTTTCCTCGATCCTCGTTCGGAGGTTGACGCTTCTTCTTCCCGACTGGATCCTGCAACAGGTTCTACTTGGTTACTCTCCTTACTCTTCCCAAGAGTCCCCGGCAGGTCCATGTAGTCGTCGTCACTCTCCTCTATCATCATAGCAGTGTCCGGAGCCTCGTCCACAAGGGATACGTCTATCTCCTCGTCGGATATTATTTCCGTATCCGTCGACATGTGGTCTGGACAGGGAGATTTTTGCCTTCTCAGATTGCGAAGAACGGCCATCTTCTGTTCCCTTCTCAGTTTTCGTGCAGCCTCCGTTAGCATGGCCTTGGCGCTCCTCGTCGAGATTGTGCTTCCGGTAGAGTCCGCCCTGGATCTCGCTCCCGATTTCAGGTCCGTTCTGGATCTGGATCCTGACCGGGATCTATCCTCACTGCTCCTTTTTGAGCTTTTCGGACCGGCCCCACAGCCGTCCTTCACGCCCGTGGGAGTTTTCCCCAGGACCTTCGCAGACGCATTTTTCGCCATGGCCCCTGCGGTGCAGACCATGGTTAGCCCATCGTTGGATGACGACGCGGCGGTGTCTGGGACTATAGCCCCACCGCGCCGACTCCTGGGAGTCCGGTCTCCCTGGAGTAGTAAGTCTTCTCCTACTGGTGTGTTTTCCATCATTTTTGTAGTTGAGGGGGCTGCCCTCTAAAGGTAACTACACCGGCAGCCGGACCCCGACCCGGGAATACGTCCCGGCTCCAGCTGCTCCACCTGCCCGGCCCCGACCTCGGAAACATCCGAGCGGCCCGGACGGGCGTCACTCCCGGTACGGCCATACAGGGACGGGACCCCCTTCCCCCCATCTGGGAGAAGTGAGGGGGCCACCGCGCACTGCAGGCCGACCACTCCGACTGCCAGAAACTCCGACCCGGGTCAGAACCCGGCGGCTCTGGGCAGTCCCACCCGCCCGGCCCCGACCTCGGAAACGTCCGAGCGGCCCGGACGGGCGTCCAAAACCACAGGGGCTCCGGTCAGAACCGGCAGCCCCTCATTGGGTCCGAGGACCCATCCCCCCACGCACCCCAGTCCGGGAAGGGTTCACAGAGGCCGGGCAAGCCCGCACCCTCCGACCCAACTCCCAAAGAGGAGCGCCCGAGTCCCGAGAGACTCGTCCTCCGGCTCACGGGCAGGGATCCCTCCCTCTGACGGTACGGTGCCACCGGCGATTGGAATCAGGGCCGCCACCCCTATCCGCAGTGAGGCAAGCCTCTAACTGCGCGCGGAACGCCAAGTGCCTCCCTACAAGGAGGCCCGGTACGCTCTTGGCACCCAATTTGGGTGAGCCCTCTCACCACGACAAGGTGACGTACCCTCGAGAGGGAACTCAGACCTACATCAAAATCCGAATCATAACAAATTACGTATGAATTGAACCTTAACTAAAATTCGAAAAATTCAATCCTTTCTTACAAGAAAAAGATGAAGGGTGGAGGTTTGGCATCTAACCTTTATGGAACCATCTTCACGAGTACTACAATTCGTCCTTAGATATTAATCACCGTCTATCACTCATTTTTCTTCTTTTCACGAAAAATTGTTTTCATACCTTCTCTCCCTTTTATATGATACACAAGGATTGCGAATCGAACTCAGACCTACATCAAAATCCGAATCATAACAAACTACGTACGAATTGAACCTTAACTAAAATTCGAAAACTTCAACCCTTTCTTACAAGAGAAGGGTGAAGGGTGCAGGATAGCCATCTGCCTTTACGAAACCACTTCCGCGAGTATTACAACTCGTTCTCAGATACCAATCACCGCCCATCACTCCTTTTTCTTCTTTTCTCAAAAAACTGTTTTCATCCCTTCTCGCCCTTTTATAAGGGCATATAGGGGTTGCGAATCGAACTCGTACCTACATCAAAATCTGAATCATGACTAAGTACGAATTGAGCCTTAACTAAAATTCGAAAATTTTAACTCTTTCTTAAAAAAAAAGAGTGAAGAGTGGAGGACTGGCATCAACCCTTGGAATCACCTTCGCGGGGACTGTAACACGTCTTTAGATCAATAATTTTTCCACGTAATACAGCTCTTTCTCACTTACATGCGTTATTTGTTAGAAAATAGGAAAAATAGAGGAAGGGGACAAGAAAAATTTTGCGAAGAAGAAGACGACGACGACGACGACGTATCTGAATGATAAATCGTGCAAAAAAATGCATGCATATTTTATATCTTTGCATTAAGTGCATTTATGTGTATCATTGTTATATAATTATAGTTGTAAAAATCTATATTCCTGATAAATATATACATTTTTTGATAATACCAATTTATTTGAAAAGATCCTTGATTTCTTTCTTGAGAAGCGTCTTCTTTCCTGTAAATGATACGCTGTAGCGTCTCGCTTATATAAAAAACGTCTCACTCACGGTTACGAAAAAATGTATCGCTTATGTACTTTACGTCTTAAAAGAACTTTTGCCCTGTAAAACATACTTGGAGGGAGACGCTACCGCGTCTCTTGATACTGTGAAATACAAGAGTAAAAAAATAAAAAAAGACCGTATTTATACTTGACTTTTTGCTAATGTAAATCAGTAAAACTATAAGCGCGTAATATTATTTAATGTTAAGTAATATTTTAGGTATATTCTTAGAATATTAAATATAATATTCCAAGTATATTAATATAATATTAATTAATATTTTAAAAAATGTTAATAGATGGTTATATGTCCACTTCTGATAATATCAAATGAATATTCAAGATATAATATTATTTAATATTATTATAATATTATGCAAACATGAAACAAGTATTATTTAATTTATTATAATGTTCTGAATCTTTTAAAAAATATTTTGTATTAATAACAATATTTCAAAAATATTTAATATTACGACACTATTTCAAATTGAATCGAAAGAAGCAAACAGTTGTTTATTTAAAAAATATTCCAAAGATAGTTATAAAGAAGAAATTAAAAGAAAAAAGCTGTCGATGACAAGTACTTTAAACGAGATTGATAAATCCACGGCTAATAGCTCTAAGCTGCGGAAAAGTCTGAGATCTCTGTTGTGCCTCTCGACGCAACAAGGAAATTTTGGAATTTCGCCTTAAGAGTTAAAACTCAAGGAGTGCAGATAGGAAATCTTTGGGTTTCGCCTTAAGAGTTAAAACTCAAGGAGTGCAGATAGGAAATCTTCCAGGTTTCGGCAAACAACAAGTTAGCTTGATATCGCTTACACTTATATTTTGAAGGTTCGTTACAATTCTTCTTAGAGAACGCGTCCGCGCGCGAGCGTGCGCGCGCGCGCGCGTGTGTGTGTGTGTGTGTGTGTGTGTGTGTGAAGCTAGCGTATCATTTGATGGAAACTCGCTAATTATTGAGAGATCTGAGTAGATTTTCAATAGTTCTATAGTTCCTGATAGATAAAACAAATAGTTCTGTCCATTATAGCAAAAAAAGCTTTAGTGCAAAGTGAGACCAGGTTCACGCAGCTTCTCACTTTGTCCTGCGATGATTTCCGACTAGATCTCTGTAGGATTTTCAAAGATCTATAGTTCTAGATGAGTTCCAGAAAGAGTTCTGGCGAGAAACCATGTTATTTTAATTTTTAAATAATTTTAAACACCGCGAAATGTACGTTTCGGATATATAGATGAGACGCTGTCTAAATTTCGACAGTTCTTCGAGTTCTACAATTTTTCTCGGGTAGTTCTGATCGTATCCAAAGATTTTCTAAAGAGTTCTGGCAATTTGCATTATTATTTAATTTTTTAAATAATTTTTAAGTCCAAAAATCGGGCGTTTTCTCATATATGGGTAAGACGCTGTGCGGTTTATCAGAGTTCTGATCACAGTATTATATTTTTCGAGTAGGTACGAATGTATTTAATCGCTATCTGAAGAGTTCCGATGAATATTGTTATTTATTATTTGTTTAAAAATTTTTAAAGTGCAAAAATCGCGCGTTTTCTCATATATGGGCTTTAAAAGTTTTTAAACAAATAATAAATCACAATATTCGTCCGAACTCTTCGGAAAGCGATTAAATATATTCGTATCTACTTGAAAAATATAATATTGTGATGAGAACTGTGAGATACCGCACACTCCTATATGAAAGAACGCGCGATTTTCGGACTTAAAAATTATTAAAAAAATTAAATAATAATGCAAATTGCCAGAACTCTTTAAAAAATCTTTGGATACGATCAGAACTACCCGTGAAAAATTGTAGAACTCGAAGAACTGTCGAAATTTAGACAGCGTCTCATCTATATATCCGAAACGTACATTTCGCGGTGTTTAAAATTATTTAAAAAGTAAAATAACATTGTTTCTCGCCAAAACTCTTTCTGGAACTCATCTAGAACTATAGATCTTTGAAAATCCTACAGAAATCTAGTCGGAAATCATCGCAGGACAAAGTGAGACGCTGCGTGAACCTGGTGTCTCATTTTGCATTAAGGCTTCTTTTTGCTTTAATGGACAGAACTCTTTGTTTTATCTATTAGGAACGATAGAACTATTGAAAATCTACCCAGAACTCTCAATAATTAGTGAGTTCCCACCAAATGATACGTCAGCTTCACACACACCGACCGCGTTCAACGATAGTGTCGCGATTGACACAGTAATAGCTTTGTCTCTAATATTCGTGATAGATTTGTTATCAAGAGGCACGGTAGTGTCTCGCGCCAAGTGTACGCGCAGCGTCGTGCCGAGATCGACGAGCCTCTTTTACGCGAGACGTCGTATTGACAGATCCTTCGATTATTGGATCTCAAAAACGACTGAACCAACAAAATTTTAAGTAGGCTCGATGAATAGCTTGGGTTTAAGTTGTATAATGAAAGTATTTTTATTTTTTTTCTGCGTGACCTACGAGCGGAGATATCGCGATGTAAAGACTGAATTGGGAAATTTTTGATTAAGAAACATCGTCATTATCATCGTCGTCGCCCTGGCCAGAGGTGGGGAAATGTACTGTTCGTATTTTCAACGTAAGGCGTCGCCCGATGTGTCGGAAAACATTAGGTGCTGCCGCATGTGCGCTTAGTTCGAGGCGTCGCGACGTGACGCGTCGCCGTTATGCGGCGTCTGCACTGACTGAGCTGTACTGCTGAACTGGTGTAATAAGTTAAATTATATCAATAAAATTTTAACCACAATGTGTCAAGTATAATTTTAATCACAATGTGTCAAGATGAATGAAACATTAATCTCAATTAGAGATTAACCTCAATGTATTAGTGATAAATAATCAAGAGGCAGGTTAAAATTTACAAAAATCGTGAAGATCAAGAAGCATAGTTATATAAATTCTAAATAAATATCCGCCTTTTATTTATTCACAGTTTGATCTTATATATAAGATTGTCTCGAATTTATTTTCAAACCTTAAATACTAAAATCATTTCAATGATTATGGAGCGTTTGAAGACTGAAAATATATTTGAAATGATCTTAAAAAAATAAGATTAGAGATTATATGTATGAATTCCCGCACATTAATATTAAATTTATTGGCTGCTGTGCGTCGATATAAGGCTGCTGTGCGCCCACATAAACTAGAACATCTATTTCTTTTCACTATTATTTTTTGGCCAGTGTTTATAGTTTAAGTTTAATCATAAGATATATATATATATATCTTATATTATGATATATGATATAAGATATATAAATATATAAATGTTATATTTTCTATCGAACCATTGCCACATTTTTATTTTCCATTACAGAGCACATTCCTTATCAATGATTTTCCCTTAATACCAATACCAACGGAAGTTGCAAAATAACCTGTAAGAGTATATGATCAGATATCGGAGATTTGGTATCGTCCGGATCCTAAGTTTCATTTCCCAGAATGTTATGTGAATTTCCATTTTATTTCCTCTCTCGGACTTCAGTCGCCGAAGAAGTAAGTAATAACATAAAAAAGTATAATAATCATGATTATATAATGAATAATTTTTAGTTTGATTTTTACTATTATGACTTTTAGAAAAGTATAATATTCATGATTATAAAATAATTTGTATTTTATTTTTTTAATATTCACATTAATGATATTTCAGTGCAGTTCTCATGGAAATATATTGCAATCTATTAAAACTGTTATTAATTGAAGAACTATATCCAGCTATAGCAATCAAATTTGATTATATTATCAGTACTTTATCGAATACGAGATTGTTTTGAGTTTATTTTCAGACTTTAAATACTAAAATTATTTCATTGATTATGGAGCGTTTGAAGACTGAAAATGTATTTGAAACGATCTTAAAAAGATAAGATTAGAGATTATATGTATGAATTACCGCACACTGATATTAAATTTATTGGCTGCTGTGCGTCGATATAAAGCTGCTATGCGCTCACATAAGGCTGCTGTGCGCCCACATAAACTAGAACATCTTTTCCTTTTCACTATTACTCTTTGGTCAGTGTTTATAATTTAAGTTTAATCATAAGATATATAATATATATATATATATATATATATATATATATGTATATCTTATGATATAAGATATATAAATATATAAATATTATATTTTCTATCGAACCATTGCCACATTTTTATTTTCTATTACAGAGCACATTCCTTATCAATGATTTTCCCTTAATACCAATACCAATGGAAGTTTCAAAATACGCTGTAAAATCATATGATCAGATATCGGAGATTTTGGTATCGTCCGGATCCTAAGTTTCGTTTCCCAGAATGTTATGTGAATTTCCATTTTATTTCCTCTCTCGGACTTCAGTCGCCGAGAAAGTAAGTAATAGCCCAGTAAACATCTGATATCCTATGTATATACGTGGAATATCCATAATGTGAAAAAAATATACTGTACATACTATGTACATACAAAGAATATACACAAATGTATGTGTACTTATGGATATACATAGGACATTGAATGGATATACATTTGTATATTCGACTAAGACTACTGCCAGTATATACATAGAATATATCTCATGTACATGAAATGTATATACATCAAATGTATATACATATTATATATGGTGATGTACATACATTTATGGATGTACATAGAATATTGTATGAATATACATAACATGTGTATTCAAACGAGACTATTGCCTGTATATACATAGAATATATCTCATATACATGAAATGTAAATACATCAAATGTATATACGTGTTATATATGCTGATATAGATATATTTATGGATGTATGTAGAATATTATATGAATATACATAACATATATATTTAAATGAGACCGCTGCCTGTATATACTTCATACAGAACAGAAGTTAAAACGTTGCTAAGACGTTGCAATGTTGAGTGTTAAGATATCAATATTTTTTCAATGTTAAATTTATGTTGATTTTCTTACATTGATTCTTTATGTCACTACAATGTTGAAAGAATATTGAATAATAAATTATAACCAAGACAGCACATGATATCAGTCAAATATTCTGTATTCATACTATGAATATATATATATATATATATATATATATATATATATATAGAATTAATTAAGATATTATAGAATTTTTCTGTAAATAATGTACATGATATATATATATATATATATATATATATATATATCATGTACATTATTTACAGAAAATTCCTATAATATCTCGTATAGTATTACTTCCTGTATATCCTTAGAATATACTTGTAATATCTCTTATAATATATTTTGAATTACGCAGAAATTAGTCATTAATGGATATATATGTATGTAGCAATGTGTGTAACAAATAAGTAATATCATTTTAAAATTTTTATAAAATCTTTTTATAGAAAAGTCACCGCGTTGTAAGAAACAGCTCTTTCTTGGTTAGGTTAGATATCCACAAACTCGCATAAGTTCGACTCACGCCGCTAGGAGTCGCAAGGGTTATTTTATCGTTTTCTCGTAAGTAAAGTACGTTTCGGAAACTATATAAATAAGCTTAAAGTTCATCTTTTAACTATTCAAAGCACGATGTTTCTTCGCGTAAATGCGTTGAATATAACCTCAGTAAGGCATCTAACTTATGAAATAGATGCTCTTATTTTAAATATGTACATTTTGAAAATAACACATAATTTACAATGTTGGTGTAACATTGCACTATTATAACGCAATATTTCTGAGATGTTGCTTCAACATTTGTGTGCTGTATGGAATACACGTATATAGGTACATACAATGAACGTGTAATGCACATTTTTCGAGTATATCGCATGTATATGCCACGAATGTGTAATGTACATCCTCGGGATATACCCCATGTAATACCATGAATGTGCATTGCACATTCTTAAAATATACCTTATGTATATACTATGAATATACATTGCGTATTTTTAGAATATACTTATGTATGTACTATGGATATCCTATGTACATACATGTGGTAATTATTTCACATACATATGATATGCGCTGTATATACTTTTCACATTCTTTACATATACATAGAATATGAAATATCCATATATGTATATACATAGGACATACATAGGATGTCTTAATGTTTATTGGGAGCATAAAAAAGTATAATAATCATGATTATATAATGAATAGTTTTTAGTTTGATTATTATGATTTTTAAAAAAGTATAATATTCATGATTATAAAATAATTTGTATTTTATTTTTAAATATTCACATTAATGATATTTCAATGCAGCTCTCATGGAAATATATTGCAATGTATTAAAACTGTTATTAATTGAAGAACTATATCCAGCTGTAGCAATCAAATTTGATTATAGTATCAGTACTGGATCGAAAGGGATTACAATAAAAATTAATGAATTTAATGGAAAACTGCCAGTAAGTATACGTTTAATTAAAGTGGATATTAGAGATTATTATCAAGCCGATGTAACATCGATTGAATCATCGGTGTTACTCGATCTGTTAATCGTAAGTGTTAAATAATAGTTTCATATATTTTGAATGCATAGATCTCTTTATGTCTATTATTGTATTTATTTTTACTTAATGACATATCGTATGCAATCGTTGAGTTTTAATCCGCATTCTTTTCAGCTAATGGAAGCATCGTTATTCAATCGATTAAGAACTCTAGAACAGCTTGATTATGATGTCTCTTGCGTTTTTAGAGATATAAACGGAATTTTGGGATATTATTGTGTATTACCGTTCACAACCAGGCAGATAAATAAACAATGTATCTTCAATACATTGAAGATGTGTGCTGATATCAATCTGGAAGAAGAAGTTAATAGAAATTGGGCCGAGATTACGAAGTGGCGATACATGTTTGACAAACTCGAGAGAGAAATGCTCGCAATGAAGAATGTAAAAATCGACGTGCTGAAAGAATGTTTAGCAGCGCATACACTGAATGGAAACAACTTAAAAAGAAATAATTATATTATAGATATTGCAGAGGATCGTAAGAAAGCGCATAAAATATTATAAGCAAATAAAATGTAAAGTCATATTGAGAAATAAATATAATTGTATTCAAGATATGACAAACACGTTTTCAACAAAACATTAAACTTCCGAAAATATTAGCCAACCATATATGAACTTTCTCGCCTACTTCCTTTCTCCTCCTTTCATTCTTTCTCGCTCGTTCTAACATGCAGCGCAGGATCACTTTATCAACTGAACACAGAGGATTCTACAAAATCTCTTAAGGGGATGCTGGACTGACGCTCGAACTTGATCGAGGTCGATAATGTAGATGGAATTCTAAGATATAATATTATAAATTATCAAATTGGCTTTACAGAATACAAAATTCTTTTGCAGGATTAAAGTACGCGCAAAAATGAACCACGCGAGTATCGACTTCACATCAAAAACAAAAAAAAAATTAAAAATATTCGCTCTTCTTTACCTTAAATTTAACCTACAATGAATAAAATGAGTTGGTCAAAAAATCTCTCTTATTAGAGATTTGTTCGTACTTTTATTGCTACCACAGTGTTCGTTACTTCTTTCCGTGGGGTGCTGTGCCTCGGTTTATGTGTCTAACCTCATATAACCTTTATATGAGTGAATGTTTCTGTGTGTTGACAGCTGAAGAGTGCAGAAGGTACTGTTCACAATAGATAATTAATATAATTATTTAATTTTATGCCTTTTTCGGTCTTCAATTGGGCACGGCACCCCACGTTTTCGTTCGTACTTTATACATGTCAAAGGCTTTTTTAATCCGTAAAGCCAATTCGATGATTTCTTGCTCATTACGAAATGAGCTGTAATGTCGGTATCCAGCATCCCAGTGAGAAATGATTGGTCGAATCGATATCGAAAAGACATCGATGCGACTGCAAAAAACATCAAATCGATATCGAATCGATATCGATTTGACCAACCATTTCTCACTGGGATCCCCTTAAATATCCTAATTTCGCGTGTGTATATGTGTTGTGAGAGGTTGCATTTATAGAAAAGTTTAAATGAAGGTCTAAATATTATACTCTAAAAAAAGGAGGAAACTATCTGTCAAATGGATTAATTGCTCTGCTCTCTCTCTCTCTCTCCCCTCTCTCCCTCCCTCCCACCCCTTCCCACCCTCTCTTCTTTTTTTTTCTCCCTTTCTTTCTCAGGAAAAAAAGTACTCATTGGGGGGTATAATTTTTTTTATTTTCAAGACAACACGTTTTCAGTATATAACATTAAATTAACATTAAACTTCCGAATTTATAATAAGTATTAAAAATTAAAATTATTAATTATGGTTTTTCCTCTTCCGCTGCCGCCGCCGCGTCCGCCGCCGCGACCATGTCCACGATAGTGGTCATAATAATTTCCCCGACGCCTTGTATTTCGACCAGCACGTTGCCATCGAGCAGCTGAAAAAGAAATATATGTAGTAGTAGAAAAGAAATATACGTAATAGTATTTTTTAATAGATATTTTTAACTTACGTCTTTTTAATTGTGGAGGCTGTTCTTGGGGCAACCCCTGATTCAGCGGCGGCGGCGGTGGCGGCGGCGGCGGTGGATGCTGCTGCACCGGCGGCGTCGGTGCATGCTGCTGCAGTGGCGGCGGCGGCGGCGGCAGCTGCTGCGGAAGAGGCAGCGGCGGTGCAACCGTTGCCGCCGCTTGCGACATATGCAATTTTTCGATTTGTACTGCCGCACGAGTTAATGTATCTTCATCTGTTTCCATCAACAACCTATAATTTAATAATATGAATAATTAATATAATAATACAGTAATTAAATTAAATTTATTAATACTTATTTAATATACTTACGCACGTTCTTGCTCCATCTTTTTCGTCGCCATTTTTATTAGAGCTTTCTTCACTTTTTATTCAATTGTCTTCGTCATTGATATTGAATAGGTACTAGATAGGTACACTATAATAGGTACACTATAGGTGCATATGTGTAACGGTTTTTTTTAGAACTTCCTAAGGATTTGATAAATAATTGACATACTGTGATAATTTCAAAGTTACATGGCGGCGCCCGTAAGGCGATCGCGAATGTCAGTGAGTCTGCAGGGGACGTTTTGAGCCCCTCAGCATGCGTTTCGTCATTCTTTCGAATTTTCGTACGTACGAGTTGGACTGTGTGCTTAATTTCGGTGACTGCGCCCGAGATTTTTAATCAACAACTTAAAAACTGAAGGAGCTATCAGCTGTAAGTACGTTGGACATTTTTGGCATATCTTTCGTCGCAGATGATACTGCTTATTTTGACTTGTGGCTTTCTGCGTAATCTTTGTTGTGTGCAATCGCACTTTAGTAACTGCATGGTTTTAGGATTAGATGCATAACTTTTGTTGAGAGAAGCCGTATTTTCGGTGACTGCGAACGTGATTTTTAATCAGCAACTTAGAGACTGAAGGAGCTATCAGCTGTAAGTATGTTGGTTACTTTCGACATATCTTTCATTACGGATGATTCTACTTATATCCGCTTGTGACTTTCTGTGTAATCTTTGTTGTAGGCGATCCCACTTTAGCAACTGCATGGTTTTCGACATAAAACAGCACGCGAACGAAGAAAACAGAAAGAGTTTTAGAAAAAATGTGAGAATACAAGAATGAGGTAAATAAGGAAAAAAACGAAAAAGAAAGGAAGAAAGAGAGAGAGAGAATACGCCAAAAAGACGAAAGAAACACAAGCATCTGGTAAAAAATTTTTCAAATAAAATTACATATAAATATATGTAATTAGATGTCAAATATATATGTATACATGTTCATATATATGTATACATGTCCATACATATTTTCTATCTTTTTTATAATCTTTCTTTGCATATAATTAGAAGAAATTATTTAAAAAATCATTTACGCATTTCTTTTTTATTGAAAAGGAAGCTTAAAGAAATGGAAAAAAATTGTTTATAATCTTGTATGAATGTAAATAATTTATATATTGTATAATTGTACATATAATAGCCGTTATTACGTTTATATATAATTATATATATTTCTTTAAACTTCCTTTTCTATAAAAAAGAAATGCAAAAATGATTTTTTAAATAATTTCTTCTTATTAGTCTTTTTATTATATACGAAGAAAGATTATACAAAAGAAAGAAAACATATATGAACATGCATGCATATATATATGTGTGTATATATATATATATATATATATATATATATATATTTGACATATAATTACATATATTTATGATTTTATTTGAAAAATTTTTTACCGAAGAGAAGCGAAGGAATGAGAGAGAAGATATGAGGAAAATGTAAGAGACAAAGAAAAAATGAGAGAAAGAATGAGAGAAAAAGAAGAAAAGAACGCGAAAGTGAGAGGATGAATAAGGGAGAAAACGAAAAGGAAAAAGGGGGAGGGAGAGAGAGAGAGAGAGAGAGAGAGAAGAGGTAGAATAAGCGAAACAGAGAGTGAGAGGTCAAATAAGGGAGAAAATGAAAAAGAGAAAGGGAAGAAGGAGGAGGGGAGAGAGAGAGAGAAAGAGAGAGAGAGAGAGAGATCATACCAAAAAAAGTGTACAAACAAGAACAAAAGCGAAGGAATGAGAGTGAGGATGTGAAAGGAATGTAAATGACAGAAAAAAAGTGAAAGAGACAAAATGGAAGAAAAATTGAAGAGATAATGAGAAGAGATTAGAGCAGAGAGCGAACCAAAAAAGAATACGCGAACAAAGAAAAGAAAAAGAAAAACAAAAAGAGAGTTAAAAAGAAAGCGTGAGAACGCGAGAATGAGAGATAAAATAAAGGAAAAAATGAAAAAGGAAGAAAAAAGAGAGAAAAAATGAAAGAATGGATGTGAAGAGAATTAATGTAAAAAACAGAGTGATAGAGATAGAATAGATAGAAGAAAGAAAAAGAATAAAGTGAGACTGAGAAGAGGTTAGAGCAGAAAACGAAATTAAAGAGAGTACGTGAACAAAGGAAAGAGAAAAAGAAAAACAAAAAGAGTTAAAAAGAAAGTGTGAGAATGTGAGCATGAGGAAATAAGAAGAAGACGAAACAGAGAAAGAGAATGGTAAAAAGAGAGAGAAAGCACGCCAAAGAGTAGCGCAGAAACAAGAATAAGAACGAAGGAATGAGAGAGAAAGAGAACACGCCAAAGAGAGCGCAGAAATACAAGCAAGAGCGAAGAAACGAGAGAGAAGATGTGAAGAAAATATAAGAGACAGAGAAAAGGTGAGAGAAAGACTGAAAGGAAATAAAGTTGAAAGAGAGAACAAGAGGAGATTGGAACAAAGGGCGAAGTTTGAGAGAACATGCAAATAAAAAAGAGAAAGAGAGAAACAGTATACGAGTTAAAGAGAAACTGTGAGAACGCGAGAGTGAGAGGTAGAATAAGGAAAAAAATGAAAAAGAGAAAGGGTGGAAGGAGGAGGGGGGAGAGAAAGAGAAAGTGAGAGAGAGACACACAGAGAGAGAGAGAGATCATATCAAAAAAAGTGTACAAACAAGAACAAAAGCGAAGGAATGAGAGTGAGGATGTGAAAGGAATGTAAATGACAGAGAAAAAGTGAAAGAGACAAAATGATAGAAAAATTGAAGAGACAATGAGAGGAAATTAAAGCAGAGAGCGAACCAAAAGAGAGTACGCGAACAAAGAAAAGAAAGAGAAAAACAAAAGAAAGTTAAAAAGAGAGAGAGAGATTGAACGATTACATTTCTTAAAAGACACTAATAACCAAATTATTTTGAAATTATTATCTGAATAATAAAAGAAGTAATCATTAATATAATTAAATACATAATTGAATACATATATGGGACGTTCCACGTCAACCGGGACAAGGCTATGGACAAAATTTCTTACAGCCAATAAAAACGTTTGAGGTCTAAAAATCTTTGTGTTGATGTATACTTTTAAACGCAACGTGGCCTTTGGTTAAAATCCAATATGGCGGACATATATAACGGCAACAATGTATGAAATGTGCAGATTATTGAACATTATTATTTATTAAAGTGCGAAAACTGTTCGCAACGGCTTGAAATTGATCATTCAGGGGTTTTAGAGGTCTCTGATCAAGAATCTGAAGTCAAAATTTTAAAATTTAAAATGTCGAATTTAATATGGCGGCTATATATCCAAATATCCCATTATAAGGGACTCAAATTGCTCACAACGGCCTGCAAAATATTCCTTTGAGGTTGCTGATTACTAATATAAATCAAGATTTGTTAATTTGAAGTAAAAGTTTCATTATTGGGACGTTATTTCAATTAATACATGTAGAAAGCTCTCTGCGTTTACAGGGTTGAGACTGTTTTCGAGTTTGGTTTTTTATTTATAGTCATTCTAGTACATTTGAACTTAATTTTTTATTAGAAAAAGTAAGGCTAACGAGAAAGCAATAACAGCGTTTAAAAGAGCTAACTTTCAGCTTTTTAATGCTTCTTCGCGGAGTACTGTATGTTGATTTGTTTACGAGTAATAAGTGATCAAAGTCAAAATGACCATTTCTTCTTCAAACCTTGATAACTCGGTGAAAAAAAATTGCACAGCGATCAGCAACTACTCAAATTAAAGAAGAATTAGGCTTTCATTTGATGTATAAAACATGCTCGAAAAAAAAATTATCCAAGTCCGTGCACGCTTTAAAATTAAGCTAATTTTAAAATATCAAACATGCCCTCTAATTTAAGGGGTTTCTGTTGCATAAATGTCCCTAATCAAAAAAATATGTACACCATTTTAAAGCTGAGATTTTAACCTTTAATTAAAAAAAAAAGTTTATTGCTCTACGATTATTTCTCGCAGAGTTATGATCTGTTAAATTTCAGTAATTTTTGGCATAAATTTTTTGATGGCATATTTTTTTTGAGCAGTGTGTGTATATATATATATATATACATATATATATATATATATATATATATGCATGCATGTTCATATATGTTTTCTTTCTTTTGTATAATCTTTCTTCGTATATAATAAAAAGACTAATAAGAAGAAATTATTTAAAAAATCATTTTTGCATTTCTTTTTTATAGAAAAGGAAGTTTAAAGAAATATATATAATTATATATAAACGTAATAACTGCTATTATATGTACAATTATACAATATATAAATTACTTACATTCATATAAGATTATAAACAATTTTTTTCCATTTCTTTAAACTTCCTTTTCAATAAAAAAGAAATGCGTAAATGATTTTTTAAATAATTTCTTCTAATTATATGCAAAGAAAGATTATAAAAAAGATAGAAAATATGTATGGACATGTATACATATATATGAACATGTATACATATATATTTGACATCTAATTACATATATTTATATGTAATTTTATTTGAAAAATTTTTTACCAGATGCTTGTGTTTCTTTCGTCTTTTTGGCGTATTCTTTCTCTCTCTTTCTTCCTTTCTTTTTCGTTTTTTTCCTTATTTACCTCATTCTTGTATTCTCACATTTTTTCTAAAACTCTTTCTGTTTTCTTCGTTCGCGTGCTGTTTTATGTCGAAAACCATGCAGTTGCTAAAGTGGGATCGCCTACAACAAAGATTACACAGAAAGTCACAAGCGGATATAAGTAGAATCATCCGTAATGAAAGATATGTCGAAAGTAACCAACATACTTACAGCTGATAGCTCCTTCAGTCTCTAAGTTGCTGATTAAAAATCACGTTCGCAGTCACCGAAAATACGGCTTCTCCCAACAAAAGTTATGCATCTAATCCTAAAACCATGCAGTTACTAAAGTGCGATTGCACACAACAAAGATTACGCAGAAAGCCACAAGTCAAAATAAGCAGTATCATCTGCGACGAAAGATATGCCAAAAATGTCCAACGTACTTACAGCTGATAGCTCCTTCAGTTTTTAAGTTGTTGATTAAAAATCTCGGGCGCAGTCACCGAAATTAAGCACACAGTCCAACTCGTACGTACGAAAATTCGAAAGAATGACGAAACGCATGCTGAGGGGCTCAAAACGTCCCCTGCAGACTCACTGACATTCGCGATCGCCTTACGGGCGCCGCCATGTAACTTTGAAATTATCACAGTATGTCAATTATTTATCAAATCCTTAGGAAGTTCTAAAAAAAACCGTTACACATATGCACCTATAGTGTACCTATTATAGTGTACCTATCTAGTACCTATTCAATATCAATGACGAAGACAATTGAATAAAAAGTGAAGAAAGCTCTAATAAAAATGGCGACGAAAAAGATGGAGCAAGAACGTGCGTAAGTATATTAAATAAGTATTAATAAATTTAATTTAATTACTGTATTATTATATTAATTATTCATATTATTAAATTATAGGTTGTTGATGGAAACAGATGAAGATACATTAACTCGTGCGGCAGTACAAATCGAAAAATTGCATATGTCGCAAGCGGCGGCAACGGTTGCACCGCCGCTGCCTCTTCCGCAGCAGCTGCCGCCGCCGCCGCCGCCACTGCAGCAGCATGCACCGACGCCGCCGGTGCAGCAGCATCCACCGCCGCCGCCGCCACCGCCGCCGCCGCTGAATCAGGGGTTGCCCCAAGAACAGCCTCCACAATTAAAAAGACGTAAGTTAAAAATATCTATTAAAAAATACTATTACGTATATTTCTTTTCTACTACTACATATATTTCTTTTTCAGCTGCTCGATGGCAACGTGCTGGTCGAAATACAAGGCGTCGGGGAAATTATTATGACCACTATCGTGGACATGGTCGCGGCGGCGGACGCGGCGGCGGCAGCGGAAGAGGAAAAACCATAATTAATAATTTTAATTTTTAATACTTATTATAAATTCGGAAGTTTAATGTTAATTTAATGTTATATACTGAAAACGTGTTGTCTTGAAAATAAAAAAAATTATACCCCCCAATGAGTACTTTTTTTCCTGAGAAAGAAAGGGAGAAAAAAAAAGAAGAGAGGGTGGGAAGGGGTGGGAGGGAGGGAGAGAGGGGAGAGAGAGAGAGAGAGCAGAGCAATTAATCCATTTGACAGATAGTTTCCTCCTTTTTTTAGAGTATAATATTTAGACCTTCATTTAAACTTTTCTATAAATGCAACCTCTCACAACACATATACACACGCGAAATTAGGATATTTAAGGGGATCCCAGTGAGAAATGGTTGGTCAAATCGATATCGATTCGATATCGATTTGATGTTTTTTGCAGTCGCATCGATGTCTTTTCGATATCGATTCGACCAATCATTTCTCACTGGGATGCTGGATACCGACATTACAGCTCATTTCGTAATGAGCAAGAAATCATCGAATTGGCTTTACGGATTAAAAAAGCCTTTGACATGTATAAAGTACGAACGAAAACGTGGGGTGCCGTGCCCAATTGAAGACCGAAAAAGGCATAAAATTAAATAATTATATTAATTATCTATTGTGAACAGTACCTTCTGCACTCTTCAGCTGTCAACACACAGAAACATTCACTCATATAAAGGTTATATGAGGTTAGACACATAAACCGAGGCACAGCACCCCACGGAAAGAAGTAACGAACACTGTGGTAGCAATAAAAGTACGAACAAATCTCTAATAAGAGAGATTTTTTGACCAACTCATTTTATTCATTGTAGGTTAAATTTAAGGTAAAGAAGAGCGAATATTTTTAATTTTTTTTTTGTTTTTGATGTGAAGTCGATACTCGCGTGGTTCATTTTTGCGCGTACTTTAATCCTGCAAAAGAATTTTGTATTCTGTAAAGCCAATTTGATAATTTATAATATTATATCTTAGAATTCCATCTACATTATCGACCTCGATCAAGTTCGAGCGTCAGTCCAGCATCCCCTTAACACTGCCTATGTAAAGCCATTGAACGTATTGCTCAATTCATTTTTACACTGTGTTATTTCCGTGTATTGTTGTTGTATTCAAAGAGATATTGCTTTGATATAACATAATCTATTGTTGGACGTATGATCAGATAGATTCATAATCAGGAGCAATTTACGTGTTTCTGTGATAAATTTGGCGATGTGTTTAGGAATAATTTTATGATGATAAAATTTTAGTAATTATTTGACCGCTTCTGAATCTTTTTTCTTTTAAACTGATTTTTCTTATAGATTGACATAAATATTGAAAATAATAATTTAGTTAATTATTATTATGATAAATATTCATAATTATTTAGAGAATAGGCCCATTAAAAAACATTTCATTTATTATTTTTAAATATAAATGCTATTTAAAAGTATCTCTTAATACTGCTTAATACTACGTAAAGTAATTGAACGTATTGCTCAATTAATATTTACACTGTATTATTTCCGTGTGTGGTTGTTGTATTTAAAGAGACATTGCTTTGATATAAGCTATTATTTGATCTATTGTTTGACGTATTATCAGATAGATTCATAATCAGGAGCAATTTACGTGTTTCTGTGATAAACTTGGCGATGTGTTTAACAATTATTTTATGATGATAAAATTTTAGTAATCATTTGACTGCTTCTTAGTCTTTTTTCTTTTAAAATGATTTTTCTTATAAATTAGCAGAAATATCGAAAATAATAATTTAGTTAATTAATATTATGATAAACTTCTACAAATATTTAGAGATTTGTCCCATTAAAATATTTCATTTATTATTTTCAAATATAAATGCTATTTAAAAGTATCTCTTAATACTGCCTACGTAAAGCCATTGAATGTATTGCTTAATTAATACTTACACTATATTGTTTCCGTGTATGGTTGTTATATTCAAAATATTTGGTTTTTATATAACGCGATCTATTGTTTGACATATGATCAGATAGATTTATAATCAGGAGCAATTTACGTGTTTGATGAATTTTATGATGATAAAATTTTTGGAATTATTTGACCGCTTCTTAATCTTTTTTCTTTTAAATTGATTTTTCTTATAGATAGACATAAATATCAAAAATAATAATTTAATTAATTATTATTATAATAAGCATGTGACGATACGCCTCCCCTCCTCGTCACTAGTCGACGAGCGCCCACGCACAGCGCTCCGGCCCACGCGATTTCCCCCACCACGCCGGCATCCACCTACGCACTATCCCCACCACGCCGGCATCTGCCGGGTATAAAAAGGGGCCGCCGCAGCAAGACAGGATCATTCCTCGCGGTCAGGAGCCACTGACCGCATCCCCTACACAGCGTCACGGTGTTGCCGTGCGCAGCCGGGTACTACCGGTGTGTAGACTTCCTCCTCCGGGTGCGACCGGAGGCTCTTTACCTGCCCGACTCCTGACCGCGCTGGGTGCTACCTGCGTATCCGCACGGCGTAACGGTGTTGCCGTTACGCAACCGGGAGCCACCGGTGTGCAACCAATCCCCTCCTCGGGAGCTCCCGAGGAGACACCGTACCTGTCCTGTTTCCCTGCCGAGTGCCACCGAGGCACTACATCGAAACGTCCGCGTCGTACTCCGACACGACCTGCGTCCGCGAATCACGCGTCGCGCCGTTTATGTATAAGTCGCGCCGTTCTTTGTAAACCGCGCTCCGTTTAGAATATAAGTCGCGCCGTCCTTTGTAAGCCGCGCTCCGTTTCTGTTTATACATCGTAGTCTATAAGTACACACACACCGACCTAATCGACACCCGCGACACTACACACATACACATATTATTTTGTATAATCCATTTCTTCATGTTATATATATGAATAAATATTGTTATTTTATTTTCTAAAACCAGAGCAGTGTCTTCTCCTTTTTCCCACCCTCGACCCCGGCGAGCTATTATAAATACCCGCGTGAAAAAGGCGTACCGTTACAAGCATTCATAAATATTCAGAGAATTGGCCCATTAACATGTTTCATTTATTATTTACTGTTTCGACATTGTCAAAATGTGCCGGATTGAATTTGCGCGCCGTAGCGCGATCTAGCGCGATCTCAGTCGGCGCGAGCGGTCATGTGAGGGGACGCGCGAAGGACGCGGCGACGGGACTAGCTTGAAATCGGCAGCGGAACCGGCTTAGCAACGAGTTGTTGAGCGGTGTGCTTCGTCTTCATTCCGGCAAAAGCGTCTGAGTTTTCGGGCTCCCGAATAGACGGCAGCGGGAGAGTTCGTGTGCGTTTTCTTTTTTCTTAATAATTTCTCAATAGTTTCGGAGTGCTGTGTGAGATTATCTGAGAGCGAGTGGACAAGTCAGTGCGAGGTCTATTCATCGAGCGGACGGCGACGCTCCATACGAGACGGTCTCGGAGATTGGCGAGATCGGTGAGGACGTTCTGACGCCTTCCTTCCTTTTCTTCCCGAACCTGATTGTCCTAGAGCGAGTTCTCCACGTCGAGAAGGCACAGGTTGGGAAGTAGTTGCTCCCATCTGTGAGCCCATCCAAGGTTTGACCAATTCGTTTTTTCTTCACCGTTTCATCGACATGTGTTTCGAGTGACGGGCATCGCGCCATTTTCGTAGTTGCACGTCCGCGTGATAACATCGACGCTGCCTTGATTTCTTAAAGTTACCGCGCTATTACGTGTATTATCAGAACCGATACTTCTGCCATTTGCTCCGTTAAATCTCTGCATAGTATATTACGCGTTAGAAAATATGTGACACGATCGCCGCTTTCTTTTCACGCATTTTATCCGAAAGTATTTTTGACTGCATATCCATTGCTTCGATATCGACTCAACGGTGTTTTGTTTCTTAAGACATTCGCGTCGGGAGTTGTGAATAGCGTGCGAGTGATCGTAGTTATTTTGTTGTTGTTGCATCCAAGTTTCGTTGTCATATTAGACGCTACATTGTATGTTATTACTCGACTAATCGTATTGCTATACGTACTTCGTGTTTGAGTTCACGCTGTTATAGATAGCGTTACTGCGATATAAGATGTCCGTATGCTGACTGCCATTTTGCGATTGGAGTTACATTAATAGATTTCCCTCGAGTCTATGGAAATAATACGTTGTTGAACGGAGGAGTTGTCGTAATTGATAAACGTTGCAGTGCGAGTCTGCGGAGATAAACTTACATCTGATTCACATGTTTGAGGCTCTGACGGGCAACACGATGTTGCAAGCTTTTTTCGAACCTTAAAGGTCAGGTTTCGAAACGTTGCAGTGCGAGTCTGCGATGTGCAGTGCAAGTCTGCGGAGATAAATGGGCATTCGGCCCAGAAATACGCCATATTCGGGCGATCGTGCAGCACGAGTCTGCGATGTAAAATTTCAGGCCTCTTACATGATGACGAACAGCTCGAGGCTGTCTGGAAGTTTTACGACCATTTTTTTTTTTACTGCAACTGACCATACTGCGACTGCTCGGATTACCGCGACGGGTGGTTACCCTTTTAGCGTTTTTCTCTCTGCGCTTTTGGTATACTACGTTCCTGTATTTCCTGCACGCTGGTTTCCTGCACCCACAGCGCGCCTTTCATCCTTGCGATCTACGCTCCTGTCAGCTGTACTTCCTGCGCGCTGGTTTCCTGCACCCACAGCGCGCCTTTCATCCTTGCGTTCTGCGTTCCTGTCAACTGTATTTTTCTGCGCGCTGGTTTCCTGCACCCACAGCGCGCCTTTCTTCCTTGCGTTCTACGCTCCTGACAACTGTACTTTCTGCGCGCTAGTTTCCTGAACCCACAGCGCGCCTTTCATCCTTGCGTTCTGCGTTCCTGTCAACTGTATTTTTCTGCGCGCTGATTTCCTGCAACCACAGCGCGCCTTTCATCCTTGCGTTCTACGTTCCTGCTAACTGTACTCCCTGCATGCAGTTATCTGCACCTTTCTGCGAGCTAATCATCCATTGAGAGGATACAATTCGGACTGACTCCTAAGTACCATTGTGTGTTCTGCATTTTCTTCACACGCCGCAACACGAACCAGATATTAATTCAAACGAATAAATATACATTTACAAATATAAATGCTATTTAAAAGTATTTCTTAATACTGCTTACGTAAAACTATTGAGCGTAGTGCTCAATTAACACTTACACTGTATTATTTTCGTGTGTCGATTTACGTGTTTCTGTGATAAATTTGGGGATGTGTTTAGGATTAATTTTATGATGATAAAATTTCAGTAATTATTTAATCGCTTTTGAATCTTTTTTCTTTTAAACTGATTTTTTCTTATGGATTGACATAAATATTGAAAATAATAATTTAGGTAATTATTATTATAAGTGTTCACAAATATTTAGAGAATTGGCCCATTAGAACGTCTCACTTATTATTTTTAAATATAACTGTTATTTAAAAGTATCTCTTAACACTGTCTACGTAAAGCCAATGTATTTATTGCTCAATTAATTCTTATACTGTATTATTTCCGTGTGCGGTTGTTGTATTTAAAGAAACATTGCTTTGATATGATCTATTATTCGATCTGTTGTTTGACGTATGATCTGATAGATTCATAATCAGAAACAATTTACGTATTTCTGTGATAAGCTTTAAGATTAATTCTATAATGATAAAATTTTCGTAATTATTTGACCGCTTATGAGTCTTTTTTTTTAACTAATTTTTCTTATAGATTGGGATAAATTAAGAAAATAATAATTTAGTTAATTATTATTATGATAAGCATTTATAAATATTTTGAGAATTGGCCCATTAAAATGTTTCAATTATTATTTTCAAGTATAAATGCTATTTAAAAGTATCTCTTAATATTGCCTACGTAAAGCCATTGAACGTATTGCTCAATTAGTACTTACACTATATTATTTCCGTGTGTAGTTGTTGTATTTAAAGAGACATTGCTTTAATGTAATATATTATTTGATCTATTGTTTGACGTATGATCAAATAGATTCATAATCAGGACTAATTTACTAAAATAAAATGTTTCTGTGATAAACTTGGCGATGTGTTTAGGATTAATTTTATGATGATAATATTTTAGTAATTATTTGACCGCTTCTGAATCTTTTTTCTTTTAAACTGATTTTTCTTATAGATTGGCATAAATTTCGAAAATAATAATTTAGTTAATTATTATAATGATAAATATTAATAAATATTTAGAGAATTGGCCCATTAAAACATTTCATATATTATTTACAAGTATAAATGCTATTTAAAAGTATCTCTTAATACTGCTTACGTAAAGACATTGAACATATTGCTCAATTAATACTTACACTCTATTATTTTTGTGTGTAAATTTACGTTTTTATGTGATAAACTTGGCGATATGTTTAGAATTAATTTTAGGATGATAAAATTTTAGTAATTATTTGACTGCTTCTGAATCCTTTTTATTTTAAACTGATTTTTCGTATAGAATGGCATAAGTATCGAAAATAATAATTTAGTTAATTATTATTATAAAAAGCATTTATAAATATTTAGAGAATGGACCCATTAAAATGATTCACTTATTATGTTCAATTATAAATTCTGTTTGAAATTATCTTTTGACACTGCCTACGTAAACCCATTGAACGTATTGCTCAATTAATAATCATAATTAATTATAATTTACGATTTTATTAAAATTTAAAAATGTTTCATACTGTCAGTGATGTAAAATTATAGTTCACTCTATAGATTTGTAATACTGATAGTGAATTTATGAATGAAGATATAATTCTAGATTCAATATTGTTAATAAGTTTAGATAATAATAACATAGCAACCGTAATAAATAAAATATAATTTCTTATGTTATGTGTTACCTTTTCAAAAAAAGGTACAAAAATGCGCCAAATATACGCGCCTAAAAAACGCTTAAAAAATTACGTCTCAAAAAAGAATCCTTCCACAAAACTACGCCTAAAAAAAGAACTCTTGTATTAATTACCTTTGTGTACGTACACGCAAATGCACACCCACACACACACATATGCGCACGCACAAACACATTAAGAGAGAGAAGGTTAGTCAATTAATTTATTCGGTTTGGCGGCGCCAAGTATTTAAAAAAAAAATTTATTTGTATTCAAATAATTATGTGTTAAAATTATTATCTTTCATACCGAATAAATATCTTAATTACCTAACTCTCTCTTTCTCTCTCTTACTGCGTGTGTGCGTACGATCAAATATTTATTTATAAAAGATTTATGTATAGTATTTAAATATTTATATATTAAAATATTTATTTGTATTAAATAATTATTTGTATAAAAATACTTATTTGTTTGCTTTATATTATCTCCTTTATTTCTTACAGACTATAAACACTAACCAAAGAGTATTATGAACTATCCATTTTTATAGTTGGCGCACTTCCTTGATATCACATTTTTTGTAGAAAAAACCTTTTTTGCACAAAGGTAATTAATACAAGAGTTTTTTTTTTAGGCGTAGTTTTGTGAAAGGATTCTTTTTTGAGGCGTAATTTTTTAAGCGTTTTTTGGGCGCGTATACGTGACGCATTTTTGTACCTTTTTTTGAAAAGGTAATTTTGTTAGGATTTCACATATTTTGTAGTAATTATTATTTCTTTTTTGAGGCGTAGATTTTTCGTGCAATTTGAAAGAATCTCGACGTCGATTATTTCGATGTTTCTATGTTTTTACAAAATATTATTTAAAAAACATTTCGCTACGTCTACTTTTCATGTCAAAATGGAATTTGTAAATATATATTATAAATAATAATTTTATTTAAAAAGTATGAATTCATGAATCTGATAATTGGCGACAAAAACAGTAATATCACGAAAACGTGCACATGAACTACATAGCCAATGTACACGTTTGGGCTGAAGGGTAACACGTATGTGTACAATTCTGATTCTGTTCCGTGCTATGGTAAGACGGGAGTTGCCTGGCACGATCTCTACGTGTGCCCCGGTGCCGCCGAACCCGTTGGTTCTCGTGGCGGATCTCCACGTCCCAATCTTCGCGATCCGAACATCCCGGTTGACGGGAACCGCCTGGCACGGTCCCTACGTGTGCCCAGGTGCCGCCGAACACGTAGGTTCTCGTGGCGGATCCCCACGTCGCAATCTTCGCGACCTGGACACCGCGGTTGACGGGGGTCGCCTGGCACGGTCCCTACGCGTGCCCCGGTGTCGCCGAACACGTTGGTTCTCGTGGCGGATCCCCACGTCGCAATCTTCGCGACCTGGACACCGCGGTTGACGGGGGTTGCCTGGCACGGTCCCTACGTGTGCCCAGGTGCCGCCGAACACGTTGGTTCTCGTGGCGGATCCCCACGTCGCAATCTTCGCGACCTGAACATCCCGATTGACGGGAGTCGCCTGGCACGGTCCCTACGCGTGCCCCAGTGCCGCTGAATCTATTGGTTCTCGTGGCGCATCTCTCTGTTGCGATCTTCGCGTCCCGGACATCCCGGTTGACGGAAGTCACCTGGCACGGTCCTTACGCGTGCCCCGGTGCCGCCAAATCCGTTGGATGACACATTGAGATTATGGCAGGGATGTTAAAATCCCATGTAAAAATTTTGACCAGTGTTTCAACGCCATCTAAAAGACAGGTAGCAAGAAATACGAACTACAATGCCAAAAATTCAATATGGCGTAGTACCGATCCTTAAAAAAGCTTTCACTTTTTATATTTAATTTAAATTATTATTAAATTTAAAATTTAATTAAATTAAGAACAAAATCGGAAAATAAGAAACAATTTTAAGGAAATAATACATAAAACTTTATTTAAAACATAATGTACGCATACATAACATGTGAAGTATTGATATTGAAAAAGATCAAATTAGCGCAAAGAATTAATCTATAAGAAATTACACATCTATTTTCGTATTAATTTCGATTAATTTTCGACAATGTCAATGTTCTAATTGTTCTAATCGTTATGTCTTAATTTCATAGCAAATATATTATCACATTTAGAATGTATTAATTTTTAAAACGATCGGCCAGATGTTCTTCGATGAATCTTTCGTCGCCTTGCAACCTTCATGTTAAATAACAAAGCGAATCATGAATTGCACGAACCTGAAACGTATAAAAAATTTAAACATAAAGACTAATTTTTAAAAAATCGATTAAATACTGTTTAGTTTGATGAAGATTAGCGTTACCATTGTATCTGCTTCTAATTCAGCATTAATTTTATCGAGATTCTCTTGCGATATACTCCTTCCTATGAGTGCAGCAACGTTCGAATAGATTATAAAGATGCTACTCCACCGAGCAGTTTGTCAACTAGAAGCGAACCGATAGCATCAAACATCGAATTGTCTAAATGTGAAGTCAAACTCATATATCCAACTGCGACAATGACTCCAAGTACCTGAAAATGATACAGAAATTATTTCATGCTCTATATATATATATATATATATATGTATATATATATATATATATATATATATATATATATATATATATATATATACACACACACACACGCACACACGCACACACACACACACACACGCACACACGCACACGCACGCACACACACGCACGCGCACACACACACACGCACGCACGCACGCACGCACGCACGCACGCACGCACGCACGCACGCACGCACGCACGCACGCACGCACGCACGCACGCACGCACGCACGCACGCACGCACGCACGCACGCACGCACGCACGCACGCACGCACGCACGCACGCACGCACGCACGCACGCACGCACGCGCACGCACGCACGCACGCACGCACGCACGCACGCACGCACGCACGCACGCACGCACGCACGCACGCACGCACGCACGCACGCACGCACGCACGCACGCACGCACGCACGCACGCACGCACGCACGCACGCACGCACGCACGCACGCACGCACGCACGCACGCACGCACGCACGCACACGCACGCACGCACGCACGCACGCACGCACGCACGCACGCACGCACGCACGCACGCACGCACGCACGCACGCACGCACGCACGCACGCACGCACGCACGCACACACACACACACACTGTAATAAAAATTATATTATTCACAATTTACATTATTAAAATATAATAAAATGTACTATATTTTAATGATGTCTATTATTAATAATGTAAATTATGACTAATATAATTTTTATTACAATACACATGCGTGTTAATTTTTTTCTTTATACATTTATGATCGTAAGCAAACATCGTTTTAATGATAAAACAAGAATGAAAACTTAAGGGGATGCTAAAGTGACGGTCAAACTTGATCGAGGTCGGTAACGTAGAATACGGAATAAAAATGTCAAAATTTCGACATTTTTAATTCCGTTTCCTACATTATCGATCCTAGTTCAAGCAAAACACACATACATGGCATGCTTGTGCGTGCAATGTTGCCGCCTCGATTGTTTACGATACGAGGAGAACAGATATATGATCTTTCCTTTTTCCTCTCATTGTTGCAAAGATTCTCGATGTTGCCAAGATTATCGATTATCCGAGACGGCTAAAGCGTCCGAATTTCCTTTTACCAGGCACTGCAGGGCCGCGCTACAAATCAGGGCCCTTCACCCTGATAATATTTTAATAAACATTAAAATCACATATGATTTAACACATATAATACCATACACATATAATACCATAATGACTATATTATATCTTATAAAAGAATATATTCCATAATTTGTATTAGACTTTGATGTATAGTACTAGTTTTGTCTTCAAGTGTTACTAAAACTATAGTACAAAATCATATTAATGTATGATTTTGAATATTGAGAACATTGAATGGGCCTCTCTAACGCCCATTCTTGTGAGAACGCAGCAAATAAATTTTTGTAATAACAAGTACCGTCATAAAAACAAGACGCTTCTGATTTTTATTACAGTCAGTACCGTCAAATAGATGCTTCTGTTCTTTATTATAAAAATCACATACCGTCAAAGTAGACGCTTTTAATTTTAGTTATATCATTTAAAATTGAGACAGAGAATCTTAGAAATTATGTAACGTTATTTCAAGATAACAATTTTGAATATTGAGAACAGTGAATGGGTCCCTCCAACGCCCATTCGCGTGAGAACGTAACTAATAAACTTTTTTCATCTCTCCGATTCAAATTTACAAATGTTTGTAATAACCAGTACTGTCATAAAAACAAGACGCTTCTGATTTTTATTACAGTCAGTCCCGTCAAATAGACGCTTCTATTCTTTATTATAAAAATCACATACAGTCAAAGTAGAAGCTTTTAATTTTAATTATATCATTTAAAATTCAGATTGAGTATCTTAGAAATTATGTTACGTTAATTCAAAATAACGATTTTGAATATTGAGAACAGTGAATGGGCCCCTCCAACGCCCATTCTTGTGAGAACGCAACAAATAAATTTTTGTAACAATTACTGTCATAAAAACAAGACGCTTCTGATTTTTATTACAGTCAGTCCCGTCAAATAGACGCTTCTGATTTTTATTATAATCAGTACCGTCAGATCACAGATGCCTCTAATTTTTATGTACAATATATAGTCAAGCAGTTTTATATTTTTATTTTATGTACTCAGTACCATCAAAATAGACGCTTCTGAATTTTATATGTAATATATAATCGTGCAGGTTTATATATATCAATTTTATAAACTCAGTACCATCAAAACAGACGCCTCTGATTTTTATTTATAATATATAATCATGCAGTTTTATATATCAATTTTATATACTCAGTACCGTCAAAATAGACGCTTCTGATTTTGATTGTACATACCATTAAAAATCGGGACTGAGAATCTTTGAAATTGTTGTTTCAAGATTCTAATTCTTGTATGTTTGCCGCTTGATATTTTGCCGCTTTTGCCCGAAGTAAGCTGCCATGCATAGGACCGTGCGTTGTCGGTAGCCGACCGCCCGTCCGACCAGTTGGATTATTATGAGAAGAGATTGCGGTGCGAGCGTTACGAGAAAAACGTTGCGCTCTTGGGAGCGCGTTTGTCGCGATTCGTACGTTGCATCGTGAATTTCTGTAACCTGCTGAGACAGCAGAAAACTCGAAGCACACTATGGATCGGCTCTTCGTGCGAAGGGTACTCTCGGTAGCTTTCGCGATACGTTATACAGATGCGGCACATTCTCGGTGGACGACACCATTCGTGTCAATTTTTCGGAGCAGCCGCTGGTCTCTCGTTTGCGTTCGCCAATCGTTCGAACTGTCTGGTTAATTTCAAAGTCGTTTCGACTTACAAACACAGCATTGCTACGAGTCGGTGTCGGAAGACCGAGAATGGCTCATATGTGGCGCGCTATAGTTTGTTATGACGTTTGTTTTCTCCTGGCGACATATCCATTTGACATCGAGATGTCAAAGTCGTCGTGCAGAGATTCCTCCCTCTGCCGTAAGGAATCGTCGCGATCTCTCGAGTTGTACTCGTGCCTATATCGAATAGTAATATAGTACGTTGAAAGAAAAAGATTATACGCCACGAAAAACACGTTCCAAAAAAACCTGAATCAAGAAATCCATCCATAAATTGGAGAGGCTAAGAGACAAGAAAAATCACATTATTATTAAAGATTCCTGATCTTTCACGCAAAACGTATTCGGATTAGATCGACATAATAATGTCGATATTCAGCGTCGTATTTTGTCTTATCATCGTCAGCACGTCGCTCGTGCACGGCCGGAGTCTCCGACACGGTTCTCACTCGGATTATTACAATTCCAAGGAATCGCTCGAATACAACTCGAGGGATCGCGACATTGCAGCGTACGAAACAAAAATTGCACGGTACGAAGAGGGCTATCATACGGCGATAATAATTTTTGTCCAGGTGGAGGCGCTTCGGAGATACCAAGGTCATCTTTATTTTTTTAAATGGATCTGATATGTTTTTTTTCCATAATATGATACAGAAACTCGAAACGAGTTCAGAACTCACGACACAAGATCATTGAACAAGATTTAAAGTAAACAAAAATCGATAGAAATACATTTTTATTATTAAATGAAATTTACATTTACAAAAGATGTTCAAAGTGATGGCCATTATTATCGATGCAAGACTGGATTCTTCCGATTACTGATTGGCTTGCTCTTTTAATAACGTCAGGAGTTATTAATGTACAGGCTGAAATAATCTGTTGTTGCATGATTTGAGGTGTAGTTGGTTCTTCTTTGTAGACCATGTTCTTTAGGATTCCCCATAAAAAGAAATCTAGTGGTGTCAAGTCTGGCGAACGAGCTGGCCACATTACACGACTCCCACGTCCAATCCAGCGATTTGGAAATATTTCATTGAGTTTATTTCTCGCAACCAATGAAAAATGAGCTGGGCATCCATCGTGCTGGTACCACATTGTTCGTCGTGTAATTAATGGCAAATCTTTTAACAAAGGAACTAATGTATGCTCTAGAAAATTAGCGTAGCTATTGCCATTTAGACGTCCGTCTATAAAATAAGGACCAATAATTTTGTCGCCTATGATACCGCACCATACATTTAAAGACCATTGTCTCTGATGTTCGACCTGCCGCAGCCAATGAGGATTTTCCACTGCCCACATATGCATGTTACGCAAATTAATATTCCCGTGATTAGTGAAGGTTGCCTCATCAGTGAATAAGACGTTATCGAAAAATGATTCATTGTTTCGAATCTGTTGTTGAGCCCATTGACAAAATGTAATACGATTCACAAAGTCCATCCCATGCAATTCTTGGTGAAGACTAAGATGATATGGATGAAATTTATGACGATGCAAAATGCGGAGTACGCTCCTCTTACTAACACCAGATTCTCGTTCAATTTGTCGCGAATTAACGTGAGGATTTCGAGCAACCATTGCGAGGACACCAACTTCATTCCCTTCATGGGTTATTCTTTTTTCACGTTCACTTTTACGAGTATTTAAACTACCGGTTTGTCTAAGTTTATCGCACACATTTTTAAATGTTTGACAAGAAGGCAGAATGCGATTAGGATATCGTTCAGAATACAAAATTCTTGCTCGCACTGAATTTTGTTGACATTCACCATAAATTAAAATCATGTCAAGTTGTTCTTCAAATGGATACATCTTGCACGATTGACTGATTTATCGATACTAATCTTATCATGTTTACTTTTATTCCTACGGTGAACTTATTAAGATGTCCTTCAAAGAGTGTTTGTTTACATTAAAGTGATAATACGTGATACTATTTTTACTGCTGAAAGACATCTGAGCAAGTTTTCAGGATAAACTAGACATGAAAATGGGTTGAAATAAGATTAAAATAAAATGAAAATAAAAGTCAGTCAATCATGCACGATGTATCCGTTCGAACATCTTTTGTAAACGTAAATTTCATTTAATAATAAAAATGTATTTCTATCGATTTTTGTTTACTTTAAATGTTGTTCAATGATCTTGTGTCGTGAGTTCTGAACTTATTTCGAGTTCCTGTATCATATTATGGAAAAAAAACATATCAGATCCATTTAAAAAAATAAAGATGACCTTGGTATCTCCGAGGCGCCTCCACCTGGACAAAAATTATTATCGCCATATGATAGTCCCCTTCGTACCGTGTAATTTTTGTTACACAAATCTTCCTCTAGGCCTCATAGATTCGAAGATATTTAAGGTCCTAATAGTTATTGCCCCACCCTGCATATATATATACAATTTTACAACAATTGTATATATACAGGATGTCCGGTATAAAAGTTATGTACCATTTTGCAAAATTCCTATTAGTTATCGAGCAATTTATTAAAATGTTAAAGCGAATGAGCGCTTGGATTGAACGCGGAGAGCGTTATATGGCGAAGAGAGGTGGAGTCAGCGAGCGACGGTTGGCAAGCGGCACGCGATGAACGGGGGTCGACGGGAGACACAAGTTTTATGTCTCGCGTCGGCCGCCGCTCGCCGCTTGCCTACCGTCGCTCGCTGACTTCACCTCTCTTCGCCATATACCGCTCTCCGCGTTCAATCCAAGCGCTCATTCGCTCTAACATTTTAATAAATTGCTCGATAACTAATAGGAATTTTGCAAAATGGTACATAACTTTTCTTCTCGGTTTGACCCAATCTACTTCCAGTTTCCAGATGTGAACTATTATACCTGACACACTGTATACAGGGTGTCCGAAAAATCGCCTACTCCACTTTGGGAGGTGATTCGGGACCCAAAAACAAGCACAAAAGTTCATACAAACATAGGTCCGGAAATGAGTCGTTTCCGAGTTATAGTCACTTTTATGTTCAAAAATCGTAATTTAGAATCCGCTTGGCATCCCTCTTTCTTAATTATTTCTTAAATTCATTTAAATTTCTGTTGATGATTGATTTAAATATCTGTTCATGATTACTTTAAAAATAATTTAATCGTATTAACAAATATTGAAAAATTGAAAAAAACTAAAAAAATTATAATTTCAAAAATTTTTTAAAAATTAAAAAATAAAAATTAAAAATTAAATAAAAATAACAAATAAAAATAAAAAAAAATTTTTAATTTAAGAAATAATTAAGAAAGAGGGATACCAAGTGGATTCTAAATTACGATTTTTGAACATAAAAGTGGCTATAACTCGGAAACGGCTCATTTCTGAACCTATATTTGTATGAACTTTTTTGCTTGTTTTTGGATCCCGAATCACCTCCCAAAGTGGAGTAGGCGATTTTTCGGACACCCTGTATTTACAATTTTTTACAAAATGTAAAATTAAATTAGATTAGATATAAGGCCTGTTTTTTTTTGCTGCACCAGTGGAATAAGTTAGAATAAAACAAATATACTTTTTTTCGTTTTTACTTATTGCACTGGTGCAGCAGTGTAGCGAAAAAGGACTGACTCATGATCTAATTTACACGCATGCCCTGGGGTCGCCGAACCTATTCCTGTGGCGGATCCCCACGTCGCGATCTTCGCGACCTGGACACCTCGGTTGACAGGGGTCACCTGGCACGGTCTCTACGCGTGCCCCGGTGCCGCCGAACCCGTTGGTTCTCGTGACGCACCTCTGTCGCGATGTTCGCAATCCGGTTGACGGGAGTCGCCTGGCTCGATGGTCTTTACACGTGGTCCGGTGCCGCCAAACGTTGGTTTCCATGGCGCATCTCTGTGTCGCAATGTTTACAACCCAGACATCCCGGTTGACAAGAGTCGCCTGGCACGGTCCCTACACGTGACCCGGTGCCACCGAACCCGTTGGTTCCCGTGGCACACCTCTGTGTCGCGATTTTCACGACCCGGACATTTCTACATATACAGGGTGTCCCTGAATTGTGGAACAAATTTTCTCGAGCAGGTAGAGCGGACGAAACTGAGTCGAAAAGTCCTCTACCATTTTGCAATTTTCCCAATAGCTAATAAGATATTTATGATTAAAAATCACCGTATTAGCCCGGCCCTCCGCCGAATATAAGCTCGCTAATTTTTTATGATACTAATAAAAAATTATAGAAAATTTATGAATTTGTTTAATTATCCAACGTCCAGATTTATTGTGATTGTGACTCGTGACTCGCTTCGAAAGTTTAAGTAGGGATAATACTGTGATTTTTAATCATTAATATCTTGTTAACTATTGCGAAAATTGCAAAAAGGTAAAGGACTTTTCGATTCAGTTTCGTCCGCTTTACCTGCTCACGAAAATTTGTTCCACAATTCTGGGACCTGTATATATGATACAATTTTTATGTTTTTCAGCGTTACCTCGATATGCCTTCTCGTTATGTTCATGCAAAACTGAGACAACGGCATTTTTGTCATTTATTCTCGAAATGGCTTTACAGAATTGCAAATTGTTTTATATGATTAAAGTAAACACACTAACAAATAGTATAGAAGGTGATTTTATGCTAAAAATGAGAAAAAATTAAAAATTTATATTTGTATAAATGTATGTTTTATATCATGACAGTAAGACAAGGATAATAGGATTGTCTATCTTTGTCATGATTGCAGTGCTTTCTATCAGAAAATACTGGAACTAAACTAGTGCTCTGTTTTACCCATTTGTATTTGAATCTCATAGATATACAGAAGTATTTATGCACAATCTTTTTTGACACTAATCTTTTTGTTTAGACTTCTGAACTCAATTCTAAAGATGGACGTATTGTTTATTTATAAATATAAAATAGTGGAGTACGTTTGATTTGTATATATTAGTTAAATAATTACAAAATGTTAATGTTAATTATTAACTTTTCTCACTTTTAACACAAAACCGCCCTCTCCACCATTTGTTAGGGTGTCTACTTTAACCATGATAAACGATTTTCAATTCTGTAAAGCCATTTCGAAGATTAATGAAAAAACGATAAATGTCGGTATTAAGTATCCCCTTAAAGAGATAATTTAATTTGTGTTGGTTCAATTTTATGTTAAAACAATAAAATATAGATCTTAAACCAAGTTGTTTCCTTTCTGTTAATGCATATTTTGACCTTTTTTTATGCATATTTGCATGCATATTTTAGCATTTTGATTGTGCATATAATCCGACGTCTAGTCATTAGCAATCATTGTGTTTTATAAAGGGTGAATGTAATCATAATAAAGCGACATATCTCAGAAGTACGAATATCTGTATATTATTTTCGCTTTTTCGCGAAAACAGAAAATAAAAAAAAATTTTTTATGATACTAATAAAAATTTATAGAAAATTTATGAATTTGTTTAATTATCTAACGTCCAGGTTTATTGTGATTGTGACTCGTGACTCGCTTCGAAAGTTTAAGTAGGGATTTCTCGAGCACACTTTTCCCACAATCCAGATTTTTTTCTTTGTAATTCCTACATTTTCGGTGCATTGAAGAAGCAGTTGTAGATTCCCATGTTTGCATCGAACGATGGAGTGCAAGTGACAGTTACACATGTTTTGACGTAAAAACCGAAGAATATTTATGAGCGTGGAATTATCAATTTCGGTACTCAAATACCTCAATGTTGATGGAGACTCTTTTTGCAGTAAAGATAAGTGTTTTTGGAATAATCTTTTTAACTTATTTTTATCTGATTAGCTCTTATAACATCTATGAGAATTGACTGAAGTTGTGTTGTAAACTACACAATGTAAAGACGTCGATCACCGTATATCGATTAATTTAATATAGGTATATCTTCTATTCGTATAAGTTTGACAACTAGAATATCGAACTGACAATGCGCTATTACCGTCAATCAAACTACACAATGTAAAGACGTCGATCACCGTGTATTGATTAATTTACTATAGGTACATCTTTTATTCGTATACGTTTGACAACTAGAATATCGTACTGACAATGCGCTATTACCGTAATCAAACTACACAATGTAAAGACGCCGATCACCGTGTATTGATTAATTTATTACAGGTACATCTTCTATTCGTATAAATTTGACAACTATAATATCGAACTGACAATGCGCTATTACCGTAACCATACTACTTTTCTCTTGTCCACGTCAGGTTTTTTTTATATCGTACATTTAACAAGGAGAGGCGACTCGCAACGGTACATTTGCATAAAATCTTGTATACAAGATGAATTCAAACATAGAAAAATACTACGCTATCAACAAATTCTTTTTGTTGCGAATCGGTGGTTGGCCATATCAGAGTAAAGCATCGAAAATATTAATACCGTGTATTTTATCAATAGTGCACTATTCTCTTTTTCTAGTTGAGGTAATGTGTCGTATTAATTATACAAGTAATAGTGCAAATGTATTAAGTATTTCTTGAGAAGAGACTGTTGAATTAAATTCAGTTTCTTTTTTTACTAACAAATAGGTACGATATATACTTGCACTTTAATGTTGCAAATGTAGCCATTGATTTTTATAGGCGCTTCTATTATACGATACTTGGGGTAATATAGATATGGCCGTCGAATGTACAATTAACATTACTCCTGTTGTGGCTTCTTACATAAAGCTAATTAATATCGTTGTGAATAATAAGAAAGTGAGTTGTCAATTTGGTGTCGATAATGTATATTTCCTATTTACCATTTTCTCTTTGTTCTTCTATTGTTCATCAGTTTCAACGACTGTTGCAACTTATGAATGATCATTGGGAACTATTTAGTAGTGAGAGGGAACGACGTATCTTGAGATATTTTGCCAAGATTGGCCATAAAGTAACAATCTATTTTGCAGGTACGAAAGCAGTCAGTTTCTAAATTTAAAAAAATATCAATCATTGTAATCGCAAAAAATATTATATTGAATTTTTTTGGTGTAAAAAAAACTTTTTTTGAATTAAATTAAATTTTTTTTAAATGTATAAAATTTTATGTATTTTTATAAAATTCTTACGGAATTATAAAATCTCCATGTCAAAAAAGAATATTCTTTGACATTTCATACATTTAATAAGCTATATACTGTATAATTTCTTTTTGCAGTATACTTTGCCGTATTTCTCATATTTTATCTATTAATACCATTAATTCCAAGAATCTTGGATATCGTAATTCCGTTGAATGAATCGCGGCCATTGGCATACGTATATCAGGCTGAATACAGAATGGATAAAGAAAAGTTTTATTATTCAATTGTGTTCCATTCTTATGTAACGAGTATAACTTGTATAACAATTTTGTTCACCGTCGATACCACGTATATAGTGTGTGCATTGCATACTTGCAGTCTATTTACAGCTGTCGGGTAAGTAAAATTAAAAATTAAAAACAAGATCGTACTCTTCTTATATTTTTTACAAACTTAAGGGGATCCTAAAATGTTCTGTTTTACCTACAAAAATATAATAATTTTTGCGATGTCGACACTTTTTTTGGCTTTATAAAATTAAAAATCCTTCTCTAGGATTAAAGTACATACGCAAACGAAGGGGGCTAGACTAGAATTCACGCTAAAAACAAAAAAAGTATAAAAACATGTCTATTTACCAATACAAATTGAGGTTGGAATTATCAACCCGTGAATGTATTAGTTTCATATAAAAGTTTTAGAGCTTTTATACACAAAACAACTATCCAGCCCCCTTTATTTGAGTGTGTACTTTAATTCTGTATAAGAATTTTTTAGTTTTATAAAGCCAAAAAAAGTGTTGACGTCGCAAAAATTTCAAGTCATACGTGCCTCAGATTTCGGTAATATTTTTAATTTTTTTTCGTTTTTTATATGAAGTCGATACTCGCGTGGTTCATTTTTGCGCGGTCTTTAATCCTGCAAAAGGATTTTGTATTCTGTAAAGCCAATTTGATAATTTATAATATTATAGCTTAGAATTCCGGCTTACACTATTGATCTCGATCAAGTTCGTCCGTCAATTTAGGATCACCTTAATTGTTTCTATAGGAAAGTTTAGTTTTTGAACAAATAAACTTAGAGAACACAGATTGTGCATTACTAACTTACAATTTTTCGTTTCAAAGTCAGAATCTTGAAAATATTACTGGCGAGATAGACATTGAATCGGACGATGACGAAAAAATACATGCACGAATGCATTGTTATCTATTTATGAAAGAACACGATTTTATCGGCAATGATTATTGTGACTTGATAACGTGTTTGAAAAAACATCAACTTGCGTTAGAGTCAGCATCACATAAAATTTTGTTGTCCATAATAATAGTAATAGTTTTAGTAATGGTTTTAAAATAAATTTACAGTGTCCAGTCTAACATTTAGCCAACTATTTATATTAAGTTATTTTATTCGATTTCCTGTTTAGACACGCTAAGACGCTGGACTCCATGTTCACGCAAGTGACATTCATTCTTCTATTCTTAAATGTGCTGCTTTTGAGTATACTGGGATTACAAGTAAGGATTTAAAAAGTATATATGTGGAAAATATTATTCTTTGATGGAATATTTAAACTTTTTACAGCTTATTAATAACTTGGGGAATATTGAAGAAGTAATAAGATATGTTTTTGTAACTTGTGCTGTGTTTACTCATCTCATATGTATGTGTATTCCTGGACAATTGTTAATAGACAAAAGTGCAGAAATTTTTAACAAAGCGTATGGATTCAATTTCTGTTTAATTCCTTAAACCTTACAATTACACGTGTGTTCAAATAAGAATTTGTAAGATTTTATAGTGATTAATTCTGAAGATATTTTTAATGATATTTTAATGATCTTTTCCCAATACTTTTAGTGAAATTTTTTGACCTTTTTTGAATTTTTACAAAATAATTTTTAGAGAAATGTAAATCATATGACGTATTTCATTTGTTAGGTACAGTTCAAGATGGTATGCATTTTCCATAAAAAATAGACGTTTATTAAGAGTACTTCTTTACAGAAGTTTCGTTCCGTGTACACTCACGGCTGGAAGGATGTTCGTTATGTCCATGACCATGTGTCATTCGGTATGTCTTTTTAACAAAAAAAAATATCTTTTATAATTTTACGTAACACATACCCTATAAGCGCGTAATATTATTTAATGTTAAGTAGTAATACAAAAACGCCCAAAAAATTACGCTCGTGCGAGTTGAAAGGATCTCGACGTCGATTATTTCGATGTTTTTACAAAATATTATTTAAAAAACATTTCGCTATGTCTACTTTTCACGTCAAAATGGGATTTGTTAATATTATAAATAATAATTCTATTTAAATAGTATGAATTCATGAATCTGATAATTGGCGACGAAAATAGTAATATCACGAAAACGTGCACGTGAACTACGTAGCAAATGTACACTGTCCGACAATAATTCGTTCCTAGACCCCTCTCGCGAGACAAGAGGAACATAAGAATGTATTCATGGCGCCGTCAATTGAATTTATTTTGCAGTTAGCTGGTGTCAATTGCATAGCACACGCGTTTCATATATCTCAATTCCTTAATAATTTTGGGGATTAAAATGTTACGTCCGCGAGATGATAGGAACGAATTATTGTCAGGCAGTGTACACAGAATTGTGCTAGGTTTGTGCTATATTGTGCTCGAATTTTAAAATCATTATATGAAGAATGCGCTCAAAAATACAAAAAAAAACGCTATTTTAGGTTAGCCCCCAGGTTTTGTTTTTTTCAATTTTCTCAATTGTGCTGGATTGTGCTAGGTTGTGCTAACATTGTGCCAAAGTATTATTTTTAAAAAAATAACAAAAAAGTTGTGACAAGAAAACGATGTTATAGAAAAATACATATAATTAACATTTCTACTCGTACCGGTTATCCAAATGGCATGAAACTATATATCTAAGTTGTTCTAACAGAGCACAAGTCAGCACAACATTCGGTTTCACCAGCACAACGATATCAAGGGTACTTTACTCTTGAACGTAGCCCTTCGCGCAACGATTCTATGTCCATAATTCGAGCTTCTAACGAACCGACTTCTAACGAACGAAACTGACATCGCATGTCTAAGATGTGCTAGCCAAGCACAAGTCAGTGTGCTGGTCAGCACAACATTCGGTTTCGCCAGCACAACGATATCAAGGATACTTTACTCTTGAACGTGGCTCTTCGTGCAGCGATTCTATGGATTCTCTTGATTGCTCGGATTTTATTGTATGATTCGAGTACGTATAATGTAGTGTGATGAAAAATTAATTTTATGCAAGACATCTCTCTTAGTTACGTACTTATTACACGTAAGCCGTTCCACCGCGGCAAGGTGAAGGTCGTCGGAACGGGTTTTTCTTTTTTTTTATTTTGTTGGTTTTTATTTTTATTTTTTTGTTTTTAATTTTTTTTTTGAATTTTTTGTTTTGTTTTTAATTTTTTTAATTATCTATGGTACCTCAATGTTTTACAAATTAATTCTTTTAAAGCTAGCACAATTCAGATGTGCGATGTCAGTTTCATCGGTTCATTAGAAGCTCGAATTATGGACTTAGAATCGCTGCGCGAAGGGCCATGTTCAAGAATAAAGTACCCTTGATATCGTTGTGCTGGCGAAATGTTGTGCTGACTTGTGCTCGGCTAACACAACTCAAAAATTCCATGTCAACTTCATCAGTTCATTCGAAGCCCGAATTATGGATATAGAATCGTTGCACGAAGAGCTACGTTCAAGAGTAAAGTATCCTTGATATCATTGTGCTGGCGAAACCGAATGTTGTGCTGACTTGTGCTCTTTTAGAACAACTTAGATATATAGTTTCATGCCATTTGGATAACCGGTGCGAGTAGAAATGTTAATTATATATTTTTTTCAATAAAATCGTTTTTTTGTCATAACTTTTTTGTTATTTTTTAGAAATAATACTTTGGCACAATGTTAGCACAACCTAGCACAATCCAGCACAATTAAGAAAATTGAAAAAACGAAAAGTGGGGGCCAACCTAAAATATCGTTTTTTTGTAATTTTGAGTGCGTTTTTCACATAATGATTTTAAAATTCAAGCACAATGTAGCACAAATCTAGCACAATTCAGCACAATTTTCAAAATTATTAAATTCGAAAAGTGGGGGGCTAACTTCCAGGTTGATAAATCCACGGCTAACAGCTCTGAGCTGCGGAAAAGTCTAAGAACTCTCCTGGATATCCCCTTCTTATAGAGACCGTGGATGATTTTCACATACAAGAAAGATTCGTCGCCTATCGACGGTGGCTCGCACTACGCTTGCCGCCACATTTACATTAAAAATTCGTTTGTGCCATTTTGAAATAGAAATATATCTGAATAAAAAAATACTTTAAATAATTTTAACACACTTATAAAATACTTCAAAAACAATTTTTTTCCTTGACTAAATAAACAGCAATAAAATATATGTGGCATAGAACTTACAATTAGTCATATTCATTTACGGCTGTTCAAGACTATCTTAAGATATCTGGATGAAAAAACACTTTAGATAATTTTAGCACACTTGTAAAATATTCCCACCTTTTTTCTCTTGGTAGTATCGAACAGCCGTAAATAATGACTAATATAAATACTAAATAATAATATAAATACTAAATATAAATACTAAATGTAAGTTCTATACCACATTCATTTTATCACTGTTTATTTACTCAAGGAAAAAAAATAGTTGTATTAATAGAGTATTTTATAAGTGTGTTAAAACTATTTAAAATATTATTTCATTCATATATATTTCTATTTAAAAATGGCACGGACGAATTTTTAATGTAAATGTGTCAGCCATAACCATTGATTATAACTTTTTCTACAGCAAACGGGATCCTAAGCCTTCCTATCTAACAGCCCGTACACTACACAAATTCCTCATACCTGACGGGAATTACAATTATGTGCTATGTGGGTTATTACATTGTATAAAAATTGTCTCTCAGCTGAAATTACAATATATTTAGAAGTATAAATCACTAAGAAAACATAAATTTTCACAAAACAAATTTTTTCAGGTATTTATTAAATAAATATTTAATTTTTATATATATTTTGTTATTAATTTCTATGCTTTTAAAATTTTATATGAACGTTAATTTTTTACCAGAATATTTTTATAATATTCTAGGGATATTAAAACAATATATCAAGCATGTTATGTGGAGTGGACATATAACATCGAAAGAATATTCCCATGACATTAAAAAATATTATGTAATATTCTCAGAATATTACAGTAATATTATTTTAATTATTAATAATATTTGTATAATATTCCAGAAGTATTGTGCGCTTATAGGGTATTTACAAATATTACGTATTGTAATAGATTGACATTCAATTTTAAGGTATTGAAAACTGCCATGTCGTATTTTACGGTCTTTTTATCCGTAAAATAAAAGAGACATTGTACAATTGTTCGCGCTTCCTCCTTCGGATCACCAATGGTATTTCAAAGTGTTGCAGTACTATAGTGTCGGGACTATCACGAATAGCGAGAGTCCTTCTAAGGGTGGGACTGATCCTTGGGAGGAGGCGCTTCGTACAATAGAACTTCACTTAGGTACGTTCGTTTAATTGTTCAATTATATCAAAAAGTTATCGTATTTAAAAAGTTTTTATTCATTAATGGATATATGTGTAGCAATGTTTGTAACAAAATAAATAATATTATTTTAAAATTTTCATAAAATCTTTTCATAAAAAATTGTCGTCTTGTCGTTGCAAGAAAGAGCTCTTTCTTGGTTAGGTTAGATATCCACAAACTCGCATAAGTTCAGTTCACACCGTTAGGAGTTGCAAGGATTATTCGTTTTCTCGTAATAAAGTCCGTTTCGGAAACTATATAAATAAGCTTAAAATTTACCCTCTAACTGACCAAAGCATAATGCTTCTTCGCGTATGTGCGTTGAATATAACCTCAACAAGGCATTCAATTTATGTGGAAATAGATGCTCTTAATTTAAATTAATTTAAATATATGTTTTTTCAAAATAACACAGTACGCAAATCAATATAACCTAATCAAATAAATGTATGTGTGCATATCAAAGTAACATAATGTTGTATGTAATTACCATACATCTATTTTCTCTTCCCTTCCTTTTTCTAGATTCTGAAAGGAATCGCATCAATAAAGTTTGCCGAAGCTGTACTAGGATTCAAGCAGTTCAGAAATTGGCTTGTTCAAAATGGGCCATTACAGTTCCGGTCACAGATTTTTTTAAATAGAGGCTCTTTGGACCTCAAGAAGATGGCATTGCCAAAAGACATGATCAGGAAATTGCCTCGAGTTTCTGCAATCACAATCAGAAGAGTTCACAATACTATGGTACCAAAGACTCTCAGCTAACGTGTGTCCCGATCTGAGTCTGTTCAAAGAGACTACGTCCCGTCGTCCAATATCTATCTTGTGGAAACAAGGTTTTCTCCTAGATTTGAAAGAATTCTTAAACTATATTGATCTCTTCTGCGCCCCCAAATGCAGAGCCCATTTATTCAAATTCGAAAAGAGTTTATCCTTCCATACATCTTTGAAGTCGCTAAATGGGAGCAACAGCTCTGTGTACTTTCCCACAGTGACTGCATTCTTGGCCGCTCTATCTACCCTCTCATTGAGTTCAATGCCTTTGTGTGCTGGAATCCAAAATAAGGATACATTTTTATCCCGAAGTTTGAGTTTATACAGACAATCAAGAATTTTCCAAATTAAATGTGATCTTTTCTTATAGTTTTTACCAGGTAGCAGGGATTCAAGTACACTTTTAGAATGTATGAATCCGAGAATAAACGAATATTCTGCGACGGGCTATTATAGATAGACTCAAGGGCTTTAATGACTGCCATTGCTTCACATGAAGATCGAAGCTTTATTAGATGTACAAAAAAGATGATAAATATTTTTAGATGCATTCAGTATTGCAAAACCCGCAAAGGGAGAATCTTTGGATTTAGAACTATTCATAAATCCATAAATAGCCATTTTTGGTTATGGAACGCAATGAAAAATGATCCAAACAGAGACGATTAGGATTATCGCTATCTTGCAAAAGTTTGCCCTCATGAAAGGAAATCTGAGAAGCAAGTAATTGAACTTCTCGAGAATAGATACAGGATACTGGAATCTCCGATGAGAAAATTAAATGTGCAAAGTCGACATTTTTGGAATAGAAATTTAATGGAGGAGAAGGAGGAAATCTCTAAACCCTCACCAGGGTTGCCACCCGTCCCGATTTTGCCGGAATTATCCCAATTTTTTAATCTTTGTCCCGCGTCCCGGTACAATGATAGCCGGGACGCTGTAAGTCCTGATTTTTAGTGATTGAACAATTTGGAGCAATTTATAGGCGACACGCGTTACCCAAAGAAAGCTTCAGAGCTCTACTTTATTGTCTGCAATGAGTCGTAAACGATAGATGCCACTGATGCCAGACAATTCATGGTCGATTGTTATTATTAAGTAGTGTGCAGTTTTCTTTCTTTAGATTGTATTTAAACTGTGTTTAAATTGTTTCTCGTTATATACTACTAAAAAAAAATAGGGAAACGCTTTTCACATGCCAAAAAAATGGGTTGTTTTCAAACTGCTGTAACTCGGCGAAAAATTATCGTAGGTACAAAATAAAAAAAGCGTTTTAAAGCTTGAAACTTCTTCTTTCAAATTCCTTTTGCGGATTCTAATTATCTTCTTTCTTTACAAAACGGCAGAATGATGAAGCTCGGTCCGTCAAAATAAAAATTTTTAACACGACTTTGCTGCGTTACATTTGACGTGCAAAAAAATCGTAGAGAATTTCTGTTTCCTGCGTCTTATAGCAGGATCTTTTCCCTTTAATTCGAGTGGTTGTTGATCGTTGTGCGATTTTTTTTGACCGAGTTAGCGAGGTTTGAAGAAGAAATTGTCATTTTGACTTTGGTCATTTATTACTCATGAACAGATCAACGTATAGTACTCTGCGAAAAAGCATTAAAAAGCTAAAAATCAGCTCTTTCAAACGCTGTTATTGCTTTTTTCTTATCCTTACTTTTTCAGACAAAAAATTAAGTTCAAATATCATGTAAAAAGTCACATATTTTACGTTTCTTCTTTAAGTCAATACATTGTCATGAAAAAAGATCCAATCAAATCACTAAAGCAGAGTTTTGTAGTTCAAGTATACCAGAATAAAAAACAATAACGTTTATCAGCTAAAACATTTTTATTCAGACGTCCATCACATTTGAAAATAATGAAATTGCTAAAAATTTAGAAAATTGATCTGCTCTACCGCAATGAATGAATAAAAAATTTTTTAAACAATAAAATACACATTTTGAGGCTTGAAGTTTGAACTTTAACACGCTGTGGTATTTTAAAACTTTTTTGTTCTGTGCTCTAAAATTCTTCTACGATTTTTTCTACATTTTCTACATTTTTTTGGCATGTGAAAAGCGTTCCCTATTTTTTTTTGAGTAGTGTACATTGCTAATATTGAAAGTGTATAAATGTAACGTGAACTATATACAATATTACTTGTATTGGAATGCAGTTTTATACTATGTGTAACCATAAGTGTTTAATCTAAGCTGCATTTGCTTTGGACGCTTTCGTGCTGAAAGCATTACTTTATTTTCTTTTAATATGTAATGAACAATGAAGATAGAACGGCACTTTCAATACGAAAGCGTCCAAAGCAAATGCAGCCCTAACCTAATAAAAAATGTTATGTAGAGAGTGTAACCAGTTCTATATCTTTTCTTCGTATTACGTAATAAAATGGATACAAGTAATAATAATGACTCCAACTTAACAAAGGACCAGGAACTTCAACCAGGAACCTCAAATTCATTGATAAAGAAACTAAAGCGTATGTGCAAATTTCGTGCTAAATGGCTGAAAAACTTTCCTTGGTTAGGTGGTTGTTAAAGAGCAATAGCGAATTTTAGGAAGATGTAAATTATGAAGTAAAGATTTCTCGATTTCACATGGCGGAATTAATGATGTAAAGTACACTGCCCGACAATAATTCGTTCCTTGACCCCTCTCGCGGGATAGGGGGAACCTAAGAATATATTCATGGCATTGTCAGTTTAATTTATTTTGCAGTTGGCTGATGCTGATTGCATAGCAAACGCGTTTGATATCTCTCGATTCGTTAATAATTTTGGGAACTAATATGTTATGTTCACGAGATGATAGGAACGAATTATTGTCGGGCAGTGTACCATGCTAATGGAGTAGGACATAAAAAATTACTTATGATTGAAAAAACTCATGTAAAATGACTAATTTTTTTACGAAGCAAGATTCCTCTGAATCAGAGAAAGTTTCTTTTGCTGAATTAGTTTATATTTTTCATTGTGTAAAACATAATATGTCTTATAATTCACTAAACTGTGAAATTAAATTACTACCACAGCTTTTTCCTAACTCTACTATTGCAAAAAAACTTTCTTGTGGAAGGACAAAATCTGGAAGTATTGTCAAAGAAGTGCTTAGATCTAAAGCCGAGGAAATAGTTATAAAATCGTTAAAAAATCTTGAAATAGTTTCAGAAGTTCCAATACATTGTAATAAAGTTTATTTTAATATTATGACTTGAGTACAATACTTTTCATTTGAGAAAGGATGTCAGAAGAAACTGTTAGACTTTTTTGAATGTTCTTCTGAAACATCTGATGCAATAAGTAATAATATATTAAACATTCTACGTAAATTTGATTTGGATATAAATTATACTTCTGCATTAAGTGCAGATAACACGAATGCTTATTTCGGTAAACATAGATCAGCGTATACACTATTAAAAGAAAAAAATCCCAATCTATTGAAAGCTAATTGTCTTGCTCATGTTGTTAATAACACATTCAGATATGCTTTAAATGAGTTAGATTTCGATGTAGAAAGTGTAGTTCTTAAAGTTTATTCTCATTTCTCATCATCAGCTTTAAGAAGAGAAAACTTGAAGGAGTTTATAGAATTTGTAGATCTTGAATGGCAGGAATTAAACAAACATGTACCTACAAGATGGTTGTCTCTCGGACCAGCCATTGAAAAGATATTAAAATTTTATCCAGCTTTAATACATTATTTTTTGTCTCTTGGAGAAGAATGTCCAAATGCTCTCAAGATACTTCTATCACAATAAATGAAGTTGAAAATAACATAGAAAAACTTCAATATAATAAAACATCACTGTACTTATACTTTTGCGCAAATATATGCTGTGAGTTTCAAAAGACTAATTTAAAATTACAAAATAGGACCACTACATCAACAGAACTATTTAATATTATGGAAAACTTACTTAAATGTATCAAATTAAGAATCGAAGAACAATATTTTGGCTCGCATATTCGGATATCAAAAAATCATGCAGATGAAACAATTCTAAAATAAGCAGAATTGGATTTTAATGTTTTTTATAAATGCATGTGATTATCTTACTGATCACTTTGATTTTAATAATACAAATCCACTTAAAGAGATTCAGCCTTTGTCCTAGAAACAAAATCTTTCTTATGTTGATATCGTCAAAGCTGCTACGGCATTGGGACTTGAAAATAAAATATCGATGGACAATTTATTTCATGATTATTCTGTAATAAAACCGTTAATATTACATTCTCATGCCGAAGATATCAGTATTGATAAAAAAATGGGTAAATATTTTCAAAAGGAAGAGAAACTGAACGATTTATCAGTTATCGTATATTGTGCTTTGAGCATTCTACCATCCAATGCATTTGTGGAGCGAGTATTTTCTCACATGTCACTAAAGTGGACAAATATTAAAAATCGATGCTCAGTGGAATTAATTAGATCTAATATCCATAAATTTGGATATATCTTGTATTGAATTTATACAACATTTAAAAATGACAAAATGCTCATCGGTGCTGCTCAAAGCAACAAGAAATATATGTGGAAGCAAAAATCAAATTTATATTTTAAAATTTTATTGAACGTTTGTTAACATTATTTTAAATTTATTATATGCATTTCTTTTTTTGTTTAATTCTTTTCTGTGACTTTAATATAATTCATATATTAAAACTATTAGTGTATACGTACGTATTAATAAAAGAAAAAAATGTACTATATTGGCATATATGTATACTTGTAAATATTTTAATCCCCCCCCCCTCCCCGCTAATTGAAAGTCCCGGTTACTATTTGAAGAAAGGTGGCAACCTTGATCCTCACAGTCATTTACAATATCAAACATTCTTGATAGTATGAGGGTATGGGGGTAAGAAGATGATTAGAATATGAAATGTTTTAGAAATGTAGTTTTGGCCTAAATAATTAATCCTCTTTATTAATGGAGGTTCGCAAGCTTCTGCAAGCATCACATTTATTGGAATTGACTTTTTATTCCCTAAAGATAATCTAATCGCTTGATTTTGGATTCTTTGAATTTGATTCCACAAGTATTCAGGTACATTATTCTAAATCATTGATGCATACTCTATACGTGATCTAATCTGTAGATTTTTAACAAAAGATTGGGATCTGAATCCTACAAAGTCGTTCTTAAAAATTTTATAACATTCAGAGGTTTGTGGCAGCTATTGAGAATTTTTCCGAAATGACTATTCCATTTAAGATTATTCTGCAACGTAACTCCATGCAGAGAAAGAAGACTTTAGGGCAAGAGACGATCGTATATTTCCGGACCAATATAGACATTGGAAGTTCTGTTTAAACTTTGTTCTACTAAAAATACAAAGCTATGATTTCTCGAGGGCTAAGCTTAAGCCTAATTTATCGTGCCAGACTGCTATCCAATTCTGATGATTCTGTTGATTCTAGAACGTCCATAGAAACAAAGGTTTGTCTATGAGACGCATACAAACAAATATTGTCCGCGAATTGCAGAACCTTAATGCTGGGCGAAGACTTCTTTTTTCAAGAAGTCTTCCAAATCGGATACATAGATCGAATATAGAATGGGGCTCAGAACACAACCCTGTGGAAGACCCCTGTTCACAGATCTGATTTCATCTATCTCATTAAAACAAAAATGAACCTCTCTGTCTGAAATTAAATTATGAATGAATTTAACAAAGCTTTTCTGAATTCCAAGCTTCAGTAGTTTTCCAATCGAAATATCATTTAAAATATTGTCGTACGCACCTTTAATATCAAGAAAGATGGCACCTGTATTCATATTGTCATACCATTTGCAAAAAGTATCGGAGGTTAAAATCAAAAGATTGTTTAGGCACGATCTTTTATTCCTAAATTTAGATTGGCTATTCGGAAGTTTGTGGTTTCTATCTAGCCATTTATAGATGCGATTATTGATCATTCTTTCTAAAACTTTTAATGAACATTGAGCTATTGAGATAGGTCGAAACTTTGCTAAGTTTGGGAATAAAAAGTACATTGAACTTCTTCCATTCAGATGGAAAATTTCTAGTACTAATTAATTCGTATAAAGGAACAACAAAATTACCTTTTCAAAAAAAGGTAAAAAAAGCGCCAAGTATTCGCACCCAAAAAATGCCTAAAAAAATAAGTCTTGTACAAAATTATTTTAATTTGACAATATAAAATATATAAAATCACTACAAAATTACATTTGTAGAAAAAAAGGACAAGAAATTTATCTTTCCTACAAAAATAGTGATATCAAGAAAGTGCACCAACTATAAAAATGGATAGTTACATAAACTAGAACATCTATTTCTTCACTATTACTTTTTGGCCAGTGTTCATAGTTTGATCTTATATATAAGATTGTTTTAGGTTTATCTTCAGATAAACCTAAAATTAATTATTTCATTGATTACGGAGCATTTGAAGATGAACTCAAAACGATCTTGAAGATCAGACTATAAATACCGCTCATTGATATTAAAATATTGGCTGCTGTGTACCGATATAAGTCTGCTGTGCGCCTACAAAAAACAGTTGTTATGTGGCCATATAAGTAAGAAATAAAGGAAATAATATAAAGCAGACAAGTATTTTGATACAAATAAATTTTTTTTCAAAAAACTTGGCGCTGCCAAACCGAATAAATAAGTATGTTAACAATAATTTCTTATAAACTAAATTACATGCTAACTTATTAACTATGATTACAATAATTTTACATATATGCTTAATCCAATCCCTAATCTAATCCTTATTTTATAATACAAACATCCGCAGGAGAAAGAAAAAACGAAACACACACACACGCACGCACGCACGCACGCACGCACGCACGCACGCGCACACGCACTCTCTCTCTGTCTCTCTCTCTCTCTCTCTCTCTCTCTCTCTCTCTCTCTCTCTCTCTCTCTCTCTCTCTCTCTCTCTCTCTCTCTCTCTCTCTCTCTCTCACTCGCTCACTCGCTCACTCGCTCACTCACTCACTTACGCACGCATCAACACATTAAGAGAGAAAAGGTTAGACAATTAAAATATTTATTCGGTTAGGCAGCGCCAAGTTTTTTGAAAAAAAATTTTTTGTATCAAAATACTTGTCTGCTTTATATTATTTCCTTTATTTTTTATTTATATGGCCACACAACAACCGTTTTTTGTAGGCTCACAGCAGCTTTATATCGGTACACAGCAGCCAATAATTTAATATCAATGTGTGGTATTCACATAAAAACTAATATACAAATTATGCTATTTTATTTTATACTTACTTTTTCGGCGATTAAAGTCCGAGAGAGGAAACAAAATGGAAATTTATATAGCATTTTGGCAAATAAAACTTGGGATCCGAACGGTACCAAATCTCCGATTCCAGATCATTGTATAATTTTACAGGCTATTTTAGAACTTCGGCTATATATTGGTATTAAGGAAAAATCGTTGATAAGGAATGTATTCTGTAATGGTAGATAAAAATGTGGCAATGGTTCGATGGAAAATATAATATAATATATGAGATTAAACTATATGGTAAATACTGGCTAAAAAGTAACAGTGAAGAAATAGGTATTCTAATTTATATGGGCGCACAACAGCCTTATGTCGACGCACAGCAGCCAATAATTTAATATTAATGTGCGATAATTCATAGTCTCTAATCTTATCTCTTTAAGACCGTTTCAAATACATTTTCAATCTTTAAATGCTCCATAATCAATGAAATGATTTTAGTATCTGAAGTCTCAAGATAAATTCAAGACAATCTTATATATAAAATCAAACTATGAATAAATAAAATGCGGATACTCATTTATATTTTATATAATCATGCCTCTTGATTTTCACGGTTTTTGTAAATAGTAAATATCTCTAATATGTTAAGGTTAATAATGTCTCACTCATCTTGACACAATTATGGTTAATAGGCCTGTTCATTGTAACACTGAGCTGCACTGCTGAAATAAATTTAAATTATAACTTATTGCACCAGTTCAGCAGTGCAGTTCAGTCAGTGCTGACGCCGTATAACAGCGACGCTTCGAACTATGTTGCGAGCGCACGTGCGGCAGCCATAGACATTTATAATATAGACCTTCTGTGAGCAGAGCTGTCCACATTTTCTAAAGGACAGAACAATATGGAGTAAGATGCTGTCTTCGTCACTCAGCTAGTTTAGTGGGGGAACGTCGAAGCGCGCACCCCGTACCCCACGGCTATATAATATTCCATATAATTTTTTTAAATTTAATAAACTCGAAGTTCTTAGTTTATTACAAATGATTTCGTTGTGCAATTTCTTAACTGTCCAATAATTGTGGTACATTTTTACCTTATCTAGGATCTTACCTATTACTTTTTATATTGTACTTACGCAAAGTATACAAAACGCGTTGTGCGCATAGTGCGCGCGCTTCGACGTTTCCAACCAGACTAGCTGAGTGACGAAGACAGCACCTTACTCCATATCCATCGTTCTGTCCTTTAGAAGAATGCGGACAGCTTCGCTCACAAAAGGCTTGGTCTATATTATATATTATCTATGGCGGCAGCGCCTTGTGTGGTGACATTCCGACACATTGGGCGCCGCCTTACATTGAAAATGCGAACAGTACATTCCCCCACCTCTGGCCAGGGCGACGATGATCATGATGACGTTTCTTAATCCAAAATTCCCCAATTCAGACTTTACATCGCGATATTTCCGCTCGTAGGTCACACAGAAGAAACATAAAAACACTTTCGTTATATAAGTTAAACCCAAGCTATTCATTGAACCTACTTAAAATTTTGTCGGTTCAGTCGTTTTTTAGATCCGATAATCGAAGGATCTCTCAATACGACGTCTCGCGTGTAAGAGGCTTCTCGGCGCGACGCTGCGCATACACTTGGCACAAGACACTACCGTGCCTCTTGATAAGAAGACATTCCTTAATCCTTTCAGTCACAGTGTGACATATATGTCACACCTACACTCTCTCCATTTTTCGATTGTATTTCGTAGAAATTCATTGATTTTTATGATTCTTTTTTACTTATCCCTTATTTGAATGTTCAATTATAATATTTGTTCAGTGATTTTGTTAATATTGTTAATAGTTTTTTGTTTATAAGCAAATTAAGATGAAAAAAACCGTTTTTTTACGTTAAATTCGTTACTGAAAAAAAATCCCCTCTAAATGTACTGTTTTTTTATCTACATTTATGTTTTTGAGGTCGCTGATCACAAATCCGCCGTTAGATTTGCAAAATTTTTTATTATAAACAAAATATTGAACAAAATATGAGAGCAAAAAATGAGAATTTCTAGAATTTAGGTAAAAATTTGATAATCTGAATGTTATTTTTCTACAAACATATAGTTTTTCACTTTATATTTGTTTTTGAGATTGCTTATTACCAGAGACCGGATCACGGAGTCGTTTTCCCCTCTCCACGTGCGTGTTAGCGGCCGAGCGCCGCAAGAAGCAGTACCGTGTATGTGCGCCGTGCCAGTGTTATTTCTTTCAAATCTGATGATTGGTAGTGGATTCAAAAACTGAAGAAAACTTTTAGATATTGAATTTTATGTAAAGAATATTAATTTTTGTGAAAATTTAGGATTAAATAGCCTTTTAAGCCGCCATATTGCGTCCGCTATCTTGGATCTCATTTTTTCCAAAATTTGATGGCAGATACGAACCCAGCGACCTCAAAAATGTATAGAATCATGCTTCTTATAATGATTCGACCATTCCCTTAGTTGCGTGACTGAAAGGGTTAAGCTCAATAGGTAATAGTTTAAGAGTGTAATAATCAATGCCATCAAGGTCCAGACTCGATTTGGAGTTAGTATTGTCAATCGCTAAGATGACTTCCTCTAAAGTGAATGGAACTTGAGTCGCGTCTATATTTATAACTATGTCAGGAGGTTCAGTAGGGCACCAAGGAGATCCCAAGGATTCAATCTGATTACGCATCGCGGATACTGCTTTATCGTTGTAAAAATTCGAAGCCTCTTTCCTGTGAAATTTGTTACTCATTACTCTAATCTTCGACCAAATATACTTCATGTTAGATGTTCTACCGAAAAAGTCACAAAACTCTAAGAAATACTGTTTCTTTCTGGTCTTAAAATATGATCTAGCGTTATTATCCGCCTGCTTGTATTTAAGAAAATTCTCTCTTGTGTTTAAATATTTAACTTTGAGGAAAGCAGCTTTTCTGACGAGGTTTTCACATTCCTCGTTTCATCAAAGATTCGATTTAAATTGAGGCAATTTAGACATATATCTCGTAGCATGTGGAGTACAGGTTTTAATACTTTCCTCGATAATTGACATAAACAAAGTATATTTGGTCTGAATATCAAACGAACTATTAGTAACTATCTATCTACATTGAGCGGCATGTGTAGACCAAAATTTCTTTACTTGAGACCATTTAATTTTGGCTGAATGAATTTTGGTCGATGCGTGAAAACGAAGTATATTATATTTAGAACCTATCACTTCAATCTTAATTAGTACGTGATCACTCCCCCAAGGATTCTGAATAACCTTCCAATGTGCAGTTAAGAATACATTATTGTTAGAAATAGTCAGGTCAATAGTGTTTGGAATTGGCTGATTCGCGTAAGTGACTCGTCATTTAAACATTGATATCCTAGAGCATCAATGATTTTAAATAACTTAGTTCCCTCTTTACACGATTTAGAATTACCTCATAACGTATGATGTGAGTTGAGATTTCCATCTATTATAAACTCATTGTGAAATTGTGCAAAGAAGGTTCTCGTTATTTCGTCCTGAGAGATTGACACATTAGGAGATTTGTAAATCGATACAACTGTGATAGGTCTATTGCTTATAAAAATATTCGCCGCTCAGATTTCTAACTTATTGTTCGCGTTATATAAATTGTCTATGATCGTACATCTAATTCTGTCTTTAATCA
>OV788328.1:2591751-2751751 GCA_928718305.1 Tetramorium bicarinatum
TTCATTATGTATAAGTCAATTGCATTTTGAAGAATCGCGATGAAATCATCATGTACGTGTCAAAAAAATGCAACATATGTGAAAAAAACGCTGCGTGTACCAAACGATGCAGCATTAGGAGGTTATATAAGGAGAAAAATTTGAGATACACTCAATCAGTAGTCTTGCACAAAATGCAGAGCGACAAACGGAGACATGGAGATAGACATCGCACTTCAAGAAGATGAAGTGATAGATGTAGAAGTCAATGAAGAAAATGATTTTGAAATAGACAACGAGGAAGATGACTTTGAAATAGACATCAATGACGTGATAGAAGAAGAAATGTCAGACTCGGATGCAATTCTTTCAGATGATTCTTGTTACAACAGCGATATGAGGGATGAGCTTGAAGAAGAAACATATCGACTTTTAAACCGAGCTGAAATTAATACTTTAGATACGTTGAAAAAGATGTGTATTATAGAGTTTTATTACACGGACTATCGTGTAAAGTTTTGTTCATCGTGCATCGTAAATTTATCCGATTTATTCTCACATCTTCGCGCTGTTCGAAAGCATAACACAGACTCATATGTATTTCTCGATGGGTATTGCTGTTCGGAATGTAGAAATCCATTGTATCAAATAATGTCGTGTAATCTATGCCCAATTTGCACGAAATGATTTACAAACAATTGTGAACTGAATGATAACAAAACATTCAAAGTGTCAGAGACAATGAGAATATAATGGCTTTTCTGCACACATTAGAAACAGTGAAAAGTATGGATAATATAGATAAATGTTGGTATTTGAGATGCCTTTATGACGTTCTCAAAGGAAGAGAAACATCAACGCGTGTGAAACAGATTTCGCCGGTACAATTTTTACGCGATCGAGAACTCGGCATACGCGGAACTAGTAACCATTTCGTAAAACAAAGAGTCAAAATCGAAAGTGGACCTCCATGTGGAGAGCTTTGGACATATTCCGCGAAGCGACAAGTGTTTAGACGGGAGCTGACTAAAATTTGTTATGTCCAGCACTATAAAGGAGAGAACATTAAATTGAAATTTAAATACATGGAGAAAATCTATGAAATACTTAAACGTTATCATGTTGTGTACATCACGATTTCTGCAGGTATCGGCAGGTGTGTCGAGCTAATCGTAATAGACAATTTTCATTATTCAGATTTCAATCGTCGGCAAGATTCGAACGTTTTAACACAGAGTCTCGACAGTTCCGATGAAGAGTGGGAATTGCAAAGAAATTATAAAGGTGTTTGTTTTAGTTATCGCAATCTTAGGGAGGGGCATTATGTCGTTCAGGATGATGAACGTTATTGTAAATCATGCAAACGAATCACGTGCAAGTGTCTCATAGAAGAGTGTTACACAGTAGTATAAGAAAAGACATGGAACAAATCGAACGCGACCTGCTGGAGCAATCCAGGCGAGTCGCTACCTTAGGCGAATATTTCGCGTGGGTGAAGCGATGCGATGAATGCGTGCAACGACTCGAAGAGCGTAGCCGAATCAAGCGTCCGCGGCTCTCGATCGGACATAGACAATCTGTGGTGTCGAGCATCGCGCGACTTGTGAGTGCAAAGACTCTATTGGAAAGACGTTTTATACATATCGGCGGCGGCTATGCGGGCTGTGGCGTGGAGAGACTCGTTTGGCGAGAGATCGATACCGCGTTCGATAATCGTATTTTGACCGGTGTGGTGATTAACACAAACTATATCGAGCCGCGACAATTTTTGGAAGACGCTTGTAATGTAGTGCTCGAGCAAGTGCAAGACGTTCTAAGAAGACGCAACAGCGTAAAAGTAAACACCGTATTCAACGGCGAATTTGTAACGGGTGAAAAACGTGCGAACAAAAGTATCAACACACGAAACTGCGAACTTTTTCGTACGTCAGATTTGCACGAGTGGTATGAGCAACATGTCATCGAGCCTACCCTTACATCCCTCGAAGAGTTTCAGGAACGCGACAGCGGGTGGGCGTTGTCGCGTATACTCAATTTGATCATCAACGTAAACAAATATAATCCACTGCACGCGGGATGTTACATCGAGTTACCGCAGGAGATCAAAATTAAGAGAGCGATTATCAATATTCAATCTATGGACAATGCATGTTTCGCATGGTCTGTGGTGGCTGCTCTGCATCCGGTTGAAAGACACGCAGAACGAGAATCGTCGTATCCACACTACACGACGGTACTAAATGTACAAAATATTGAGTTTCCTGTGACACTTAATCAGATTAAAAAGTTTGAATCTTCAAACGATATCTCAATCAATGTATATTGCATTGAAAATATGGAAATCCTGCCGATACAACTTACCGCCCGGAAGAGGGAAAAGCATGTCAATTTGTTATACATGCAAGATGACAACGACATAGGGCATTTCATGTGGATTAAAAATATGTCCCGTCTCGTGAGCTCGCAATTGAGCAAGAAGAAGAACAAAAAATACTTTTGCGATCGGTATGTATAAATTTTTTTATAATGAAATTGCGCAACAATTTATGCTTATGAATGATTATCATAAAAATTATTTTTTTTCAGATGCTTGCACTACTTCAGTTCCAGTGAAAAATTAGAGGCTCACAGTATCGACTGCCAGCAGATAAATGACTGTGCGATCCGATTACCGAGCGAAGACTACAAGTGGCTGACATTCCAAAATTATCCCAGGAAGGAACGAGTACCGTTTGTCGTTTACGCTGATCTGGAGTGTACACTGGAGAAGATGGATAAGGATTCGATAACATCCACATACGCGTACCAGCGTCACGAAGTATTTAGCATAGGATATTATGTGCGTTGTTCCTACGATGACTCGTTATCGATGTATCAGTTTCGTCGCGATAAGGACTACATTGCATGGTTTGCCAAGGAACTGAAAAGTTTGGCGCATAGCGTAAAGTCTATTTTATCTACTAATATACCCATGACAGATTTAACACGGGACGAATGGAAAAGATTTAATAGCGCCCAGAATTGTCACATATGTGAAAAACCGTTCGCGTTGGACGATACTCGGGTACGCGATCATTGCCATTTGACTGGGCGGTATAGAGGTCCTGCGCATTCAAATTGCAATTTAAATTACAAAGATTCGCATTTTATTCCTGTGGTCTTTCACAATTTATCCGGTTACGATTCGCATTTTATCATCATGGAAATAGCTACAGCGTATGAAGGAACCGTAGAATTGCTTCCTATAACAAAGGAAAAATATATCTCGTTTACAAAAAATGTCACTGTCAACGTAAATGATCAGAAATCTTATATGAAATTACGGTTCATCGATTCCTTTAAATTTCTCAATACCAGTCTCGACAAATTGACATCTTTTCTCACTAAAGATAAACTTCAAATCTTACGACAGGAATTTTGTAAACTTTCTACAGAAAATTTCGATTTACTGACGCGAAAAGGTGTCTTTCCGTACGAGTACGTTGACTGTGTCGAAAAATTGGAGGACCTATGTTTACCACCGCGCGAATCATTTTACAGTTCCTTGACAAACGACACCGTATCCGAGAGCGATTACACGCACGCGGTCAACGTCTGGCAGCGGTTCTCCATTCGAACGCTCGGCGAGTACAGCGATTTGTATCTAAAAACGGATGTCTTGCTATTAGCCGACATTTTTGAAAATTTCCGCGACAAATGCGTCGAGAGTTACGGTCTCGATCCCGCGTATTATTACACTCTACCCGGTTTTACGTGGGATGCCATGTTGAAGCATACGTGTATAAAATTCGAATTGCTCACGGACATTGATATGGTCATGTTTATCGAACGTGGTATACGCGGTGGTCTGAGTCAATGCTCCAGCAGATATGCGCAAGCCAATAACAAGTACATGCAGTTGTACGATTCATCGAAACCATCATCGTATATGATGTATTTTGATGTAAACAACTTGTATGGTTGGGCAATGTGTCAGCCATTGCCTTACGCTAATTTTCAATGGGTTGACAATGATTTCGATGTGACCTCCGTAGCGCTAGACTCGCCTGTAGGCTACATTCTCGAGGTCGACTTGGAGTACCCGCATCATCTTCACGATGCACACACTGACCTACCTTTCTGCCCGACACGTGATAAGCCGCCCGGTAAGCGGCAAGATAAGCTACTCGCAACGTTATACAACAAGAACCGTTACGTCATACATTATGGTAACCTACAGCAATGTATTCGTCACGGCCTTCGCGTCACAAAGACTCATCGCATATTGCAATTCTCACAGTCTCCATGGCTCCGCGGTTATATTGAACTGAATACGAAATTTAGAGCGCTCGCCAAGAATGATTTCGAGAAAAATTTGTACAAATTGATGAATAACGCGGTATTTGGTAAAACCATGGAGAACGTGCGTAATCATGTTGACGTGCGACTTATAACACAATGGGAAGGCAGATACGGTGCGGAAGCAATGATTGCGAGACCAAACTTTCACAGTCGAAGCGTCTTTTCAGAAAATCTGGTTGCTATCGAAATGCGTAAACTCGAGGTGATATTTAACAAACCGATTTATGTGGGTATGTGTATTCTCGATATATCCAAGACGTGTTTGTACGAATTTCATCATGAGTATATGCTACCGTTATTTCACGACAAATGTAAAGTAATGTACACTGACACCGATAGTCTTATATATCACATTGAGTGCGAGGATGTGTATGAAACGATGAAACGTGATATTAACAGATTCGACACGAGCGATTATCCTGTCGATAACATGTACAATATTCCGCTTGTTAATAAAAAGGTTCCGGGCTTGATGAAGGATGAAAATAATGGTGCAATAATGACTGAATTTGTTGGGCTCAGAGCGAAGATGTATGCGTTGAGGGTAGACGGTAAGAGGGACACTAAAAAGGTGAAGGGTGTAAAGAGTAACGTGGTAGCGCGAACGATAACGTTTGACGATTACACGCGGTGTCTCAACGATGAGATTGAAATGACGCGACAACAGACTTGTATAAGATCAAGGCTGCACGAGGTGTATACCATAGCCGAAAAGAAAATCGCTCTGAGTCCGTACGATGATAAGCGATACATTGTACCCGATTCTACTGAAACGCTGCCATGGGGACATTATAAGATACCATTGTAAATATTTTTATAAATTAATTTTATTTGTATGACATGCAATCAACAGACACATAATAAAATGTATGTTTACAAAACATTGTCTTTACGTATCCACGAATTGTGTGATTTATCGAGTCCCAACCATTTCACATAAACCTCATTTCCTCTTTTCCGTAATACTTTCTCAACGAGATACACATCGGGATTAGCTACGCGATGCAGCTCATGTTCATAGAATCCTCCAGCGATGGGTTTTCCACTGGAATCCTCCAGTATATACGTTACGGGATTAGTTTTTTGCACTTTGACGATTTTAAATACCTCCGTCGACCAATTTGGTGTATAACCTTTTTCAAAGACTGTCTTGTATTTACTCACGCGTACGGGGTCACCCAATCCGAATCGTGCAGGTGCAGCAATCTTTATCGCGCTGTACACCGTTGTTAAGAGTTTATCGGCGATCGTGGGCGTAACATCGACGGGTCGCATGCCGATAGTTCGATGCTTTCGCGCGTTGTAATCTGATACGAGACGCGGCAGCGCGTCGATCCATTTATAGTTTCCGTTGAGCGTAAACAGTTTCCACATTTCATTCTTTAGCGTGCGATTGAATCGTTCGACGACCGATGCCTTCATCACGGAATAGGTAGAATAATGGTTAATATTATGTTTTTTCAAGAGTTTTTGCACGTTCGCATTGTAAAATTCCTTTCCCATGTCGGTTTGTAAATTTTTCGGACATCGTCCATCGATTCGAATTATCTTTGCGATTGCCGCAGCAACTTCACATCCGCTCTTGGCCTTGAGCGGCAGAGCCCATGCATGCTTGCTCAGCACATCGATAACAGTAAGTATGTAGTGATTGCCTCTGTTGAATCGCGTGTAAGGACGCATCTCGACAACATCAGCTTGCCACAGGTCGTCGTATCCACGCACTATGACACGCCTTCGTGGAAAATTTCTTCTCGCTGGAGCGTGCAGTTCCTTCACCAACTGTCGCTTCTCAGAGGTTTTCTTCTCAGCCATGAGCGAATGAATTTATGATATTAATGGAATGGGAACGCAACGGGAACGCAACGGGAACACACGTTCGTCGAACGGGAACGCACGTTCGTGTAACGTATGTCGATCGGGAATGGAACGGGAACGCAACGGGAACACACATTCGTCGAACGGGAACGCACGTTCGTGTAACGTATGTTGATCGGGAACGGAACGGGAACGGAACGGGAACGCAACGGGAACACACGTTCGTCGAACGGGAACGCACGTTCGTGTAACATATGTCGAAAGGGAACTGAACGGAAATCGATCGGGAACGCAACGGGAACGCACGTTCGTTGAACGGAAACGCACGTTCGTGTAACGTATGTCGATCGGGAACGCAACGGGAACGGAACGGGAACGTATGTTCGTCGAACGGGAACGCACGTTCGTGTAACGTATGTCGATCGGGAACGCAACGGGAACGGAACGGGAACGTATGTTCGTCGAACGGGAACGCACGTTCGTGTAACGTATGTCGAACGGGAACTGAACGGAAATCGATCGGGAACGGAACGGGAACGCGCGTTCGTCGACCGAGAACGCAGCGGTGTCACATTCACGTAACGTGAGAGATTTTACTCAGCGCGCTGAGCCATATGCTGAATCATTTCGTGAAGGTCGTTTATCATAATCTGTACGCTATTTTGGTACGTTAATATCATCCTCTCCATTTCATCCTGCCGATCTTTCAAAATTTGTATGTTCTGTTGAACGTACCGTTTGTTGACAGCATCGCCATCATCCACAGGCGGTGCTACACGTCGAATCTTGCGTGACTTTGCGTCAAAATCTGCGGCAACCACGCAAAGAGCGTTATCGCGAACGTAGTTTCTGATTAATCCACTATATTGATAGTACGGATTTGTTCCGCTTCTTCCGAGCGATATTCCAAACTTGCTGATCGGCATTTTGATATCGATTGGCTGAATCACTCACGCGCAGTTTAATTTATAATAAGTCCAGCCTCGCGGAGTTCCTCGATGATCGACATGATTTCGTTATCGTGAGCATTGTGACCCGCTTGACGTGAGGCCTCGAGCAATCGAAAACGATCTACAAGCTCGTTGGGATCATCCCAATGAACGTAATCAATCTTGTTGTTGTTTAATGTCATGGCACATGGCATACCTTCTCCAACACCTACTAGCAAGGGTGCAATTATATTTTTATACTTGTATCCTTTGTTACTCTTTATAGGATTATGTACGTTGTGATCACGCCTATGTGCGTTTGTTGCCAAGAGTATACTTTTGTAGTTACGTTTATCAGTATCCGTGTAACTATTTTCCTCCGGATATTTTTTGAAAATCAATTCGTAAAGACCTCGTGTACCTGGATACCTTTTTCCATCTATGAATATATCATCGTTCTTGCTCAAGTCGACACGTTTGTTACCAATCATCGTTCTGCCGCTGTTGAAGTAAATTCCATAAACTTTATCTATATTGACCGTTTTTTCACCGCTTAAGACAGCTCCTAAATACTTTACTCCCAACGGACCGTAGTTTGTTTCTAAAATTTTTTGCCCCTCGGACGTGTGCAACAGGTCGCGAACAGACGTCGCAAGAGGTTCGTTAGCGATTTCAAAAACTTCTTCGACGGAGAGTGCGTGCGGGTGTTCGTACGATGATTCGCGCGGCTGTAAAATTTTGGTTGTTTCATTTAAAGTAGCTGGAACGGTGCTCGAACGTTTCAATATTGTTTTTATTGGTGTTGAAGCCATGAGAGAATTGCTAAACGAAGTGCTTGATCGTTTTCGTTTAAGATTTGGTTTCACGTCTTCCTCTTCTTCTCCCGAGGATAATGTTTCAAACGATGCGTTTGATTGTTTTCGTTTAAGTTTAGGTTCCGCATACTCTTTCTCTCTCGAGGATAATGTTTCATTCTTGATGAAATTAGATTCTTCGCCAACCGTATTTTCGACAATTTGTTTTAGAGGTTCGACAACGGGTTTAAAGTGTCTCTCCAATGCCATATCTTCCTCCATCTTACCAGTTTTCAACGCGCGATATTTTTTGCGAATCGAATCACTCGTTTTCGCAATCTGTTTTGCCAACTTCTCGCGATCTCTAATCTCCTTGCTGTTATCCATATTGTCTAATTGACGTATCGACGACAACTGATTGCATTATGATATCACAAAGTCGTTAAATCCTTTCCTGTAACGACCATTCGAAATCGCGCTATCCTTGTCTATCACTACAAATCCATACTTCTGCTGCCAACAGATATGACACAATTTACAAAAATCTTCATATGACATGTCAGTGTTTACATGATCGGTGTATATGTGTTTTAGGTTGGTACCATCCTGTTTGAACAGAATCAATAGATTCGCGTTGTCGCGTATAAGATGCTTTGGTATCTTTGCATACGTCTGACAAAGATAGAAGCAATCGACGTCTGCGTGTCTGCCCATTGCAAAGTACTCTCTTATCGTATCCTGCTTGTCGCATGCCACGTCATCGAAAATAAAGATCGAGTTTGAACGTGCATCGCTCGGCGAAATGACGTCACTGTTATTCGAAAATGTAAAGTAACCAATTTCTTCTATCGACGTCAATATATTTTCCAGGTATTGATATTTCGGTTGCTGCAAAGATTTCGAATACACGTACACGTTCTCAAAGCGTACACCGTGCGGACTTTCCAGCAGGCTAATCACCACATTTGTCTTGCCACAATTTGACGGACCGCAAATAATACCGCGTATAGAAATTGGTAGCATGTTTCCATGTTTGCGTATCTCTTTCTCAGACACTAACCTTTCATCGAAATTAGTCACCGCGATTGGCGGCGATTGTCGCACGAACCGCATGTTATCTCCGAAAAAATGAAACGGTATCGAGAGAGCTAAACCTATTTATAGCAGAGCATTCCACTGAAAGGCTTAGAAATGTTTCTGCTTCTGTTGGATAACCGTGATATATACGATTTAACTGTCGAGCAGTTGAAGTATGTACCAAAGATTATTCTTGTGCAAAAGTTTTATAATTGTATAGATTATGTGTGGGATAGACTTCCCGACCATATCAAGACAGATTCAGAAGTTCAGCAGTACCGTCGTTGCCTGGAGCATTATAATCTACCATGCCTTCGAACGCATATCGACGGTCCACCGCCATTGAAAAAAGATTGCAGCGAATGTCAACGAAGATTGGAAGAGGCTTGTTAAATCGTGCGATAAACGCACTTCCGATTGAATTACATATTCCCGGTTATCAGTTTTGTGGTCCGGGAACTCATTTGGAAAAACGTTTGGCGAGAGGTGATCAAGGTATTAACCCGCTGGATGCAGCGTGTCGCGAACACGATATAGCCTATTCGCATAACAACGATATCGCAGAACGACACATTGCTGACAATATACTCGCCGCGAAAGCGCGAAAACGTATTACCGCGAGGGATTCAACTTTCGGGGAAAGAGCTGCTGCTACAGCCGTTTGGGCGGCTATGAAGGCCAAAACAAAATTCGGTATGGGTCTGAAAACAAAGAAAAAAAAAAACAACGAGGAAACGAATACTTTCGGTAGCGAAACGTGGTGGTATCCTGCCGATCCTGCCGTTACTGGGAGTTATCGGTTCATTGGTCGGTGGAGCGGCGGGAGTCGCAAAGGCTGTGAATGATAACAAGGTTGCGCAGCGTCAGCTGGAAGAACTGAAACGTCATAATCGTGCCATGGAAGGTCATGGAATTTATCTCGCTCCGTACAAACGTGGACGTGGAGTGTCGATGAGAAGAAAAAAAAACGTCAAAGAGACGATAAAAATCCCAAAGGGTGCAACTACCGACGTACAATTACAACAACTCGCAAAACGTATGCGCATTCCATATTTTAGAGGTATATTTATGCGTACTAGCCTACCAACGGGAGGAGTGCGTCGAAACGAGAGCGGTATCGTAAATTTGGACAATGCCGAGGGGCTGGGTACTCACTGGGTGGCGTATGCGAAGAGAGGAGATCGCGTCATATATTTCGATAGTTTTGGTAATCTTCGACCGCCGAGTGAATTGGTGCGATATCTAATAAACGATGTGACACGAATCGAGTACAATCGCATGCCTTATCAGCGTTACGATCAGAGCAATTGTGGACAACTTTGTTTACAGTTTCTCCAAAAGGCAGATGATCAGTTTAAAGACTAACGATGCGTCATTTGAACTCGCAGTATCAAACATGTCACTGACGTTTACACTCACCGGTAAGAGTAGCATTCTCTCGGTAAGCTACTTTCCTGCTGTGGATTTGAGCGATGAAGATTACGAACTCGGCCTGACGGACTTTGAAACCTATTACACGGTCCCCAATGTAAATTCATCGAACAATAAATTCTACTTTGGCGATGACAAGGAGATTGTCATTCCCGAAGGATCATACGAATTGCGTGACATTGACACGTATTTGAAACGCATGCTTTTACAATCTCGTTCCAAAGATGTGAGAAAAAAAGACATCGGGGAAGATGATGACGAGTACCCACTGACGATTCGAGCTAACAACAATACGATGAAAAGTGAAATCAAGTGTGCTCACAGAATAAATTTTACAAAACCTAACAATATTGGATCGCTGTTGGGATTTTCGACGAATCGTGTGCTAGAGCCGCGACAGTGGCATGAATCGGATGTATCAATAAATATCATTAACGTAAACATTATTCGCATAGAGTGCAATGTGACCGCAGGTGCATATAGTAACGACAAGTGCGTGCATACGATACACGAGTTTTCACCAAGCGTTCCACCAGGATATAAGATATCGGAAATACCCGCGCAGATCATTTATCTCCCGATCATCGTACGGAGCATTACGGATCTGACGATTCGTATCGTGGATCAGGACGGCCAACTGCTCGATTTTCGCGGAGAAGAGATCACCGTCAGATTACATGTGCGGAGGAAACAGCGATAACGGGAAATGCTAGTGTTGAACGAAGTGGAACAGGTGAAAAGTTTTATCAAAGGAAGACAAATCTCATCGCCCAATAAAAAGAAACTCACTGCGTCGAACATTGAATTTTTGAGATCATTAGGTTTCATTGTACGAAATGGCTGATATCTTGAATATTGGACGCGAGCCGATCTTTGACAATAGCATTGTCAAAATTGAAACTCATACATACAATCCGTATGCCAATACGACGTTTGGACATAGCGATGAGATAAGAATACCCATACAACAGCAGGATTTGTATACGTTGCCGTGTGAAAGCTTACTCTACATCGAAGGAAAATTGAAGAAAAAGAAGAAGAACAATGATGCCGAGAAGAAGGATGATGCGGAGATTTTTCTTGCAAATAATTGCGTGGCATTCATGTTTGACGAAATTCGATACGAACTCAACGGCGTGGAGATTGACCGCATCAGAAACGCTGGAATAACCAGCACTATCAAAAACTATGTATCGCTATCGTATGACAAAGCGCTGATCTTGCGGAATGCCGGATGGGACACTACATCTACCATACCGGAAGGATACTTTAATTTTTGCGTACCGCTCAATATGCTTTTGGGCTTTTGCGAGGATTACAAACATGTGGTTGTTAACGCCCGCCATGAATTGATTTTGATACGAGCGCGCAACGACAACAATTGCATCAATGGTGATTCGAAGACGGAACCAGAAATCGAACTATTCAAAGTACAGTGGCGAATGCCTCACGTTATGTTGAATGAGGTCAATAAACTATCCCTGTTACGAGCTTTGGAAAGCGGACGATATCTGAGTATGAGTTTCCGATCATGGGAACTGTACGAGTATCCCCTATTGCAGAGCACGACCAAGCATTCGTGGGCTATCAAAACTGCGACTCAGTTGGAGAAACCGCGATACGTTATCTTTGCTCTGCAGACTGGTCGAAAGAATATCATGTCTCAAGATGCGAGCATATTCGATGATTGTAATTTGACCAATGTGAAACTTTATCTAAATTCTGAATTTTATCCATATGACGACCTGAATTTAGACTTTAACAAAAATAGATACGCTATACTTTTTGACATGTATGCGCGTTTTCGTAAAGCTTATTATGGATACGACTGCTATGAAACGCTTTGCAACGTAAGCACATTTTTAGCGAATGGGCCTTTTGTAGTCATCGATTGCGCGCGACAGAACGAGTCTATCAAGAGTGCCACTGTAGATGTGCGCATAGAATTTGATTGCAAAGAGAATGTACCAGCAAATACTACTGCCTACTGTCTCATCTTGCACGATCGCGTCATCGAATACAGCCCATTGTCCAATGTAGTGCGCAAGATTATGTAAATTGCAATGTTAGCAATATTCCAATATAAGATTCATGTATCATGAGCCTCTCGTGCAGTCCACTTCTCGACATGTCCGCACCAGCGTCAACCATGTCCACGCCAACGTACGTGGATCTGAAAGGTTACGTCGTGGATCTACGAGGTTCCATCGTCGGCAAAATATACTATCCAATTTTTCATTGCGGGGAACGCATAATTGAGTGGCCTCTAATGAAAGGTTACGTCGTGGATCTACATGGTTCCACCGTCGGCAAAATATATCATCCAATTTTTCATCCCGGAAGAGACGTAATTGATGGGCCTCTAATTCGCATCGGGGCAGATCCAGTCGTCAACGAAGATGTGATTGATAATTCAAACCACGTCGAATCATCTGTAGACCGAAAATCATGCAATGTTGGAGAAGGGGAGCGATATAAAAAGTACAACTTTCCACGATCCTCCCGCAGTCCGCTCCTTGACATAAATTAGTCATGTCTGCAACCATGTCAACGCCAACGTTCGTAGATCTGCAAGGTTTCGTCGTCGGCAGAAACTCTTTCGTCGTGAAGGAATTTGCCGCTCTCAGAGAGGGATTTATTCTCACTCATTATATATTTGGAAGCTCCGAGCCATGGCATTTTCTCAGCAAAGCGGATAGAAAACACGTATCCTGGTTGGAGGTGAAACATCATGGATTACATTGGCGCGATGATCACGGAACGATTCCGTACTTCACGGCTAGAGACATGATTACAAAGGCGTTGCGGGATATGACGGAGAGTGAAAACTCACCCATCGTATACGTAAAGGGACTCGAGAAACGAGAATGGCTGCGTGATTTGCTCCTGGACGATGCGCGAGATGATGTCTACATCGAGAGCTTTGACGAGCACTACGAAGACGTGGAATCGCTGAAAAAGATGGATGCTACACATACTTTACGTTGCCATAAACATGTATCCAATTGTGCCATGCAAAATGTATTCAAGCTGTTCAATTGGTGGCACGCACATAAAAAATAAACGTATATTATCTATAAATATATATATCGTCGATTTTTTTATTCCTCCCTCCCCATTACACATATAACATTTACGTTTCTTAATTTTGTTTCACGTTTGTCTTAATATTTCATTAAAAATAGAATGCGTTATCTTTCTCTAGCAGTTTAGCCGCTGTAAGAGATAAAAAAATGCTAAGATGCCTTTTTATGTTGTGAAATGGCCTTTTTCGAGATAGTTCATAATTTAGAACCGTTAGCTCTTATTATAATAAAAAAAAAATCGATTGATAAATACCAACGAGCGCGCGAGGGGGAAGCGTGAGCCAAGATGGTGACGTGAGCGGAAGCGCGAGAAAGAGAACGCGAGCGATGATGATGATGATGATGCGAGAGAGAGAACGAAGATGGGGACGCGAGCGCGAGAGAGAACGAAGATGGGGACGCGAGCGGGAGCGCGAGAGAGAACGCGAACGCGAGCGAACGAAGATGGGGACGCGAGCGAAGATGATAACGCGAGCGACGCCCCCTCCCCACGTTTCGCGATCGTAGGGCTTCTCCCTCGCACTCCCGCACGGGTCATCAGCTGATTCCGCGTCCCCCTCTCTCCGCAGATCCCGCATGTGTCATCCGCGGTTCCCGCACGCGTCATCTGCTGATTCCGCACGCGTCCCCTCTCTCCACAGACCCCGCGTCCTCCGAGCTTGGCGACCCCGCGCCGCGGGAGCCCCCCGCGACCCGCTCCCCCCTCGGAGCTCCCGGATTAGAACCCGCCTTATATTGCTACTGTTTGTCTATGAGACGCATACAAACAAATATTGTCCGCGAATTGCAGAACCTTAATGCTGGGCGAAGACTTCTTTTTTCAAGAAGTCTTCCAAATCGGATACATAGATCGAATATAGAATGGGGCTCAGAACACAACCCTGTGGAAGACCCCTATTCACAGATCTGATTTCATCTATCTCATTAAAACAAAAATGAACCTCTCTGTCTGAAATTAAATTATGAATGAATTTAACAAAGCTTTTCTGAATTCCAAGCTTCAGTAGTTTTCCAATCGAAATATCATTTAAAATATTGTCGTACGCACCTTTAATATCAAGAAAGATGGCACCTGTATTCATATTGTCATACCATTTGCAAAAAGTATCGGAGGTTAAAATCAAAAGATTGTTTAGGCACGATCTTTTATTCCTAAATTTAGATTGGCTATTCGGAAGTTTGTGGTTTCTATCTAGCCATTTATAGATGCGATTATTGATCATTCTTTCTAAAACTTTTAATGAACATTGAGCTATTGAGATAGGTCGAAACTTTGCTAAGTTTGGGAATAAAAAGTACATTGAACTTCTTCCATTCAGATGGAAAATTTCTAGTACTAATTAATTCGTATAAAGGAACAACAAAATTACCTTTTCAAAAAAAGGTAAAAAAAGCGCCAAGTATTCGCACCCAAAAAATGCCTAAAAAAATAAGTCTTGTACAAAATTATTTTAATTTGACAATATAAAATATATAAAATCACTACAAAATTACATTTGTAGAAAAAAAGGACAAGAAATTTATCTTTCCTACAAAAATAGTGATATCAAGAAAGTGCACCAACTATAAAAATGGATAGTTACATAAACTAGAACATCTATTTCTTCACTATTACTTTTTGGCCAGTGTTCATAGTTTGATCTTATATATAAGATTGTTTTAGGTTTATCTTCAGATATTAATTATTTCATTGATTACGGAGCATTTGAAGATGAACTCAAAACGATCTTGAAGATCAGACTATAAATACCGCTCATTGATATTAAAATATTGGCTGCTGTGTACCGATATAAGTCTGCTGTGCGCCTACAAAAAACAGTTGTTATGTGGCCATATAAGTAAGAAATAAAGGAAATAATATAAAGCAGACAAGTATTTTGATACAAATAAATTTTTTTTCAAAAAACTTGGCGCTGCCAAACCGAATAAATAAGTATGTTAACAATAATTTCTTATAAACTAAATTACATGCTAACTTATTAACTATGATTACAATAATTTTACATATATGCTTAATCCAATCCCTAATCTAATCCTTATTTTATAATACAAACATCCGCAGGAGAAAGAAAAAACGAAACACACACACACGCACGCACGCACGCACGCACGCACGCACGCACGCACGCGCACACGCACTCTCTCTCTGTCTCTCTCTCTCTCTCTCTCTCTCTCTCTCTCTCTCTCTCTCTCTCTCTCTCTCTCTCTCTCTCTCTCTCTCACTCGCTCACTCGCTCACTCGCTCACTCACTCACTTACGCACGCATCAACACATTAAGAGAGAAAAGGTTAGACAATTAAAATATTTATTCGGTTAGGGAGCGCCAAGTTTTTTGAAAAAAAATTTTTTGTATCAAAATACTTGTCTGCTTTATATTATTTCCTTTATTTTTTATTTATATGGCCACACAACAACCGTTTTTTGTAGGCTCACAGCAGCCAATAATTTAATATCAATGTGTGGTATTCACATAAAAACTAATATACAAATTATGCTATTTTATTTTATACTTACTTTTTCGGCGATTAAAGTCCGAGAGAGGAAACAAAATGGAAATTTATATAGCATTTTGGCAAATGAAACTTGGGATCCGAACGGTACCAAATCTCCGATTCCAGATCATTGTATAATTTTACAGGCTATTTTAGAACTTCGGCTATATATTGGTATTAAGGAAAAATCGTTGATAAGGAATGTATTCTGTAATGGTAGATAAAAATGTGGCAATGGTTCGATGGAAAATATAATATAATATATGAGATTAAACTATATGGTAAATACTGGCTAAAAAGTAACAGTGAAGAAATAGGTATTCTAATTTATATGGGCGCACAACAGCCTTATGTCGACGCACAGCAGCCAATAATTTAATATTAATGTGCGATAATTCATAGTCTCTAATCTTATCTCTTTAAGACCGTTTCAAATACATTTTCAATCTTTAAATGCTCCATAATCAATGAAATGATTTTAGTATCTGAAGTCTCAAGATAAATTCAAGACAATCTTATATATAAAATCAAACTATGAATAAATAAAATGCGGATACTCATTTATATTTTATATAATCATGCCTCTTGATTTTCACGGTTTTTGTAAATAGTAAATATCTCTAATATGTTAAGGTTAATAATGTCTCACTCATCTTGATACAATTATGGTTAATAGGCCTGTTCATTGTAACACTAAGCTGCACTGCTGAAATAAATTTAAATTATAACTTATTGCACCAGTTCAGCAGTGCAGTTCAGTCAGTGCAGACGCCGTATAACAGCGACGCTTCGAACTATGTTGCGAGCGCACGTGCGGCAGCCATAGACATTTATAATATAGACCTTCTGTGAGCAGAGCTGTCCACATTTTCTAAAGGACAGAACAATATGGAGTAAGATGCTGTCTTCGTCACTCAGCTAGTTTAGTGGGGGAACGTCGAAGCGCGCACCCCGTACCCCACGGCTATATAATATTCCATATAATTTTTTTAAATTTAATAAACTCGAAGTTCTTAGTTTATTACAAATGATTTCGTTGTGCAATTTCTTAACTGTCCAATAATTGTGATACATTTTTACCTTATCTAGGATCTTACCTATTACTCTTTATATTGTACTTACGCAAAGTATACAAAACGCGTTGTGCGCATAGTGCGCGCGCTTCGACGTTTCCAACCAGACTAGCTGAGTGACGAAGACAGCACCTTACTCCATATCCATCGTTCTGTCCTTTAGAAGAATGCGGACAGCTTCGCTCACAAAAGGCTTGGTCTATATTATATATTATCTATGGCGGCAGCGCCTTGTGTGGTGACATTCCGACACATTGGGCGCCGCCTTACATTGAAAATGCGAACAGTACATTCCCCCACCTCTGGCCAGGGCGACGATGATCATGATGACGTTTCTTAATCCAAAATTCCCCAATTCAGACTTTACATCGCGATATTTCCGCTCGTAGGTCACACAGAAGAAACATAAAAACACTTTCGTTATATAAGTTAAACCCAAGCTATTCATTGAACCTACTTAAAATTTTGTCGGTTCAGTCGTTTTTTAGATCCGATAATCGAAGGATCTCTCAATACGACGTCTCGCGTGTAAGAGGCTTCTCGGCGCGACGCTGCGCATACACTTGGCACAAGACACTACCGTGCCTCTTGATAAGAAGACATTCCTTAATCCTTTCAGTCACAGTGTGACATATATGTCACACCTACACTCTCTCCATTTTTCGATTGTATTTCGTAGAAATTCATTGATTTTTATGATTCTTTTTTACTTATCCCTTATTTGAATGTTCAATTATAATATTTGTTCAGTGATTTTGTTAATATTGTTAATAGTTTTTTGTTTATAAGCAAATTAAGATGAAAAAAACCGTTTTTTTACGTTAAATTCGTTACTGAAAAAAAATCCCCTCTAAATGTACTGTTTTTTTATCTACATTTATGTTTTTGAGGTCGCTGATCACAAATCCGCCGTTAGATTTGCAAAATTTTTTATTATAAACAAAATATTGAACAAAATATGAGAGCAAAAAATGAGAATTTCTAGAATTTAGGTAAAAATTTGATAATCTGAATGTTATTTTTCTACAAACATATAGTTTTTCACTTTATATTTGTTTTTGAGATTGCTTATTACCAGAGACCGGATCACGGAGTCGTTTTCCCCTCTCCACGTGCGTGTTAGCGGCCGAGCGCCGCAAGAAGCAGTACCGTGTATGCGCGCCGTGCCAGTGTTATTTCTTTCAAATCTGATGATTGGTAGTGGATTCAAAAACTGAAGAAAACTTTTAGATATTGAATTTTATGTAAAGAATATTAATTTTTGTGAAAATTTAGGATTAAATAGCCTTTTAAGCCGCCATATTGCGTCCGCTATCTTGGATCTCATTTTTCCCAAAATTTGATGGCAGATACGAACCCAGCGACCTCAAAAATGTATAGAATCATGCTTCTTATAATGATTCGACCATTCCCTTAGTTGCGTGACTGAAAGGGTTAAGCTCAATAGGTAATAGTTTAAGAGTGTAATAATCAATGCCATCAAGGTCCAGACTCGATTTGGAGTTAGTATTGTCAATCGCTAAGATGACTTCCTCTAAAGTGAATGGAACTTGAGTCGCGTCTATATTTATAACTATGTCAGGAGGTTCAGTAGGGCACCAAGGAGATCCCAAGGATTCAATCTGATTACGCATCGCGGATACTGCTTTATCGTTGTAAAAATTCGAAGCCTCTTTCCTGTGAAATTTGTTACTCATTACTCTAATCTTCGACCAAATATACTTCATGTTAGATGTTCTACCGAAAAAGTCACAAAACTCTAAGAAATACTGTTTCTTTCTGGTCTTAAAATATGATCTAGCGTTATTATCCGCCTGCTTGTATTTAAGAAAATTCTCTCTTGTGTTTAAATATTTAACTTTGAGGAAAGCAGCTTTTCTGACGAGGTTTTCACATTCCTCGTTTCATCAAAGATTCGATTTAAATTGAGGCAATTTAGACATACATCTCGTAGCATGTGGAGTACAGGTTTTAATACTTTCCTCGATAATTGACATAAACAAAGTATATTTGGTCTGAATATCAAACGAACTATTAGTAACTATCTATCTACATTGAGCGGCATGTGTAGACCAAAATTTCTTTACTTGAGACCATTTAATTTTGGCTGAATGAATTTTGGTCGATGCGTGAAAACGAAGTATATTATATTTAGAACCTATCACTTCAATCTTAATTAGTACGTGATCACTCCCCCAAGGATTCTGAATAACCTTCCAATGTGCAGTTAAGAATACATTATTGTTAGAAATAGTCAGGTCAATAGTGTTTGGAATTGGCTGATTCGCGTAAGTGACTCGTCATTTAAACATTGATATCCTAGAGCATCAATGATTTTAAATAACTTAGTTCCCTCTTTACACGATTTAGAATTACCTCATAACGTATGATGTGAGTTGAGATTTCCATCTATTATAAACTCATTGTGAAATTGTGCAAAGAAGGTTCTCGTTATTTCGTCCTGAGAGATTGACACATTAGGAGATTTGTAAATCGATACAACTGTGATAGGTCTATTGCTTATAAAAATATTCGCCGCTCAGATTTCTAACTTATTGTTCGCGTTATATAAATTGTCTATGATCGTACATCTAATTCTGTCTTTAATCAAAAGGGCAACTCCTCCTCCACATCTGTTAATTCTTCCCTTCTTAAGGTTGTATGACCCCTTAGAAAAAAAAAAGCCAAATTCCTCAAACTTTGTCAGGTCATAAGTATTAAATTAATAAAGCACTGTGCCAAGTTTGAAGAAGTTTGCGAGGTTTGTTCAAAAGTTATTACAATTTGAATTTTAACATGGGCTCTTATGGAAATTCATCAAGTTTCACTATTTTTTCAACTTCATTTGAGAAATTAATATAGAAGAAAATATGGCATACTTTCAAAACTTTGCAGAAATGTTAATAAACATCTTAAAAACAAATTAGTACAAAAAAAATTATGACTTCGAGAATATTTTCTGAAATATTAAATAAAAACCAAATAGACAACAGTCTCGCTGAGACAACAGTCTCGCTCGTAAGTGCGGAAATGCGGCAACAGCGCACTATGACGTCACATTATAACCCCTCTCTCCGTAAAGGATAATAAATACTACAGTGGTCCGCTACTTTTTTTAATAGAGCCTCCTGTGTATATAAATATAATTAATACCAAAATGTCATAAATAATATAAGTTACAACCATCGATTATTAATCTATATATAAACATTTCATTTATTATATAATTGCATTTTAAATGATAAATTATCAACACATGTAATAAAAATGAAATCTTTTACATATTAAATAATTATCATGTTAATATTTTATACGTATAAGAAAATACATTTAAATAAAGTGCGTGTAACGCTCGATTAACATAGATATTTGAACATTTTTATATTTATATAAATACTGAACGGAAACAAACTATAATTATATTAAAACATATTTTAATAAAATAATTCAGTGTTAAATAATTCTAAAGTTTCTTTAAATAATCTATTATTTTATGAATGACTGACTTAGACGCCGTTACTATAGGCTTATCATTTTCCTTTTTACTTAACAACTGATAAATTCCTTCTGAACTAGATTGAAAATAAATATCTTTTAAACATTGCACGTTAATAGAAGCTTGCGCCAGTTTTTTTCTAATATCTAAACTCACTATACCGTTTAATGGACTTAAATCTGGAAGCAGACTATTTATGCGCTTATCTACAATCCACTTTTGTGATTTTTCTGCATAACTCACTGCATATTTTGTTAATGTTTCATAACTAATACCAAATTTACTAATAATTTTTTCTAAAATATATACATCTTGCACTGCGTTATGAGCATTTGCACTAGAAATTTTAAGCCAATTTGCTAATCCTGTAATAGAACATTCTCCTTTACCTTTTCGATTAGTTTCTCTTTTTATAACCTGTAAGGTATCTATAAATCCTACAATAACATGAGTAAACTCTTCGCTTAAAGAATAAAATGTTATTAAATCAATCAATCTTGGTCCATCAAAACTCAAATTATGTACCGCTATATAACATTTCTTTTTTAATGAAATTAGCCATTGATACAAATTTGTTATTGCAAGCCTCGGTGGAACTGAAGGAACTGGTTTACCATACAGCATTAACTCTGCTTGACATTTTCGAAGACCATGTACTGCAGTGGCAGCTGCAGAAATCTCTTGACTAGGTTGAATATAAACGTCGAAAGAATTTTTACCACATTTGGCTGCAATTTGCAAAATATCGCAATTTCTTTGAAATCCTGAGGTTTCGAGGTCAAGATATACTATGGGAATGTCTTTTTCCATAGTACCTTCATCATCACTCATACATTCTTTATTTATTTGTACGGCTGGCTCTTTCAATAAAGCAGAATTACTTTCGTAAGTAACACCTTCTGAAAGTTCTCTTTGGTATCGTAGAGAAGCTCTATATTTTTTCAATTGCATACGTCTCAATTTAAATGCACGACTTGCTGTTGTTATTTGTCGTTGTTTTTTAGTTAAATTAATTTTCTTAACGTGCTTGGAATGATGTTTACCAGGCGACAATGTTAATATTTTTGCAGCTATTTGAGGGTAACTTTCTCCAATGTTCTTTTGCGCAACAACAGAAACATATCGATAATCGGCCGATGCTGTTAGGCTTAGACATTTAGATTTAGGCGCCTTACTAGCCATACTTGCATTAAGGCTTTCATTTACGTTACTGGAGGCGCCTACAGAAAATTTTTCTGCATTAGATGCCAGTTTATCAAAGACTTCCTTAAGTGCCTCAAATAATTTTAAATCTGTAAAGCCATTTGGAATCATTCTGTGATTATAATTTTCCTTGTCTTTCACGTATCCACACCATTGGCCGCATTTTTCATGCTGATTGAACGCGTGATAAGGGATACTCCTTATCGCTTCGGCCATAGCTGTACTTTTACCCCTATTCTGAGTCATAGCGTATGTGAAACATCTGTGAAAGTAGGTTATTCCATCTCTTGTTAACTCTTTATGGTGTTTTTCTATATTATATAAACATTTCTTCACTCCTTTGGATGTATGGTTGACATCTGATAATTTTGCAATTGAATGCGAAGCATTCCTGCTCGACAAGCAGCTATGGCGGAGCTATCGTCGTCACCAACAAGAATGCCAATTTCGACATTTTTCGATTTTAAAATATCACTTTCATTAACTAGTTTGTTTGCTGCATGCGATTCCATGGCTTTGGCAGAGCCTCTAAAATTCAATCTGCAATCATGATCGAAAGGAGAATGTCCTAAATCACATTTCTTGCACTTTCGATTACATGTTGAGTAATCTAAAATTTGCTGACTGAAGTGGCCTACTATAGATCCAAATCCATTAAGACTATCATAGTCGCGACCAGTTCCTCTTGTAGTCCATCCCATGTCATAAGACGCCATCACACGAACTACTGTATCGAATGTTACAGGATGAGGATCTATTGAGGATTCTTGGGATATATTGAAACAGGATCTCACACTATCAGGCCTATTTAAAAAATATTAAAAATCATTTTTATTCGAATTCGACAGAATATTACATATATCGCATAAAAAATTATTTTTTATTTTAATGATTATCTCATTTCAAAGTTGATTCTTAAATTGAATTTAAATATAATATTTTAAAATTCATGGAATTCATGAAAATGCAAAAATGTTAGAGTTACAATATACAATTATCATAGTTGAATCTCCAAATAATAAAAACTCAAATCAATGTAAAATTTAAAACGAATTCAATTGTAAAATGAAATACAAAGTTACATGTTTTCTTCAATAGTCGCTTTATTTTCTAACGTTAGTTGTCGCTCTAATTCAACTGCACGCTGACAACTTTCTTTAGCTGCTATTTCCAGTGCTCCTCCTGCTTCTGCTTCGTATCTCTTATAGGTTTTAAAGTTTATTGGTGGAATGTTTAAACAAGCTAACAATTTGTTTAAATTTGTGAAGCCTATTCCGCTGTGGATCAATCCTAGAAAAAGATTTATTTAACTTATGTATGTGTAGCTGTTTATCTATTGTATATTAGGCTTGTTTTTGAAGTATTATAAATAATAGTTTGCTATATAAATAATACTAACCTATTGCTAATTTGGTATTAACATCAAATTGTGAGCTGCGTCTTAATTTTCCCGGTGGAGTGTGTTGCTTCCCCGTTACAACAGGATTCACCAATAAACATCTATGGCACCGTATGAGCAAAACAGATCCAAGGCCTCGACGTTCTTCTTGTTCAATATTATCTAATGATAAACTTTCTTTGCAAGATGTGCACCATAACTGTTTACCAAGAAATTTTAAATCCACGATTCGGCGTCCTTCACCAGGCTCATTTGAAATCTCTTGTTCTTGATCGATTTCTGTTGATTCTTTCTCCGCAGCACTTGTATTTTCCATGCAATCATCTGGTGTGGTTTCGACTCGTGTCTTCAAGTTACGTTTCCCAGTATTTGTCTGTGCTAACCGTTGATTGTACACTTTTTCAGTGACAACTTTTCTTTTCCACATGTAACGTTTTATTTTCGGCATTTTCGTAGCGCAAGCGAAAACTAACCTCAAACGATGCGTCTGTATAGTACACGCGCTCGAAACACACTTCGCGTTCACGCAGCTAATTCTCGAGTGAGATCAATGCTAGCAACTTACAAAAAATGCGACGTTGCCGCGATCAAAATACTTTTTTATGAGAGCTACTGTATTTAATTAATGAATAAATGACGTAAATAAATGCATTTTATACACATAATATAATTTCATTAGTATTTTTAAACAGTAATTACTATATTTTGTTACTTTTTAAAGATTTTCATACTTTTAGATTTTCGTTTTTGTCAGTTGCATGTCAAGTACAGTCTTTCTAAAAACCATTAAAAGTAAAAGTTTATATACGAAAAAATATGCATAAAAATGTTTCTATAGCTCTTAAAAACTCAGGCAACCGTTATTTTAATAAAATATCAATATAAATTTTACTTTCCAGTAAAGAATATCTTCTTAAATATGTTAATTGGCTTTATATTACGTTTCTTAAACTTTTGACAGAGACCTTACGGGTCATACAACCTTAACCGTTTTGAAACCTCTAAGTAGAAAAATTTCTCATTATCTTTTGATTTTGAGCGTTGGTGAATATGAAAGAATCTGATGCAGAGTAACTCCTCCTTTACTCAAGACACTTAGTAATGGCTAATATGTTTAATATTTTACAATGGAACTGTCAGAGTATTAGAAATAAGCGTTATGAATTGGAAATCTTTTGGGTAGCCAAGAGAAATGCTCGTGCCGCAGGACGTATTTACGCGGAATTATTTCCTAATCATGAGCGAAATCCGACAAGAGTGACAATAAGAGAATGTTCTTTACGCGCGAGAGAGACTGCAAATCTCATGGTGCACCAAAATCGTGATGCACCAGTACGTCTTTATGTCAATATCGACGAAAGAATTCTGCGTGGATTTGAAAATAATGCGGGAAATAGCATACGTCTTGTAGCATTCGGTGTATCACAAACAACCGTGTGTCACGTTTTGCACGAGAATGGGTTACACCCATACCATTTTCAACGTGTGCAGCAACTTCTTCTGCCCGATAAAAGACAACGCATCTATTTTTGTAAAAATATTTTCATTTCTTTCTTTCACTTTTTCTTCGATTTTTATAGCGTTTCTAGCATACAATAATTATTAATAAAATTTAGGCAGGATTCCTCGCTCAGTGTCGGCGAAATGAATCGTTTCCCGACCGTGTCTTATGGACAGACGAGGCCACATTCACGTCAAATGGCGTGTTTAATTAAAAAAATTTTTTGCTTTGGCAAAATAAAAACCTTCACGCCATTCGTACGTCCGCCTTTCAATATCGCTGATCGATATTGTGTGTGGGTAGGCATAATTGCGGGAAGAGTATTAAATAATCCTGTAAATAAACAAATCTGCCGCATTGTTCTCATAATATTTTTACTGGCGATTTTCAGATTGGCCCATATTTTCTTCCGTCACGTCTCAATGGAGAAAGATATGCAGCATTCATTGAGAACGAGCTGCCAACACTCTTGGAAGACGTATCTCTTCACATGCGGGAAACAATGATTTTCCAACACGACAGAGCTCCCGCACATTTTTCCCGTCAAGCACGCGTTTTCCGGACAAGTGGATGAGTCGAGGTGACCCAATCATTTGGCCGACACGGTCGCCAGATTTGAATGTGCTGGATTATTTTGTTTGGGGCTTCATCAAAGCTTCAGTCGAGCACAGGCATGAAGGTACCGAAAATGAGGTACGCGAAGCAATTTTAGCGGCCTTTAATACCATCACGCCGGATATGGCGCACCGTGCGACGCAACAAATAACTCGAAGAGCCGAACTCTGCTTACAAGCACGAGGAAGGCACTTCGAACAGTTATTACATCAAATGTTTCAAAGTGGATTAGGCCTACTGGGGAAACCACTTAAAAAAAACGCGCCAAGCTATCTATCTCAAGGTGGTGTGGAAACGATAGCGTTTCCTTGACATAAAATAATTTTATCTCGAGAACGAAATTATGATAGATTTCTATTAATTCACGAGTTGTGGAAAAGAAAACGATAAGAAATTTTAATTATTTTTATTATTTTATTAATTGAAAGTAGTCTCGTAATCGCGAGTGTGTGTTGCGACCTTTGACGCGGCTATGGTGCGGTGCAGCGAGACGTGGGAGGGGCCGAGCAGTAAGCACGAGCGGCGCGCTTCCCCCCTTGCCCTCCCGACGCGCCGGCAGCCTATACTTCTCATGCTGGGCCGTGCTATCGCCGAGCGCGCTCCTAACGGCGCACTCTCATTCGCACAACTTAAAAAATTAATTTTTCGGTTAATATTGCGAATTTTACAAAATGGTATGGGACTTTTCTGTTTATCTCAGTCCCTTCTATCTCCCCACGACCGGTGGCAGAAGTCTTAAAATTCACCCTGTATATTGTGGCGAATAAATTCCCACGGGCTCATTTCGCCAAATAGCAAATATCATTACACAAGTAGCAAAAGAAAACGGACAATAACGGATCTGTGAAGCTGGCACGACATTTTGTTAATTTAAAAAAAATAATTAGAGTTCCAGTAGCACTTTCCTTAGTTCTCGAGTTCTTTATAAAAATAAACCAGAGTTCTGCATTTTTTATAGCAAAAATACAAAAATTAAAAACGTCGTGCTAATTTCGCGAATCTAGCACGACACCTTTCCTCTAAAGTACAAGAGCAGAGTAAATATTATGATTTTTAACAACAGTTCCAGTTAGTGTTATTCGAGTTCTGCCATTATGTACAATTTAAAAAAAATTTTTCAACAGTGACTATTTTTTTTACACTTTTAACAGATCCGTGCTAATTTCGCGAATCTAGCACGACACCTTTCCTCTAAAGTACAAGAACACAGTAAATATTATGATTTTTAACAATAGTTCCAATAGCGCTGTTCGAGTTCTACCATTATGTATAACAATAAAAAAAATTTTTTTTAACAGTAACCATTTTTTTACTCTTTTAATGATAAACACGACACGACATTCGAAGAAAAAGTGACGTGCTGATTATTTATCGTAATTTTAGTGACAGTTCTCGCTAGTTTCAGTAGAGTTTTATGTTTTACAATAACTTTTAGACAGAGTTCCGGTGGTTATGTATTTTTTAACAATTTTTTAATGTCCGAAATCAGTACGACACTCGGAGAAAAAGTGTCCTGCTGTTGTCCTGATGTATTTACATTTCATGTACATGAGATATATTCTATGTATATACTGGCAGTAGTCTTGGTCGAATATACAAATCATGTATATCCATTCAATGTCCTATGTACATCCATAAGTACACGTACATTTGTGTATATTCTTTGTATGTACATAGTATGTACAGTATATTTTTTTCACATTATGGATATTCCATGTATATATACAAGGATATTAGATGTTTACTGGGAAGGGTTATTCGTTTTCGTAAGTAAAGTACGTTTTGGAACCTATATAAATAAGCTTAAAGTTCATCTTTTAACTATTCAAAGCACGATGTTTCTTCGCGTAAATGCGTTGAATGTAATCTCAATAAGGCATCTAATTTATGAAATAGATGTTCTTATTTTAAATACCCAGTAAACATCTGATATCCTATGTATATACATGGAATATCCATAATGTGAAAAAAATATACTGTACATACTATGTACATACAAAGAATATACACAAATGTACCCTAATAGCCAAATGCTAGCAGAATGCTGGCAGCATGCCAGCAGATCCAAGCATAAATATTCAGCAGATTCCTGTCCACTGCGTCCGCATTAAGCTTATTTTCTGACAGCAGTATCTGCTGCCACAACGTAACAGCAGAAACGCAGCAGAAATGAAGTATGGCATGCCGTCACACGGTGGCGGCAGAAACGTAGCAAGAATGAGACATGACTTACTATGAGTTATTGACAGCAAAAACGCAGCAGAAATCATGCATGGCCTGCTGTCGCACTGACAGCAGAAACGTAGCAAGAATGAGACATGACTTACCATGAGTTATTGACAGCAGAAACGCAGCAGAAATCACACATGGCGTGCCATCGTGCTATGACGGCAGAAACACAGCAAGAATGAAACACGACTTCCTATGAGTTATTGACAGCAGAAACGCAGCAGAAATCATGCATGGCGTGCCATCACGCTATGACAGCAGAAATATAGCAAAAATGGAACATAACTCATAAATTTATAGCAGCAGACAAGAGAAATATATTAATGTGATTATGCACAATGGCAACATTAGAATGACAATGAACTGTCGTTAAAAGTTACAGAATTTCATTTACATTATTTGTATTCTGGGTGTTTCTTAAAGAGCGCCTACTAATTACATAATAATTATTCCTTATCAAAAATTGTCGAAAGTCTTGAATCATTTTTTTTATAATACTTAATAAAGCAGTAATTATTAAATACAGTTAATATAATCAACATCGTTTTTTAAACAAACATGTGTCAGTGAGCAACGCGCTTGGCGGTGTACGTGAGCGCTTTACTGCTAAATTCGTCACGCATACTGTTAAACGCGCAGCTCATTGACATATGTTCGTCTAAAGAATGACACTGATTGCATTAATTCTATTCAATAATTACTCTTTTATTTAGCATTATAGAAAAAAAGTTCAGGACTTTTTGACTCAATTTTTGATAAGGAATAACGCTATATTAGTAGATAGTCTTTAAGAAACATCCTGTATATTACTACACTGCTAACTCTCCAAATTTTGCTCCAATAAAATGTTCTTGGACTTTATGTACTTACAAATTTCTACAGAAGTCTGTGCATGTACTGACTCTTTTTACGCACGCATCGACTCGGAATAGCATTTACAGAGAATGTGTTAACAGCACATATCAAAGCAAAGATCATATCCATTTATTAAAAAAACAATCTATTTTTTAAAAATTTATCTTTTTAAGATATCTATTAAAAAACTTACCTTCAGTCTCTTTGTCCACATCAACATGTCTGACATATTTGCACATTTGGCCGCAAGTTCATCGACAGACATTTCATTATCAGCCTAAATGAACACAAACATATTTTTATTTAAATCTGGCAAAAACAATTTACGATAATTGTCTGGTAATTTCTCAAAATGAAAAATTATATACCTTAAGCTCATCGAGCTCCCGCTTATGATTGATTTTTCCTTCGAGTCTTTCCTCTTCCATGATAGTATCTTCACCATCCGACAATTCAGCAGACGCTACGACGGTATCCACATTTGCATCAACCGCTTCTGCATTATATATATATATATATATATATATATATATATATATATATATATTGTTGCGCGCTGCGGCCGCCCGGTATACTCCCCAGCCGCGCGAGTCAGACGACAGGTCGATCGGAGCATCGATCGACCGGGCCATGAAGTTCGCGAGTTCCGACGCGGACATCGAGCAACGGTTGCTGGGGCGCTTGTTGATTGACAAGCTGCCTGTCAGATTTTCGCTGGCCTCCTCTCGCGAAGGACACGCTTCGACTATTGTAAACGATTCCTTCTAATAAAGTTGGTGTTCACTTTTAAACGGTGTCTCTTTCCTTTCCGCGCGCGCCCCGCGTGTGACTGAGAGTGCGAGTGCGAGTGCGAGAGTGAACCCTCGCTTCGAAGTGCGAGTCTCTACGTCGTCGCCGGACGACGACCGAGGTGTAACATTTTGGGGGCTCGTCCGGGATAGCCGGACGAACGGAGTTGTGTCATGTCGACATCGTCAGCGCCTGAGGGAAGAACACGAGCGTCCGCCAAGCGGAGGCGCGCTAGCATGTCGGAGCAACCCGCGGAGGCGACAGAGCAGCACGCGGGGACATCAGAGTGCACTCAGGAGACGGCTCTGCGCTCTCTTATGAACGAGCTGAAAGAGATGCGCGAGGAGCGCGAGCGCATGAGGGAACGCTTCGAGGAGTCTCTACGCTCTCGGGATGTCGAACTTCTGCGACTGCAAGCCCAGATAAGTTCTTCCAATAATATTTCTCCCGGAAATAGTGCGCGCGGTGCAGTTTCCGCGTTCGGACGGGCGCGCGAGACGGGGGAAGATAATATTTTGTCGGGGAATAATGTGCGTGGCGCGGTTTTTACGTTCGGACAGGCGCATGGTACGGGAGATGTCGGGAGTGCGTTTGGACCGGCGTGCGGAATAAGAGAAATCGGGAGTGTGTTCGGACGGGCGCACGGCACGGGGGAGTCAGGAAACGCCTTAGGCTACAAGCTCAAGCCGGACAATTATGACGGTTCCGTCTCATTACGGGAGTTCCTTTTCCAATTTAATTTAATAGCTAATGCTAATCGTTGGGATGACGCATCGAAGACCGTCGCGTTGGCCGCGTGTCTTAGAGGGAAGGCTCGTGCCGTTCTCGAGACGGTAGAAAATTTAAATGAGCTGAGCTTCGCGGAACTCTTAGCGAAACTTGAGTTGCGTTTCGGAGAGGGGCACCTCTCCCAGAATTATTATTATATTATTCGCTGTTCACTAGCCGAAAGCAGAAATTCGGGGAGGAATTTGCCGCGTTGGGCTCCGATCTGGAACGACTCTCGCGTTTGGCCTATCCCGAGTGCAATTATGTTGTGCGGGATAAGATCGCTTGTGCGCAATTTGTGTCGGCTCTCTCGGATGGTTTTGTTAAGAGAACTCTACTATTAGAGGGAGTAAATTCTTTAAAGATCGCAGTGGAAAGGGCAAAGGCGGTAAAGGTTATTCAGGGAGAAGGTTTTTCGAAAACCGGGAGATTTTTCAATAAAAACGAGGGGACGCAGGAGAAAGTGAAATCTTTCGCGGAGATGCGAAAGGAGAAACCAGACGTGAAAGAAGGAGAAAAGAAAAAAATCAATAAAATAAGGCCGAAAGAATGCTGGCTCTGCGGAAAACAGGGACATTTCCGTAACGAGTGTCCCAGTAAAAAGGAAAACGCGGAATAGTTGATCTCGGCGGGGAGAGGTCAGTTTGCGTTAGTAAATCCCCGAGAATTCAATGTTCTTTTGTTAATAGAATTCTAGAAACTAAGAAAGATTTTTGTTATTTTGGATTTTTGAATAATAAAGAGTGTATTTTTAAAATAGATACGGGCTCCGACGTCTCTTTAATCAATAAGAAATTTGTTTGTCAAGGGGAACACAGATTTCCGGTTGTGGGGCGTAGATTTAAATACCCCACGGGGGAGGATGTTTCTGTCGAGTGCGAAATTCTCGCAAAAGTTAAACTGGGTGAAAATTCATTGGAACTTCCAATGTTAGTGTCTGAAATCACGGACGATTGTCTACTGGGGGTGGATTTTCTCCAGAGGACTAATTTTATTAAAATCTGTGATTCTTTTTTCGAAGCACCTTCTGTTATTCGTAGGATTATTCAGACGGAAGATTCTGTGGAGTTCCCTACCATTTTGGAGGAACTCCTTTTTAAGAATTCGGAGAATCTCTCCGAGGTTCAGCGGGAGACTTTTGCTGAATTCGCTCGGGAATATCGGGATGTGTTTTCAGAAAAGATTGTTGCCGGGAATTGTGATGTAGTTAGGCATGTTATTAATGTTGCAGATTCTCTCCCAATTAAACAGGTACCACGCAGAATCCCTTTTCATATGAGGAAGGAGGTAAATGAGATAATTGAGGAGATGAAGGAACAAGGAGTAATTGAAGCATCTCAAAGTCCTTGGATATCTCCTGCTGTTTTAGTTAAAAAAAAGGACGGAACAATCAGATTCTGCGTGGATTATAGGAAGCTGAATGATGTTACATTAAAAGACTCCTTTCCTTTACCACGAATTGACGATATCCTTGACCAGCTATCAGGTAACACTTGGTTTTCTACACTCGATCTTGAGAGCGGGTACTGGCAACTGAAAATACATCCCGGGGATAGGGAAAAAACGGCTTTCTCAATTGGTAACGGTCTTTGGCAGTTTAAAGTAATGCCTTTTGGATTATGTAACGCCCCCGCGACTTTTCAGCGATTTATGGAAAGAGTACTTCATGGCTTACTATTTAAAACTTGTTTAGTTTATTTAGATGATGTAATTATTTTCGGAAAGAATTTTAATGAAATGGTTGACAATTTGAAAGAAGTTTTTAATCGATTACGCACTGCCAATTTAAAAATTAATCCCAAGAAATGTGTTCTTTTTGCTAAAGATGTGAAATATCTGGGACATATAGTTTCTTCCGAGGGCGTTACAACGGATCCTGAAAAAATCTCTGCAGTGAGAGACTGGCCTGTCCCTCACACCAAGAAGCAATTAAGGAGTTTTCTCGGGTTTTGCTCATATTATAGGAAATTTATTAAAGGATTTTCTTCGATAGCTAAGCCTTTATTTATTCTCACGGAGAATAAAGTTAAATTTGTTTGGGAGGAAAATTGTCAAAGAGCTTTTGAAGAATTACAACGCCTATTGTCCTCATCCCCAATTCTTTCTTTTCCCGAGGGGGAGGGAGAATTCATTGTAGATACAGATGCTTCTGGTGTTGGGATTGGCGCGGTCCTTTCTCAGAGTCAAAAGGGACAAGAGAAAGTTATCGCTTATTATAGTCGTGTTTTGAACAAGGCCGAGAGGAACTATTGCGTTACCCGCCGCGAACTTTTAGCAATAGTTGACTCTCTCAAATCTTTTCGCCACTACCTTTTGGGGCGAAAATTTTTAATTCGCACGGATCATGTCTCTTTGAAATGGTTGATGTCCTTCAAGGATTTAGAAGGACAATTAGCTCGATGGTTGGAGAGGCTCCAACAATTTGAATTTACTGTTTTGCATCGTAAAGGCCTTTCTCATAAGAACGCCGATGGTTTGTCGAGGCGACTCTGTGAGATGGAAAATTGCCAATATTGTGCAAAAGTGGAAAGAAGATCTTCTGAAAAGTATGAAGAGGCTATTGCTCGAATCTCCTTAGAGTCTGGAAGTCTAGAACTCTGGCAGAGGGAACAGAGATTGGATCCGGACATTTCTTCTATTTTACAAGCCAAGGAGGTAGGTGTTCGTCCCCCACGTTCCGAAATTGTGTCAAAGGATATCCCTTTTCAGATCTATTGGGCATATTGGGATGTCCTTCTGATAAGAGATGGAATTCTTTATAAAAAGTGGGAAGCCCCAAATCTAAAATCTGTTCGTTTTCAGTTGGTGGTTCCTCGAAGTCAAGTCCCGAAAATTTTGGAAGAAGCGCACGATTCGTTTTCTGGAGGACACTTTGGAGTAAATAAGACCCTTAATAAAATCTGTCAACATTTTTATTGGGCTACTTGTAAACGCGACGTGGAAGACTGGTGCAGGTCTTGTCGTGTTTGTGTAGCCAAGAGGGGTCCCTCAGGCAAGGGAAAATCTCCTCTTCAAATCTATAATCTATAATCTATAGGTACTCCTTTTCAGAGAGTACAGATGGATATACTTGGTCCCCTCCCGAGAACTTCTTCTGGAAATAGATTTTTGCTCGTAATCGTGGATTGCTTCACCAAATGGGTAGAAGCGTTCCCGGTCAAAAACATCAGAACGAGAACCATTGCCGAAGTTTTCGTTAACGAGGTCGTCTCTAGACACGGAGTACCCTCTGAAATCCATACTGACCAGGGAAGGAATTTCGAGTCCAAGTTGTTTCTGGAATTAGTGAACCTTTTGGGGATCAAGAAGACGAGAACTACTCCTTTACATCCACAGTCAGATGGCCAGGTTGAACGTCAACACCAAACGATAACGAACTTTTTGGCAAAGTACGTCTCTGAAAATTAGAAGGACGGGGATAAGTGGATCTCTATGTTTCTCCTCATATAGATCGCATATAGATCATCTAAACATGAGACAACAGGTCTCACTCCGTCAGAATTATACTTTGCAAGAGACCTCAGGCTTCCTTTAGATTTGTTACAAGGAAATTCGACAAGATTTTCGGAACAGCAAATTCAGTCTTCCGGGAATTACGTTCAGGGCTTAAGGGAAAAGTTAGGACAGATTCATCTGAAGGTGAGGGAAAGGATGTCGCTAAGGTCTTCTAAAGTTAAAACATGGTATGACAAGAAGGCCAGGTCGATTCCTTTTCAAGAGGGGCAGAAGGTTTGGTTGTTTAACCCCCAGAGAAGAAGAGGGAGAGCCCCTAAACTCCAAAGTAATTGGGAGGGTCCATATTCGATAATTAGGAGACTTAGTGATGTGGTTTTCTGTATTCAGAAGACTCCTCGTAACAGGAAAAAGGTTGTGCATGCGGATAGATTAGCTCCTTTCTCAGAAAGACATTTAGGTCAGGTCTCGGCGCAGGGAGTCTAACGGAGCCCGAGGGAAAAAGGGAAAAATTTTAATTTTAACTTTTAATTGTTACAGTGTTTATGCGTTAAATGTTATTTTTCAGTTTCTCGAAGAGGAAGGGAATTCTCGAGGCGGCAGGAGACGATGACCAGCTCCAACCGTTAGCCAGGGACCAAGAGGATAAGCCCTTTTTCTTCTTTGAGGAAGACATCTTCTTTAATTTGGAGAAGACCGCCTTTCCCACGGTTTTCGATCCGTGGTTTTCCGTTGGGACTGCGGGCGAATGCCAAGGCGGAGGCTCGGGAGTCCTAAGGACGAAGGGTCCACGGAATGCTATATCTTCCCCCCCGTTGCCTGAAGAAAGAAGTCAGAAGGCCGCAAGTCAGGAAGAGCCAAGTGCTCAAGGCTCAAGACGGAAGAGGAGCACGGGTGGCGGTTCAGGCTGGACTTCCCTGATAACGGTGCAGCCCGGTAACCCGAGAGCTTCGTTTCGGGGAGGGCAGGAAGGCATCGTGGGATTGCAGTTCCAGATGGAGGATAGCCGCATACTGCCTCCTTGATTGTCGGGACGACAATCTGGAAGAGGGAGGGCAGTGTTGCGCGCTGCGGCCGCCCGGTATACTCCCCGGCCGCGCGAGTCAGACGACAGGTCGATCGGAGCATCGATCGACCGGGCCATGAAGTTCGCGAGTTCCGACGCGGACATCGAGCAACGGTTGCTGGGGCGCTTGTTGATTGACAAGCTGCCTGTTAGATTTTCGCTGGCCTCCTCTCGCGGAGGACACGCTTCGACTATTGTAAACGATTCCTTCTAATAAAGTTGGTGTTCACTTTTAAACGGTGTCTCTTTCCTTTCCGCGCGCGCCCCGCGTGTGACTGAGAGTGCGAGTGCGAGAGTGAACCCTCGCTTCGAAGTGCGAGTCTCTACGTTGTCGCCGGACGACGACCGAGGTGTAACAATATATATATATATATATATATATATATATATATATATTTATTTATTTATTTATATAATTATAAAGAATAAAATTAAGTTTTTATAATGAATTTGTCTGCAAAATTGCGTAATAAATGTAAAATATATATATATATATATATATATATTACATTTATTACGCAATTTTGCAGACGAATTAATTATATAAAAACTTAATTTTATTTCAAGAAACACGAGATGATACGTAACTTCGTGCTAACGCGAGTGATTAATAATGGAAGGATCCTGGGTTTAAATCCCACTAATCTTTCATTCCATTTTTAGCGACAAGTCACAATAGAACTTTATAAGTTTAGGAGACATTAGGAATTACTATACCTAGCCGCCCATCTATACTACCACTTCAAGAGACAATTGTAATGAAACTTACTTAAGGGGATGCTGGACTGACGCTCGAACTTAATCGAGGTCGATAATGTAGATGGAATTCTAAGATATAATATTATAAATTATCAAATTGGCTTTACAGAATACAAAATTCTTTTGCAGGATTAAAGTACGCGTAAAAATGAACCACGCGAGTATCGACTTCACATCAAAAACAAAAAAAAATTAAAAATATTCGCTCTTCTTTACCTTAAATTTAACCTACAATGAATAAAATGAGTTGGTCAAAAAATCTCTCTTATTAGAGATTTGTTCGTACTTTTATTGCTACCACAGTGTTCGTTACTTCTTTCCGTGGGGTGCTGTGCCTCGGTTTATGTGTCTAACCTCATATAACCTTTATATGAGTGAATGTTTCTGTGTGTTGACAGCTGAAGAGTGCAGAAGGTACTGTTCACAATAGATAATTAATATAATTATTTAATTTTATGCCTTTTTCGGTCTTCAATTGGGCACGGCACCCCACGTTTTCGTTCGTACTTTATACATGTCAAAGGCTTTTTTAATCCGTAAAGCCAATTCGATGATTTCTTGCTCATTACGAAATGAGCTGTAATGTCGGTATCCAGCATCCCCTTAAATATACTAACCTTCGGTTTGAGGCTCTTTTTTCTGTGCCTCGAATTTCTTGAAATATTATAGGAAATTTTTTATTGAGCAATTGCGACCAGTTCAATGCCATTCGTGTATCGACTCCTCCACAGATCCGTAAATCACCGTTATAAAATAATTTATTTGACACGAATAAAAGACATTCGTGACTACGGTAATTTTGAATTAATTTCGTTACATAATTCGGTTTATACTCTCCATTCTGCTTTTTATATGGCTCACAATCACTCATTAATCTTTCCAACATGGATTTTCCTGTTAGGAATTAAATTAAATAGTTAAAAAAATTACAATATACAGATTATATGATATTTAATGACAGTTGGAAAAACTTACCAAGATGTTCAATCCTTTTGCAACGAATAACAGGCCCCAATTGATAAGGATGACCCGCGATAACAATTTGTGTTTGGAATCCAGTTCCCTCCTCATCATTAGATTTTTTTATGTGCCAGCGCGAAAGGAATCAACATCTCTGGTTCAATCGTTTGACTTGCCTCATTAATAATTATGTAAGAAAAATGATTTTTCCGGATTTAAATCAATCAATAACAAACAATACATAATGTATCGAATATTTCCTAAAAATTAAACTTTTAAATTTTTAATTTAACGATATTAATTTAATTATAAATATATAAATTTAAATTTAACGATATTAATTTAATCGTGAAATATCTTTATAGCTTATGTTCATACAAAAGTGATTAATTTTATTTATACAGAAATTTTTATAATTATTAAAAATTTACATCATGTATCTAATATAACACCTACGTATAAAAGAAAACGGAATGACATATATACATTGTGGATAATATTAATGTTGTAATAACAATTTTTTTTCATTAACAGTAACTCTTTTCCCAAAAGAACAGTAGTTCCCTCAACAAAATTCGCACACGGTTCAATTTCTTTGCCCACCCTGTTTTTCAACAGATAAAATTCAATTTAAATTTATATATAAGGCTCGTCATCCTTTATAAAATTTATGTCGCAGCTAAGCGAAATTAACAATTACAAAGAAAAGTCAAATTTAAAGACAAACTTTTACTTGTGCAACATTAATTACGTAAAGCATCTATATAAAAAAAAGATAAATGAGAACTAAAAAAAATTCATCTTTTACCATTCTTTACAGGGAGCATACATTCGATATATCAGATTTATTGGATTTGTTCCATATGAATCAATCTTTTTGTGATTTCATCAGCTGCTGCATTAGATACTGTGCACACTAATATACTTTTCGTCGGAAAGTGCCTCACAATCTATCGACCAAAAAATTAAAATAAAAAAAAATATATAAAATAATATGTTGTTGAATGTGTTAGAACTAAGAAATTACCTGACATATGGCTTCAATTAACATTGCGGTTTTTCCAGTATCTGGGGGCCCAAAAATGATATAAGGTGAAGGATGTGCTGTCTTATTCAATATTTTCCTCATTGCTTGCTTCTGTTGTTCATTCTCCTTCACATTAATATTTACCCATTCAACATTGCTATATAATACATATATTTAGAGTTAGATGATGAAATAGTTAATATTATAACATTGTACATAACACCAAAATATTTGATTTTTTTGAAAACTTACATTTTCATATCTATGCAATCTGTCTTCGATTGTGAATATACAATTTCAATCCAATTGCATTTACTTATTATTATTAATCCATAATGACAGCAATTCAATGATTATTGATCGGTCCAGAAATTTATATTAAATCTTTTCTTCGCATCTTCGAATACTTTTGCATCTGTAAATGATACATAAAATTAATTATATATATTTCCTCAGTTTCTATCATAATCACATAATTGTTATATTACATTATAAAAACTAAATATATTTCCAGAAATGTTAAGACATTTAAAGGATAAAAAAAAGAGTAGGAAAAGAGAAGATAGGCATAGTAAGATAGATGAAAAAGAAAGTTCAGGGATACTCAGAATATTAGAAAAAAGTTATTCTAGGAAAATGTAAAAGGACGAATGAAATGAAGAAATGTATCATTTTAAGATTTGATATAAAACAAATTTTGCTTCTTCGTTAGAAAATATTAAAGTAAATAAATCATCTAAATTAAAACAAATAGTAAAAATAGAAATAGAAATAGAAATAGAAATAAACTGAAGCGTTAAAACGAACCCAGTCCATGTGAGCACCCAAACCTAACATATAGGCTGCCGTTCGCTTTGGTGGATGCTGCTCCGTGTCGACACTCACGTGCTGAAAGAGTCATTCTATCTTTCTTCGATATAAAATGAGTAGCAAAGATGCTTTTAGCACGTGAACGCCCAAAGTGAACGGAACTATAAGCGAACATAGCCTAGAAAAAAAAGTTTCACATTATTACATATCATAATATTTTAAGATATAAAGACAATTCAAGACCATTATCTTGACCAGAGTCAACAATGAAAAACGATACAAACCACTTTTTATATTCACATCATAACTGACGTGATCTTCTTTCTCACAAACGCACGACCTCGACACGGAGCAGCATCCACCATGATTAGGTGCATTCAGAAACACAACCGCTCAGTGAGCTCTTGCGTCTGAGTGGTATACATTTTTATATCTAAAGGAATATGCCAATCAAACGCGAGACCTCACTGAGCGGCTGTGCTTCTAAATGCACCCATTGTATTATTTTCGATTATTTTAAATGGTGCGCTCATAAAAGGCGAGAATCAATCATATGAAAGAATCATTAAATGTTCACTGTCAGTTTTCTTTGCTAAACAAAGCAATTGACTACATTTACACGGCACCGTTAATCGAGTTTAATAACATCTGTAGTTCTTTGGCCGACCAATCACAGCTATTCCATTCTTCTGAAACTTGGTTACGATTGGTCTGCCCGACACCTACGGATATATGTTATTAAACCCGATTAACGGTGCCGTGTAAACGTAGTCAATAATTAAAATATTTATAGTCTGTTATATTTAAAATCATCTTAAGCAGACTTAAAATGATATAAACCAATCACAGAACTGTATTAGCACTTGAAGACATTACTTAAGACAGTCTTTAAATAAGAATGGACTATAAATACCGACCTAAGGCCACACTTTCGATTTACGTCGCACAGCCATATAATAAAAAATATTATATATAATATAATATATTAATAGGATATAATATATTAATAGGTCAATAGGGTCTACAATATCAATAGTAATATAGGTTTAAAAATTGTACAATATGTAGGCCCGTATCAGAACGCGTTTCTATAAAGATCGATGTTAGCGCGTTTTTTATGTCGTTCTATTATTTAGTAAACGTAAAACAAGGATAGGAAGACAAAAACGCGCTAACTTTTTTAGAAATGTATTCTGAATACGGGTCGTAATATGAAAAATTGAGTTGAAAGATCCTGAACCATTTTTTTTCTGTTACGCATGATAAATTATTTTATAAAGACAATCCAATCGGCGTTGTTCTTATAGCCGAGAATACATCAATGAGCCGCGTTTAATAGTATGCGTGACGACAATTTAGCAACAACAAATTGCTCACGCACATTACGTATCAGACGCGTGGCTCTCTATAGTTCTCCCGGCTAAAGGACAATACCGATTGAATTGTCTTTACAAAATAATTTATTATGCGTAATAGAAAAAAATGGTTCATGACTTTCCGACTCAATTTTTCATAAGCAACGCTATGTACTTAGTGGGCGGTCTTTTCTGAACACCCTGTATATATAATTTTTTTAAAATAATGATAAAAGTTTGATTAAAATATAAAAATCAAATTTTATGTGATTCAGCAAACACAATGTTACATGTAACGTACATGTTAATTGTAATTTCCCACTCAACGATATAACTGTTATATAACACGTTCGTTTGTATAAACATACATAACATGTATATTCGACTAAGACTACTGCCTGTATATACATAGAATATATCTCATGTACATGAAATGTATATACATCAAATGTATATACATATTATATATGCTGCTGTAGATACATTTATGGATGTACATAGAATATCATATAGTATTACTTCTTGCAAATCCTTAGAATATACTTATAATATCTCTTATAATATATTTTGAATTACGCAGAAATTAGTCATTAATGAATATATATGTAGCAATGTGTGTAACAATAAGTAATATCATTTTAAAATTTTTATAAAATCCTTTTATAGAAAAGTCACTGCGTTGCAAGAAAGCGCTCTTTCTTGGTTAGGTTAAATATCCACAAACTCGCATACCCAGTAAACAATTTGTCAGCAAATTGTAACCAAATTGACACCAAATACGTGCAAAACTTTTCGACAAATTCCATGCGATCTGTGTCCGCAGTAGTCTTGTGATTTGTGTAAGAAAATACTAGAAAACGCTGGGCCGACCCAACGATGATCGGCCGTGCGCAGGGCCGATGCAGGCGCTGCCGCGCAGGAGAGAGGGAAGAGGGGGACCGAGGCCCAGACGACAGATTAACCGTAACGCTGGACACGTACAGACACGTTTCGTGCATCTTGCTTGATTTTACTATTCGAGACAAAAGGCTGCAGTTACACTAATACTGTACTGATAAGAAATACATTATTTAGAGTGAAATACGATCTTTGAGCTTTATTTCTAACAATCAGAAGTGGGATTTGACAACGTGCCAAACGGATTCAAGATCTTCCGTGTGATACGGCGGAAATAACAACGAACGATGGGTCGCCATAAGTCACGACGTGATTCAGGAAGTAGCGGCTCGAGACGTAAGAGACGCCATTCTTCGTCTTCAGCATCGGACGACGAGAGAAGGCGGCGGAACGACGAGAAAAGACAGCGGGACGAGAGACCGCGCCGAGAGACTACAACGCATCGTCGAGAGTCTGGACCGACAGTCTCTCGCATCTCACGCACGCGGACCGTGCATCCACAAAGGAGACGAGCTAATGATACCACTATTCGATCCTTCGAAAGACGACTTAGTGATTGATAAGTGGATCGAGCACGTGAATGACCTGGCCGCGCAGTATGGCTGGAACGAGAAAGCGATCTTGAGGCTGATACCATCCCGGTTGAAGGGGCACGCCCGATTGTGGTATGACACACGACAGCGAGTGGCGATTACGTGGGCTGAAGCGAAGGAGACGTTGCGACAGCAATTTCGGAAGGAAGTACCATTCAATAAGCTATTCAAGGAAGCAGCGTTGCATGAGAGCACTCCCGGGCAATCGCTGGGAGACTACTGTTTTCACAAACTAAACAAATTACGTAAGTTGGATATTAACATCCCAGATAAATATCTTGTAGATGCAGTGATTGGTGGAATTGCTGACGCACACATCGCCAGAACGGTACGCTCTGCGCAGCACACGGACGCTAACGCGCTGTATGCATATATGACGACGCTGGGTAACGTGCCATCGAAGAACGAAAAAGGAAAGACGGTCGGATTCGGTAAGAATTTCAGGAAGGACCGATCGGCGGGCGTGAAACAGGAGCCATCGCAGGCGGCAGATGAAAAACAGACAGAGACAGACGACAAAAATACGGACGATACGAATAATAACAAGAAACGAATAGAATGTTTTAATTGCGGGAAGGCAGGGCACATCGCGAGAAAATGTCGGAAACCGCGGGTAGAGTGCGAACGTTGCAATCGGTTAGGGCATCTCAGCGACAAGTGCCCCCTTCAAAAAGACGTGAACGTAGCGCGAGAGTTGAAGCATAATAAAAATCTGTATGAGCGCACGGTAATTGTGAATCGGCACAAGGTTACAGGCTTAATCGATACGGGAAGCGGATGTACGTTACTACGAGAATCGGTAGTTAATAAATATAATATCGAAGTATCGTTGACATCGAGCACGACATTGAAAGGATTCGCCGGTCAGATCGCGACTAGTGATAAATCGGCGGTCGTTGACATTCAAATTATGGAAGCGACGGCACGAGTCAACGCGGTAATATTACCGGATTGCCACCTTATTTACGATGTGATCGTTGGCCGAGACTTTTTAGAGCAGGAACACATAGTCACTATTAAACGCGGCAATATGTTGTTATTCAAACAGTTGTCTCCAATTGATAACGCGAGTGAGGATATAACGATTGTTAGCTTTCTGGACGTGTGTACGATTAGTAAGAAGATAAATAACGTAGATGAGGCAGCACGACAGCCATGTAGTCAGCTGATTCAGGAATTTGATGATTGTGTCTCCTCGTCGATGCGCGACTTGGGTAAGACAAATTCCGCGTCGCTGAGTATACACTGTACTACAGACGTACCGATTGTATATCGTCCATATCGCTTAGCAGAACCAGAGAAACAAGTAGTGAGAGAAATGATTCGAGAGTTATTGGATAACAAAATCATTCGCGAATCCACATCGCTGTACGCGAGCCCCATTTTGTTAGTGCGAAAGAAAAATGGTGGGCACCGTATGTGCATAGACTATCGCAAGCTGAATGCTGTCACGATTAGAGACGAATATCCTATGCCGCTGATTGACGATCAGATAGACAAGTTAGGGGATCACCGATATTTCACGGGATTAGACCTAGCTTCGGGGTATTATCAAATACCAGTAGCGAACGATTCGATTGAGAAGACGGCCTTTGTGACTCCGGAGGGTCACTACGAGTTCTTGCGCATGCCCTTCGGGTTGACAAATGCGCCGGCAGTATTCCAACGTTTGATGGATAGAGTATTAGGCGGATTAAAGAACGCTATAGCTTTTCCATATCTAGACGACATTATTATACCATCTAGAACTATAGAGGAGGGTATAAGTAGATTACGGCAGGTGCTAGAAGTGCTTAGGGCACACCAGTTAACACTTAACTTAGACAAATGTTCATTTTTCGCGAAATCGATCGAATACTTAGGCAGAGAGATTAGCGAAGAAGGAATTCGGCCGGGACGAGGCAAGGTAGAGGCAGTGTTGCAAATGGAGATGCCGCGTTCAGTAAAGCAGGTGCGACAATTTGTCGGTTTAGCTAGCTATTTCAGGCGGTATATCGAGAATTTTGCAACTATCTCCGAACCATTGACGAGATTGACGAAGAAAGATACGCCTTGGACATCGGCGGAAGCTCAACAGTCTGCTTTCGATACGATCAAGGAAAAGCTTACGTCTAGACCTATATTGACGATATTCGATCCGAACAAATCGACGGAGGTGCATACGGATGCAAGCGCGATAGGAGTAGGTGCTATATTATTGCAGAAGGACAATGATCGGACTACGGTTGTAGCATACTTCAGTAAGGAAACGACAACGGATCAACGCCATTACCATTCGTACGAGCTAGAGACGATGGCAGTCGTTTTGGCGTTACGTTACTTCCGAGTATATCTATTAGGACTGAAGTTTAAGGTCGTAACGGACTGTAACGCGTTACGCGCAACTTTCGCGAAGCGAGATTTATTGCCCAGAATCGGTCGATGGTGGCTTGAAATTCGAGAGTACACGTTCGAGGTCGAATACCGGGCAGGATCGCGGATGAAACACGCGGATGCTCTCAGCCGAGATTCCGTGTCGCTTGAATTAGAAGTATGCCACGTTGACGTGACGGAAGATGACTGGATATTGGCAGCTCAGCTGCAAGACGAACAAATGTTACGGAGTCGGTCAATATTGTTATGCGGGAAACCGACAAACAAGACTAAACATTACTTTGACGAATACTTAGTAAAGAACGACAAGCTCTATAGACGGATGAACGATCAAGTTAACGCATGGGTGGTACCACAAAACGCACGAATGCAAACCTGCAAGTTATGCCATGATGACGCGGGACATTTGAGCACCGAGAAGACGTTGGGGCGAATCAAATGAAATTATTGGTTTGCTAGCGTTCCGCTCTTTTTGTGATGTTTATGGCATCCGGCATGTACTAAACGCCGTTGCCACACCACGAGCTAATGGCCAGTACGAGAGGTACGACAAGACCATCGTACAGGCCTTGGCTACTACGACTGCAGGACGGGACTGGGATCCACGAGACTGGGATCTGAGCGTCAAGCAGGTACAGAGTGCCTTGAACACTATGTATAATAAAGGCATCAATACGACACCCTTGAAGGCGCTTATTGAGTGTGAGACACGAAGTGCGATAGAGGCACAGATCTTGTCTGCGGTACAGGATGCATCGCGTTGAGTTGGACGAATTACGCGAAGGCATTACGAAACATATCGACCAAGATCAGCGAGCGCAGAAGGAACGATATGATAAAACACGACGGGATGCCCGTAAGTACCAGGAGAGTGATCTCGTCTTAGTACAGATCACCGGCGATCCGGTAACGGGTAGCAGCAAGAAGTCACACCTCAAATTCAAGGGACCGTTCCGGGTCTATAAGGTGCTGATTAACGATCAATACGAGGTCGAAGATCTGCGGAAAGAAGGCAGATCACGACAAACGGTGGTAGGTAGCAGCCGATAAGATGAAACCGTGGGTAGCGGTCCTGGACGAATGGAAGATCGCCCTACGAGATACGACGCTAATTTATCGGATACGAGGCTAAACGGACTGATTCTGGGTGGTGCAACGGCGCTACACCAGATCAGTTATACGAACTGACATGGGGCGGCTTGATTGCGCCAACCTGGTTCAGTTATACGGGCTGATGCTGGATGGTATGGCAATGCCAGTCTAGCGCAGCTACACGGACCGATTGGGTTGGCAGGATACTGCCGGACTAACTCGGTTATACGGACTAATTCTGGGTGGTGCAACGGCGTTACACCAGATCAGTTATACGAACTGACATGGGGCGGCTTGATTGCGCCAACCTGGTTCAGTTATACGGGTTGATGCTGGATGGTACGGCAATGCCAGTCTAGTGCAGCTACACGGACCGATTGAGTTGGCAGGGTACTGCCGGACTAACTCGGTTATACGGACTGATTCTGAGTGGTGCAACGGCGCTACACCAGATCAGTTATACGAACTGACACGAGGCGGCCTGATTGCGCCAACCTAGCTCAGTTATACGAACCGATTTAAACTGGCATTGAAGTGCTAAATTAATTTGGTTACATTGATTCCAGGTAATACGACGGTATTACACTAATTTTGCTATACGGACTAATGTCGGAGCAAAGGACTCCTGAAGCAATGGATATTCAGTGGAGAAGGATGAGAACAACTATACCCCGACAGATGACTGAGGACAGTCATCATTATCAGAATGGCCGAATGTAAGAAAATACTAGAAAACGCTGGGCCGACCCAACGATGATCGGCCGTGCGCAGGGCCGATGCAGGCGCTGCCGCGCAGGAGAGAGGGAAGAGGGGGACCGAGGCCCAGACGACAGATTAACCGTAACGCTGGACACGTACAGACACGTTTCGTGCATCTTGCTTGATTTTACTATTCGAGACAAAAGGCTGCAGTTACACTAATACTGTACTGATAAGAAATATATTATTTAGAGTGAAATACGATCTTTGAGCTTTATTTCTAACATTTGCTAGCAAAACTTGTGTACATGACTTGACACCAAATCGACGCCAAATATCGAGCAAAACTGGGCAGCAAAAGTTCAACGGCAAATTTGCGCCATATTTTGTACAAGGCTTGCCAACAAAAGCTCGACAGCAATTTTGTGCCAAATTGCGAGCAAACCTTGACAAAAGAACTTGACGCCAAATTGACACCAAATTCTGAGCAAAGCTTGATGACACACCTTGACGCCAAATTGCAACAAGCCTTGTTACGTAGCCATTAATAAATACTAAAATATTTTTTTAGGAAAAATTAAAAGCATTAAATTATAAAAAGCATATAATTTTTTATTGATTTATAATAAATTATGTTATACATGCGTTAAAAGAAATCTTAATATTTATAAAACAATATAAGACATTTATAAATCTTACAGTGGCAATAAAATAATTATTCTTATAAGCCTAATGCTACTAACTTTCTTTTCTTTAATTATAATAACTACCCTGCATATTTAAACAACTAGTTCAGACTTGAAACACGATTTATTATTTGCAAGAGTGCAAAATTGAAATAAACGAATGTTCACAATATGCATAATTCGTTGATTACGGTGGAATAATGCAGTACTGTTGTCAAAAAGAAATAACAAAAGAATAATATACACCATTTAGGTGCAAGCAACTGAAGTGAATTTTGTAGTGTTTAATGTAATAGAAATTAATATACAGCGGAATAAAACTGTTCAAACAAAACTTTAAACTTTTACAGATTAAAAAAAAACGATATTTCAACAGTTCCAAAATTATTTTGAGAAATGTTGTGTGTAACGATAGACTCGCACCATCTATTGGCTAAACTACCAGATGGCAAGCTCGTTTTCTATTGGCCGTGTGACTGCCATAAAAGTTACTATTGTATTTTATCCCATCTATGTAATCTCAGTTCTTTATGTTTTTCTCTTCTTATTATTATGTTCAGTTGAGTTCGTTATTGTAATCTCACACGAAATATATATATTCTTCTTTGTAACAAAAGGCTGAGTTAATTCTTTCAAGAACAACAGGTTATGGGCCCAGAACGATTTCACTGTGCCTATATATAGAGAGAGATCCTGTTAGAAGCGTTGATCGAGAGGAAAAGACGACGATATTCGTTCTGCTCAGAAAATAGATTGCCGAAACGAAAGATAAGTACCAATGTTAGAAATGGCTACTCAATCAGAAATTGCCACGATCGAAAAGTTGGCAGGTGACGATAACTATTTCTTTTGGAAGGTTATGATTGAAGCAATTATCTACGAAAAAGATTGGTCAGAGGTTATCTTAACGGCACCTACAGAAGAAGAATCCAAGAAAGCTGAATGGAAAAAAATGAACCAGCATGTGCGCAGTCTTATTCTTCGAACTATAACCAAGAACGTCATGAAACATATATGTGGCCTTGACAATGCATTCGAAATGTGGACGTATCTGCAAAATCAGTACGGTAAGGAATCGAATCAGCGAAAATGTCGAATTTTCAGGAAGCTGTGTTCGGTTCGAATGCAAGAAGACCAAACGATCGATGACTACATTGGTGAGATAAGACAGCTACTGACGGAACTTAAAGCTGCAAAGGGCAAAATTGACGATCAGCATGTCGTAGCAATTATTACCTCAGGATTGCCAAGCAGTTATTTACACTGGTGTAACTCGTGGGATCAACGTGAAGATGATAAGCAAACATTGCAGGAATGTTTTGCTGCTCTCAAGAATGCAGAATTTCGTTTCGTGGATAACGAGGATACGCAGGCGCTGACTGCATCAAGGAAGAAAACTTTTCACAACAGAGAGAAGAAATCACGACGAAACAAAGAAGAAAATCATTCCAGTTCCAGTGGGAGAGCATCAGTATCCGGACAAAAAGGTCACAAGAACGTGAAATGTTACAGCTGTAATCAGATTGGCCATTTTAAGTCCGAGTGTCCAAAGATAAAGAAATCGTCAGAAAATACAGATGACGTAGTGGCAGTACTTGGTTCATCTGAGGCAACGATGGCGTTAGAAGCAAATTGTACATCTAGCAGTGAGACTTGGATTGCAGATAGTGGTGCAACGTTTCATATGGCATATGATCGGAAGATGTTTATGACTCTAGATGAAAAGCGAGGTGGAGAGCTAATAACTCTTGCTGATAATCGACAAGTCAAATCAATGGGCATCGGTTCTGTTCGTGTAAAGGCTTGGATTGGTTCAGGATGGCAAAACCTGACGATCACAAATGTACGCTGGATACCTGAATTGAAGAAAAATTTATTCTCTCTGATAGTCTTAATGGAACGTGGAATTGAAATAAAATTGACAAATGGAAGCGTCAAGATGTTTCTTAATGACCAACTCATCGGTATGGGTGCCAAGGATGGAGGAATTTTGCGCATGAAATTCAAAACTATTTGGCCAGCGGAAGCAAATACAGCTGAAGGACAATTGCTTAAACTTGTGCATGAAAAATTGGGACATGCAAGCATTCAAACAATAAAGAAAATGGCAGAGAATGGTGCAATAGCTAATTTGAAAATTAATGACAAGTCAAAATTCTTTTGTGAAGCTTGTGAGTACGGCAAGCAGGTCACTGTAAGCCATCGGTCAGTAACGACACCCAGGAAGACCGAACCAGGTGAGATGATTCATAGCGACGTTTGTGGAAAATTTAACGTCGAAGGACTTGGTGGAAAATACTATTATCTATTGCTAAAGGATGATGCAACAGAATATCGAACGGTATTTACCTTGCGCAACAAAGAAGAAGTCGCCGAAAAAGTTATCGAGTTTTTCAATCTGGTACGTAATAAATTTGGTCGCGAGGTACAAGTTTTTCGGTCAGACAATGGCCGAGAATTCGTGACATCAACATTAATAAAAGAATTCAAACGGCGTGGAATTACTTTCGAGACATCAGCACCCCATACTCCACAGCAAAATGGCAAAGCTGAAAGAGAAAACAGGACCTTAGTAGAATCAATGCGATCAATGCTCTATGGTCGAAACTGTTCAAAGTTTCTGTGGTCAGAAGCCATACTAATGGCTGCACAAGTTCGTAATCGAGTTACTACAGAGAAGAGTGGTAACAAAACGCCGTTTGAGCTCTAGCACGGAAGGAAACCGAGTATAAAGAATCTTCATGTATTCGGTTCCAAATGCATCTGTGGAGTCCATTAGAAGAAGTGACAGCCTCCAGTACGCTATGCGAATCAGAAAAAATGGAAGCAGGAGAAATAGAAAGGCGTAGGATCCAGAGAAGTGCTCGATAAATGGCCCATGCTTCAGCTGTAAATATCGAAACATCAGAAGGAAGTTTATCCTTAATAAAATCTTGTAGTTCGGGAGAGTAAACACTAGAGCCGACGACCGCTAGGTCATCACATTTAGATCCGTCAGTGTAAAAAGTAGTAGTATCACAAATGAAAGGGGCTGCCAGACGAGCAAATCTGGAATTTACCCACGCAGAAGAAGCTCCTTCTGGGATGAGAAGGCTCAAGGTGTGATACTCGTAGCAGGAAGACATAACCGAATAAGGGAAGTTGTAGATAGGTACGAAGGTGGATGAGTGAATAGATTTGGCTACATGAGCCTGACAGATGAAGGATTTGAAAACCGGATTTTCCTTAATCGCCTTGGTCCTTTTTTCCCTAGTCCTGCAACTCTCTTTAAGAGAGCTCAGGCTCTCCATGACTAGTCCATTGCGGAACGAGAGTTGTTTGAACACATATTTGGAGGTCATGTATTCAAAACGGATGTTAAGAGGAACTTCTTTAGCCTCATAGAGCATAACGTTAATGGGCGTGGATTTGCGATAGCCCATCGCCCTTCTAATAATAGCAAACTGCAGTCTTTGAAGCGTTAGAAATGATCGTCCTTTCCTCTCGAAAGAAAAAATATGGCAACCGTATTCTATAGCTCCTCGAAAGAGGGCCTTGTAAAGGTTAAGTAGTAAGTGAGGATGAGAGCCCCACCAAACACCCGCTAATGACGAAACAATTCGATTGGTAACTCGGCCCTTGCGAATAAGATAATTGAGTTACGGCCCACTCTTCAGTTGATCATCCAAGATAACACCCAAAAATCTAGTCTCTTTGACTAGTTTGATAGGAACGTTATTAATAACTAAAGGAAAGCTGGGTGGAGGGAGAACTCTTCTTCTATTAAATATTATGGCTTGAGTCTTGGCTGGAGATATATCGAGACCCCTACCTCTAAGGTATAACGTGATGGATTCAAGAGTTGAATTTAATAAATTGAAGAAGGTAGACGAATTTCTGTGCGTGTGAAAAAGAACACTTCTACATATACAGGGTGTCCCAGAATTGTGGAACAAATTTTCTTGAGCAGATAGAGCGGACGAAACTGAGTCGAAAAGTCCTCTACCATTTTGCAATTTTCCCAGTAGTTAATAAGATATTTATGATTAAAAATCACCGTATTAGCTCGGCCCTCCGCCGAATATAAATTCGCTAATTTTTTATGATACTAATAAAAAATTATAGAAAATTTATGAATTTGTTTAATTATCCAACGTCCAGGTTTATTGTGATTGTGACTCGTGACTCGCTTCGAAAGTTTAAGTAGGGATAATACTGTGATTTTTAATCATTAATATCTTGTTAACTATTGCGAAAATTGCAAAAAGGTAAAGGACTTTTCGATTCAGTTTCGTCCGCTTTACCTGCTCACGAAAATTTGTTCCACAATTCTGGGATCTGTATATATGATACAATTTTTATGTTTTTCAGCGTTACCTCGATATGCCTTCTCGTTATGTTCATGCAAAATTGAGACAACGGCATTTTTGTCATTTATTCTCGAAATGGCTTTACAGAATTGCAAATTGTTTTATATGATTAAAGTAAACACACTAACAAATAGTATAGAAGGTGATTTTATGCTAAAAATGAGAAAAAATTAAAAATTTATATTTGTATAAATGTATGTTTTATATCATGACAGTAAGACAAGGATAATAGGATTGTCTATCTTTGTCATGATTGCAGTGCTTTCTATCAGAAAATACTGGAACTAAACTAGTGCTCTGTTTTACCCATTTGTATTTGAATCTCATAGATATACAGAAGTATTTATGCACAATATTTTTTGACACTAATCTTTTTGTTTAGACTTCTGAACTCAATTCTAAAGATGGACGTATTGTTTATTTATAAATATAAAATAGTGGAGTACGTTTGATTTGTATATATTAGTTAAATAATTACAAAATGTTAATGTTAATTATTAACTTTTCTCACTTTTAACACAAAACCGCCCTCTCCACCATTTGTTAGGGTGTCTACTTTAACCATGATAAACGATTTTCAATTCTGTAAAGCCATTTCGAAGATTAATGAAAAAACGATAAATGTCGGTATTAAGTATCCCCTTAAAGAGATAATTTAATTTGTGTTGGTTCAATTTTATGTTAAAACAATAAAATATAGATCTTAAACCAAGTTGTTTCCTTTCTGTTAATGCATATTTTGACCTTTTTTTATGCATATTTGCATGCATATTTTAGCATTTTGATTGTGCATATAATCCGACGTCTAGTCATTAGCAATCATTGTGTTTTATAAAGGGTGAATGTAATCATAATAAAGCGACATATCTCAGAAGTACGAATATCTGTATATTATTTTCGCTTTTTCGCGAAAACAGAAAATAAAAAAAAATTTTTTATGATACTAATAAAAATTTATAGAAAATTTATGAATTTGTTTAATTATCTAACGTCCAGGTTTATTGTGATTGTGACTCGTGACTCGCTTCGAAAGTTTAAGTAGGGATTTCTCGAGCACACTTTTCCCACAATCCAGATTTTTTTCTTTGTAATTCCTACATTTTCGGTGCATTGAAGAAGCAGTTGTAGATTCCCATGTTTGCATCGAACGATGGAGTGCAAGTGACAGTTACACATGTTTTGACGTAAAAACCGAAGAATATTTATGAGCGTGGAATTATCAATTTCGGTACTCAAATACCTCAATGTTGATGGAGACTCTTTTTGCAGTAAAGATAAGTGTTTTTGGAATAATCTTTTTAACTTATTTTTATCTGATTAGCTCTTATAACATCTATGAGAATTGACTGAAGTTGTGTTGTAAACTACACAATGTAAAGACGTCGATCACCGTATATCGATTAATTTAATATAGGTATATCTTCTATTCGTATAAGTTTGACAACTAGAATATCGAACTGACAATGCGCTATTACCGTCAATCAAACTACACAATGTAAAGACGTCGATCACCGTGTATTGATTAATTTACTATAGGTACATCTTTTATTCGTATACGTTTGACAACTAGAATATCGTACTGACAATGCGCTATTACCGTAATCAAACTACACAATGTAAAGACGCCGATCACCGTGTATTGATTAATTTATTACAGGTACATCTTCTATTCGTATAAATTTGACAACTATAATATCGAACTGACAATGCGCTATTACCATAACCATACTACTTTTCTCTTGTCCACGTCAGGTTTTTTTTATATCGTACATTTAACAAGGAGAGGCGACTCGCAACGGTACATTTGCATAAAATCTTGTATACAAGATGAATTCAAACATAGAAAAATACTACGCTATCAACAAATTCTTTTTGTTGCGAATCGGTGGTTGGCCATATCAGAGTAAAGCATCGAAAATATTAATACCGTGTATTTTATCAATAGTGCACTATTCTCTTTTTCTAGTTGAGGTAATGTGTCGTATTAATTATACAAGTAATAGTGCAAATGTATTAAGTATTTCTTGAGAAGAGACTGTTGAATTAAATTCAGTTTCTTTTTTTACTAACAAATAGGTACGATATATACTTGCACTTTAATGTTGCAAATGTAGCCATTGATTTTTATAGGCGCTTCTATTATACGATACTTGGGGTAATATAGATATGGCCGTCGAATGTACAATTAACATTACTCCTGTTGTGGCTTCTTACATAAAGCTAATTAATATCGTTGTGAATAATAAGAAAGTGAGTTGTCAATTTGGTGTCGATAATGTATATTTCCTATTTACCATTTTCTCTTTGTTCTTCTATTGTTCATCAGTTTCAACGACTGTTGCAACTTATGAATGATCATTGGGAACTATTTAGTAGTGAGAGGGAACGACGTATCTTGAGATATTTTGCCAAGATTGGCCATAAAGTAACAATCTATTTTGCAGGTACGAAAGCAGTCAGTTTCTAAATTTAAAAAAATATCAATCATTGTAATCGCAAAAAATATTATATTGAATTTTTTTGGTGTAAGAAAAACTTTTTTTGAATTAAATTAAATTTTTTTTAAATGTATAAAATTTTATGTATTTTTATAAAATTCTTACGGAATTATAAAATCTCCATGTCAAAAAAGAATATTCTTTGACATTTCATACATTTAATAAGCTATATACTGTATAATTTCTTTTTGCAGTATACTTTGCCGTATTTCTCATATTTTATCTATTAATACCATTAATTCCAAGAATCTTGGATATCGTAATTCCGTTGAATGAATCGCGGCCATTGGCATACGTATATCAGGCTGAATACAGAATGGATAAAGAAAAGTTTTATTATTCAATTGTGTTCCATTCTTATGTAACGAGTATAACTTGTATAACAATTTTGTTCACCGTCGATACCACGTATATAGTGTGTGCATTGCATACTTGCAGTCTATTTACAGCTGTCGGGTAAGTAAAATTAAAAATTAAAAACAAGATCGTACTCTTCTTATATTTTTTACAAACTTAAGGGGATCCTAAAATGTTCTGTTTTACCTACAAAAATATAATAATTTTTGCGATGTCGACACTTTTTTTGGCTTTATAAAATTAAAAATCCTTCTCTAGGATTAAAGTACATACGCAAACGAAGGGGGCTAGACTAGAATTCACGCTAAAAACAAAAAAAGTATAAAAACATGTCTATTTACCAATACAAATTGAGGTTGGAATTATCAACCCGTGAATGTATTAGTTTCATATAAAAGTTTTAGAGCTTTTATACACAAAACAACTATCCAGCCCCCTTTATTTGAGTGTGTACTTTAATTCTGTATAAGAATTTTTTAGTTTTATAAAGCCAAAAAAAGTGTTGACGTCGCAAAAATTTCAAGTCATACGTGCCTCAGATTTCGGTAATATTTTTAATTTTTTTTCGTTTTTTATATGAAGTCGATACTCGCGTGGTTCATTTTTGCGCGGTCTTTAATCCTGCAAAAGGATTTTGTATTCTGTAAAGCCAATTTGATAATTTATAATATTATAGCTTAGAATTCCGGCTTACACTATTGATCTCGATCAAGTTCGTCCGTCAATTTAGGATCACCTTAATTGTTTCTATAGGAAAGTTTAGTTTTTGAACAAATAAACTTAGAGAACACAGATTGTGCATTACTAACTTACAATTTTTCGTTTCAAAGTCAGAATCTTGAAAATATTACTGGCGAGATAGACATTGAATCGGACGATGACGAAAAAATACATGCACGAATGCATTGTTATCTATTTATGAAAGAACACGATTTTATCGGCAATGATTATTGTGACTTGATAACGTGTTTGAAAAAACATCAACTTGCGTTAGAGTCAGCATCACATAAAATTTTGTTGTCCATAATAATAGTAATAGTTTTAGTAATGGTTTTAAAATAAATTTACAGTGTCCAGTCTAACATTTAGCCAACTATTTATATTAAGTTATTTTATTCGATTTCCTGTTTAGACACGCTAAGACGCTGGACTCCATGTTCACGCAAGTGACATTCATTCTTCTATTCTTAAATGTGCTGCTTTTGAGTATACTGGGATTACAAGTAAGGATTTAAAAAGTATATATGTGGAAAATATTATTCTTTGATGGAATATTTAAACTTTTTACAGCTTATTAATAACTTGGGGAATATTGAAGAAGTAATAAGATATGTTTTTGTAACTTGTGCTGTGTTTACTCATCTCATATGTATGTGTATTCCTGGACAATTGTTAATAGACAAAAGTGCAGAAATTTTTAACAAAGCGTATGGATTCAATTTCTGTTTAATTCCTTAAACCTTACAATTACACGTGTGTTCAAATAAGAATTTGTAAGATTTTATAGTGATTAATTCTGAAGATATTTTTAATGATATTTTAATGATCTTTTCCCAATACTTTTAGTGAAATTTTTTGACCTTTTTTGAATTTTTACAAAATAATTTTTAGAGAAATGTAAATCATATGACGTATTTCATTTGTTAGGTACAGTTCAAGATGGTATGCATTTTCCATAAAAAATAGACGTTTATTAAGAGTACTTCTTTACAGAAGTTTCGTTCCGTGTACACTCACGGCTGGAAGGATGTTCGTTATGTCCATGACCATGTGTCATTCGGTATGTCTTTTTAACAAAAAAAAATATCTTTTATAATTTTACGTAACACATACCCTATAAGCGCGTAATATTATTTAATGTTAAGTAGTAATACAAAAACGCCCAAAAAATTACGCTCGTGCGAGTTGAAAGGATCTCGACGTCGATTATTTCGATGTTTTTACAAAATATTATTTAAAAAACATTTCGCTATGTCTACTTTTCACGTCAAAATGGGATTTGTTAATATTATAAATAATAATTCTATTTAAATAGTATGAATTCATGAATCTGATAATTGGCGACGAAAATAGTAATATCACGAAAACGTGCACGTGAACTACGTAGCAAATGTACACTGTCCGACAATAATTCGTTCCTAGACCCCTCTCGCGAGACAAGAGGAACATAAGAATGTATTCATGGCGCCGTCAATTGAATTTATTTTGCAGTTAGCTGGTGTCAATTGCATAGCACACGCGTTTCATATATCTCAATTCGTTAATAATTTTGGGGATTAAAATGTTACGTCCGCGAGATGATAGGAACGAATTATTGTCAGGCAGTGTACACAGAATTGTGCTAGGTTTGTGCTATATTGTGCTCGAATTTTAAAATCATTATATGAAGAATGCGCTCAAAAATACAAAAAAAAACGCTATTTTAGGTTAGCCCCCAGGTTTTGTTTTTTTCAATTTTCTCAATTGTGCTGGATTGTGCTAGGTTGTGCTAACATTGTGCCAAAGTATTATTTTTAAAAAATAACAAAAAAGTTGTGACAAGAAAACGATGTTATAGAAAAATACATATAATTAACATTTCTACTCGTACCGGTTATCCAAATGGCATGAAACTATATATCTAAGTTGTTCTAACAGAGCACAAGTCAGCACAACATTCGGTTTCACCAGCACAATATCAAGGGTACTTTACTCTTGAACGTAGTCCTTCGCGCAGCGATTCTATGGATTCTCTTGATTGCTCGGATTTTATTGTATGATTCGAGTACGTATAATGTAGTGTGATGAAAAATTAATTTTATGCAAGACATCTCTCTTAGTTACGTACTTATTACACGTAAGCCGTTCCACCGCGGCAAGGTGAAGGTCGTCGGAACGGGTTTTTTCTTTTTTTTTTATTTTGTTGGTTTTTATTTTTATTTTTTTGTTTTTAATTTTTTTTTTTGAATTTTTTGTTTTGTTTTTAATTTTTTTAATTATCTATGGTACCTCAATGTTTTACAAATTAATTCTTTTAAAGCTAGCACAATTCAGATGTGCGATGTCAGTTTCATCGGTTCATTAGAAGCTCGAATTATGGACTTAGAATCGCTGCGCGAAGGGCCATGTTCAAGAATAAAGTACCCTTGATATCGTTGTGCTGGCGAAATGTTGTGCTGACTTGTGCTCGGCTAACACAACTCAAAAATTCCATGTCAACTTCATCAGTTCATTTGAAGCCCGAATTATGGATATAGAATCGTTGCACGAAGAGCTACGTTCAAGAGTAAAGTATCCTTGATATCATTGTGCTGGCGAAACCGAATGTTGTGCTGACTTGTGCTCTTTTAGAACAACTTAGATATATAGTTTCATGCCATTTGGATAACCGGTGCGAGTAGAAATGTTAATTATATATTTTTTTCAATAAAATCGTTTTTTTGTCATAACTTTTTTGTTATTTTTTAGAAATAATACTTTGGCACAATGTTAGCACAACCTAGCACAATCCAGCACAATTAAGAAAATTGAAAAAACGAAAAGTGGGGGCCAACCTAAAATATCGTTTTTTTGTAATTTTGAGTGCGTTTTTCACATAATGATTTTAAAATTCAAGCACAATGTAGCACAAATCTAGCACAATTCAGCACAATTTTCAAAATTATTAAATTCTAAAAGTGGGGGGCTAACTTCCAGGTTGATAAATCCACGGCTAACAGCTCTGAGCTGCGGAAAAGTCTAAGAACTCTCCTGGATATCCCCTTCTTATAGAGACCGTGGATGATTTTCACATACAAGAAAGATTCGTCGCCTATCGACGGTGGCTCGCACTACGCTTGCCGCCACATTTACATTAAAAATTCGTTTGTGCCATTTTGAAATAGAAATATATCTGAATAAAAAAATACTTTAAATAATTTTAACACACTTATAAAATACTTCAAAAACAATTTTTTTCCTTGACTAAATAAACAGCAATAAAATATATGTGGCATAGAACTTACAATTAGTCATATTCATTTACGGCTGTTCAAGACTATCTTAAGATATCTGGATGAAAAAACACTTTAGATAATTTTAGCACACTTGTAAAATATTCCCACCTTTTTTCTCTTGGTAGTATCGAACAGCCGTAAATAATGACTAATATAAATACTAAATAATAATATAAATACTAAATATAAATACTAAATGTAAGTTCTATACCACATTCATTTTATCACTGTTTATTTACTCAAGGAAAAAAAATAATTGTATTAATAGAGTATTTTATAAGTGTGTTAAAACTATTTAAAATATTATTTCATTCATATATATTTCTATTTAAAAATGGCACGGACGAATTTTTAATGTAAATGTGTCAGCCATAACCATTGATTATAACTTTTTCTACAGCAAACGGGATCCTAAGCCTTCCTATCTAACAGCCCGTACACTACACAAATTCCTCATACCTGACGGGAATTACAATTATGTGCTATGTGGGTTATTACATTGTATAAAAATTGTCTCTCAGCTGAAATTACAATATATTTAGAAGTATAAATCACTAAGAAAACATAAATTTTCACAAAACAAATTTTTTCAGGTATTTATTAAATAAATATTTAATTTTTATATATATTTTGTTATTAATTTCTATGCTTTTAAAATTTTATATGAACGTTAATTTTTTACCAGAATATTTTTATAATATTCTAGGGATATTAAAACAATATATCAAGCATGTTATGTGGAGTGGACATATAACATCGAAAGAATATTCCCATGACATTAAAAAATATTATGTAATATTCTCAGAATATTACAGTAATATTATTTTAATTATTAATAATATTTGTATAATATTCTAGAAGTATTGTGCGCTTATAGGGTATTTACAAATATTACGTATTGTAATAGATTGACATTCAATTTTAAGGTATTGAAAACTGCCATGTCGTATTTTACGGTCTTTTTATCCGTAAAATAAAAGAGACATTGTACAATTGTTCGCGCCTCCTCCTTCGGATCACCAATGGTATTTCAAAGTGTTGCAGTACTATAGTGTCGGGACTATCACGAATAGCGAGAGTCCTTCTAAGGGTGGGACTGATCCTTGGGAGGAGGCGCTTCGTACAATAGAACTTCACTTAGGTACGTTCGTTTAATTGTTCAATTATATCAAAAAGTTATCGTATTTAAAAAGTTTTTATTCATTAATGGATATATGTGTAGCAATGTTTGTAACAAAATAAATAATATTATTTTAAAATTTTCATAAAATCTTTTCAGAAAAAATTGTCGTCTTGTCGTTGCAAGAAAGAGCTCTTTCTTGGTTAGGTTAGATATCCACAAACTCGCATAAGTTCAGTTCACACCGTTAGGAGTTGCAAGGATTATTCGTTTTCTCGTAATAAAGTCCGTTTCGGAAACTATATAAATAAGCTTAAAATTTACCCTCTAACTGACCAAAGCATAATGCTTCTTCGCGTATGTGCGTTGAATATAACCTCAACAAGGCATTCAATTTATGTGGAAATAGATGCTCTTAATTTAAATTAATTTAAATATATGTTTTTTCAAAATAACACAGTACGCAAATCAATATAACCTAATCAAATAAATGTATGTGTGCATATCAAAGTAACATAATGTTGTATGTAATTACCATACATCTATTTTCTCTTCCCTTCCTTTTTCTAGATTCTGAAAGGAATCGCATCAATAAAGTTTGCCGAAGCTGTACTAGGATTCAAGCAGTTCAGAAATTGGCTTGTTCAAAATGGGCCATTACAGTTCCGGTCACAGATTTTTTTAAATAGAGGCTCTTTGGACCTCAAGAAGATGGCATTGCCAAAAGACATGATCAGGAAATTGCCTCGAGTTTCTGCAATCACAATCAGAAGAGTTCACAATACTATGGTACCAAAGACTCTCAGCTAACGTGTGTCCCGATCTGAGTCTGTTCAAAGAGACTACGTCCCGTCGTCCAATATCTATCTTGTGGAAACAAGGTTTTCTCCTAGATTTGAAAGAATTCTTAAACTATATTGATCCCTTCTGCGCCCCCAAATGCAGAGCCCATTTATTCAAATTCGAAAAGAGTTTATCCTTCCATACATCTTTGAAGTCGCTAAATGGGAGCAACAGCTCTGTGTACTTTCCCACAGTGACTGCATTCTTGGCCGCTCTATCTACCCTCTCATTGAGTTCAATGCCTTTGTGTGCTGGAATCCAAAATAAGGATACATTTTTATCCCGAAGTTTGAGTTTATACAGACAATCAAGAATTTTCCAAATTAAATGTGATCTTTTCTTATAGTTTTTACCAGGTAGCAGGGATTCAAGTACACTTTTAGAATGTATGAATCCGAGAATAAACGAATATTCTGCGACGGGCTATTATAGATAGACTCAAGGGCTTTAATGACTGCCATTGCTTCACATGAAGATCGAAGCTTTATTAGATGTACAAAAAAGATGATAAATATTTTTAGATGCATTCAGTATTGCAAAACCCGCAAAGGGAGAATCTTTGGATTTAGAACTATTCATAAATCCATAAATAGCCATTTTTGGTTATGGAACGCAATGAAAAATGATCCAAACAGAGACGATTAGGATTATCGCTATCTTGCAAAAGTTTGCCCTCATGAAAGGAAATCTGAGAAGCAAGTAATTGAACTTCTCGAGAATAGATACAGGATACTGGAATCTCCGATGAGAAAATTAAATGTGCAAAGTCGACATTTTTGGAATAGAAATTTAATGGAGGAGAAGGAGGAAATCTCTAAACCCTCACCAGGGTTGCCACCCGTCCCGATTTTGCCGGAATTATCCCAATTTTTTAATCTTTGTCCCGCGTCCCGGTACAATGATAGCCGGGACGCTGTAAGTCCTGATTTTTAGTGATTGAACAATTTGGAGCAATTTATAGGCGACACGCGTTACCCAAAGAAAGCTTCAGAGCTCTACTTTATTGTCTGCAATGAGTCGTAAACGATAGATGCCACTGATGCCAGACAATTCATGGTCGATTGTTATTATTAAGTAGTGTGCAGTTTTCTCTCTTTAGATTGTATTTAAACTGTGTTTAAATTGTTTCTCGTTATATACTACTAAAAAAAAATAGGGAAACGCTTTTCACATGCCAAAAAAATGGGTTGTTTTCAAACTGCTGTAACTCGGCGAAAAATTATCGTAGGTACAAAATAAAAAAAGCGTTTTAAAGCTTGAAACTTCTTCTTTCAAATTCCTTTTGCGGATTCTAATTATCTTCTTTCTTTACAAAACGGCAGAATGATGAAGCTCGGTCCGTCAAAATAAAAATTTTTAACACGACTTTGCTGCGTTACATTTGACGTGCAAAAAAATCGTAGAGAATTTCTGTTTCCTGCGTCTTATAGCAGGATCTTTTCCCTTTAATTCGAGTGGTTGTTGATCGTTGTGCGATTTTTTTTGACCGAGTTAGCGAGGTTTGAAGAAGAAATTGTCATTTTGACTTTGGTCATTTATTACTCATGAACAGATCAACGTATAGTACTCTGCGAAAAAGCATTAAAAAGCTAAAAATCAGCTCTTTCAAACGCTGTTATTGCTTTTTTCTTATCCTTACTTTTTCAGACAAAAAATTAAGTTCAAATATCATGTAAAAAGTCACATATTTTACGTTTCTTCTTTAAGTCAATACATTGTCATGAAAAAAGATCCAATCAAATCACTAAAGCAGAGTTTTGTAGTTCAAGTATACCAGAATAAAAAACAATAACGTTTATCAGCTAAAACATTTTTATTCAGACGTCCATCACATTTGAAAATAATGAAATTGCTAAAAATTTAGAAAATTGATCTGCTCTACCGCAATGAATGAATAAAAAATTTTTTAAACAATAAAATACACATTTTGAGGCTTGAAGTTTGAACTTTAACACGCTGTGGTATTTTAAAACTTTTTTGTTCTGTGCTCTAAAATTCTTCTACGATTTTTTCTACATTTTCTACATTTTTTTGGCATGTGAAAAGCGTTCCCTATTTTTTTTGAGTAGTGTACATTGCTAATATTGAAAGTGTATAAATGTAACGTGAACTATATACAATATTACTTGTATTGGAATGCAGTTTTATACTATGTGTAACCATAAGTGTTTAATCTAAGCTGCATTTGCTTTGGACGCTTTCGTGCTGAAAGTATTACTTTATTTTCTTTTAATATGTAATGAACAATGAAGATAGAACGGCACTTTCAATACGAAAGCGTCCAAAGCAAATGCAGCCCTAACCTAATAAAAAATGTTATGTAGAGAGTGTAACCAGTTCTATATCTTTTCTTCGTATTACGTAATAAAATGGATACAAGTAATAATAATGACTCCAACTTAACAAAGGACCAGGAACTTCAACCAGGAACCTCAAATTCATCGATAAAGAAACTAAAGCGTATGTGCAAATTTCGTGCTAAATGGCTGAAAAACTTTCCTTGGTTAGGTGGTTGTTAAAGAGCAATAGCGAATTTTAGGAAGATGTAAATTATGAAGTAAAGATTTCTCGATTTCACATGGCGGAATTAATGATGTAAAGTACACTGCCCGACAATAATTCGTTCCTTGACCCCTCTCGCGGGATAGGGGGAACCTAAGAATATATTCATGGCATTGTCAGTTTAATTTATTTTGCAGTTGGCTGATGCTGATTGCATAGCAAACGCGTTTGATATCTCTCGATTCGTTAATAATTTTGGGAACTAATATGTTATGTTCACGAGATGATAGGAACGAATTATTGTCGGGCAGTGTACCATGCTAATGGAGTAGGACATAAAAAATTACTTATGATTGAAAAAACTCATGTAAAATGACTAATTTTTTTACGAAGCAAGATTCCTCTGAATCAGAGAAAGTTTCTTTTGCTGAATTAGTTTATATTTTTCATTGTGTAAAACATAATATGTCTTATAATTCACTAAACTGTGAAATTAAATTACTACCACAGCTTTTTCCTAACTCTACTATTGCAAAAAAACTTTCTTGTGGAAGGACAAAATCTGGAAGTATTGTCAAAGAAGTGCTTGGATCTAAAGCCGAGGAAATAGTTATAAAATCGTTAAAAAATCTTGAAATAGTTTCAGAAGTTCCAATACATTGTAATAAAGTTTATTTTAATATTATGACTTGAGTACAATACTTTTCATTTGAGAAAGGATGTCAGAAGAAACTGTTAGACTTTTTTGAATGTTCTTCTGAAACATCTGATGCAATAAGTAATAATATATTAAACATTCTACGTAAATTTGATTTGGATATAAATTATACTTCTGCATTAAGTGCAGATAACACGAATGCTTATTTCGGTAAACATAGATCAGCGTATACACTATTAAAAGAAAAAAATCCCAATCTATTGAAAGCTAATTGTCTTGCTCATGTTGTTAATAACACATTCAGATATGCTTTAAATGAGTTAGATTTCGATGTAGAAAGTGTAGTTCTTAAAGTTTATTCTCATTTCTCATCATCAGCTTTAAGAAGAGAAAACTTGAAGGAGTTTATAGAATTTGTAGATCTTGAATGGCAGGAATTAAACAAACATGTACCTACAAGATGGTTGTCTCTCGGACCAGCCATTGAAAAGATATTAAAATTTTATCCAGCTTTAATACATTATTTTTTGTCTCTTGGAGAAGAATGTCCAAATGCTCTCAAGATACTTCTATCACAATAAATGAAGTTGAAAATAACATAGAAAAACTTCAATATAATAAAACATCACTGTACTTATACTTTTGCGCAAATATATGCTGTGAGTTTCAAAAGACTAATTTAAAATTACAAAATAGGACCACTACATCAACAGAACTATTTAATATTATGGAAAACTTACTTAAATGTATCAAATTAAGAATCGAAGAACAATATTTTGGCTCGCATATTCGGATATCAAAAAATCATGCAGATGAAACAATTCTAAAATAAGCAGAATTGGATTTTAATGTTTTTTATAAATGCATGTGATTATCTTACTGATCACTTTGATTTTAATAATACAAATCCACTTAAAGAGATTCAGTCCTTTGTCCTAGAAACAAAATCTTTCTTATGTTGATATCGTCAAAGCTGCTACGGCATTGGGACTTGAAAATAAAATATCGATGGACAATTTATTTCATGATTATTCTGTAATAAAACCGTTAATATTACATTCTCATGCCGAAGATATCAGTATTGATAAAAAAATGGGTAAATATTTTCAAAAGGAAGAGAAACTGAACGATTTATCAGTTATCGTATATTGTGCTTTGAGCATTCTACCATCCAATGCATTTGTGGAGCGAGTATTTTCTCACATGTCACTAAAGTGGACAAATATTAAAAATCGATGCTCAGTGGAATTAATTAGATCTAATATCCATAAATTTGGATATATCTTGTATTGAATTTATACAACATTTAAAAATGACAAAATGCTCATCGGTGCTGCTCAAAGCAACAAGAAATATATGTGGAAGCAAAAATCAAATTTATATTTTAAAATTTTATTGAACGTTTGTTAACATTATTTTAAATTTATTATATGCATTTCTTTTTTTGTTTAATTCTTTTCTGTGACTTTAATATAATTCATATATTAAAACTATTAGTGTATACGTACGTATTAATAAAAGAAAAAAATGTACTATATTGGCATATATGTATACTTGTAAATATTTTAATCCCCCCCCCCTCCCCGCTAATTGAAAGTCCCGGTTACTATTTGAAGAAAGGTGGCAACCTTGATCCTCACAGTCATTTACAATATCAAACATTCTTGATAGTATGAGGGTATGGGGGTAAGAAGATGATTAGAATATGAAATGTTTTAGAAATGTAGTTTTGGCCTAAATAATTAATCCTCTTTATTAATGGAGGTTCGCAAGCTTCTGCAAGCATCACATTTATTGGAATTGACTTTTTATTCCCTAAAGATAATCTAATCGCTTGATTTTGGATTCTTTGAATTTGATTCCACAAGTATTCAGGTACATTATTCTAAATCATTGATGCATACTCTATACGTGATCTAATCTGTAGATTTTTAACAAAAGATTGGGATCTGAATCCTACAAAGTCGTTCTTAAAAATTTTATAACATTCAGAGGTTTGTGGCAGCTATTGAGAATTTTTCCGAAATGACTATTCCATTTAAGATTATTCTGCAACGTAACTCCATGCAGAGAAAGAAGACTTTAGGGCAAGAGACGATCGTATATTTCCGGACCAATATAGACATTGGAAGTTCTGTTTAAACTTTGTTCTACTAAAAATACAAAGCTATGATTTCTCGAGGGCTAAGCTTAAGCCTAATTTATCGTGCCAGACTGCTATCCAATTCTGATGATTCTGTTGATTCTAGAACGTCCATAGAAACAAAGGTTTGTCTATGAGACGCATACAAACAAATATTGTCCGCGAATTGCAGAACCTTAATGCTGGGCGAAGACTTCTTTTTTCAAGAAGTCTTCCAAATCGGATACATAGATCGAATATAGAATGGGGCTCAGAACACAACCCTGTGGAAGACCCCTATTCACAGATCTGATTTCATCTATCTCATTAAAACAAAAATGAACCTCTCTGTCTGAAATTAAATTATGAATGAATTTAACAAAGCTTTTCTGAATTCCAAGCTTCAGTAGTTTTCCAATCGAAATATCATTTAAAATATTGTCGTACGCACCTTTAATATCAAGAAAGATGGCACCTGTATTCATATTGTCATACCATTTGCAAAAAGTATCGGAGGTTAAAATCAAAAGATTGTTTAGGCACGATCTTTTATTCCTAAATTTAGATTGGCTATTCGGAAGTTTGTGGTTTCTATCTAGCCATTTATAGATGCGATTATTGATCATTCTTTCTAAAACTTTTAATGAACATTGAGCTATTGAGATAGGTCGAAACTTTGCTAAGTTTGGGAATAAAAAGTACATTGAACTTCTTCCATTCAGATGGAAAATTTCTAGTACTAATTAATTCGTATAAAGGAACAACAAAATTACCTTTTCAAAAAAAGGTAAAAAAAGCGCCAAGTATTCGCACCCAAAAAATGCCTAAAAAAATAAGTCTTGTACAAAATTATTTTAATTTGACAATATAAAATATATAAAATCACTACAAAATTACATTTGTAGAAAAAAAGGACAAGAAATTTATCTTTCCTACAAAAATAGTGATATCAAGAAAGTGCACCAACTATAAAAATGGATAGTTACATAAACTAGAACATCTATTTCTTCACTATTACTTTTTGGCCAGTGTTCATAGTTTGATCTTATATATAAGATTGTTTTAGGTTTATCTTCAGATATTAATTATTTCATTGATTACGGAGCATTTGAAGATGAACTCAAAACGATCTTGAAGATCAGACTATAAATACCGCTCATTGATATTAAAATATTGGCTGCTGTGTACCGATATAAGTCTGCTGTGCGCCTACAAAAAACAGTTGTTATGTGGCCATATAAGTAAGAAATAAAGGAAATAATATAAAGCAGACAAGTATTTTGATACAAATAAATTTTTTTTCAAAAAACTTGGCGCTGCCAAACCGAATAAATAAGTATGTTAACAATAATTTCTTATAAACTAAATTACATGCTAACTTATTAACTATGATTACAATAATTTTACATATATGCTTAATCCAATCCCTAATCTAATCCTTATTTTATAATACAAACATCCGCAGGAGAAAGAAAAAACGAAACACACACACACGCACGCACGCACGCACGCACGCACGCACGCACGCGCACACGCACTCTCTCTCTGTCTCTCTCTCTCTCTCTCTCTCTCTCTCTCTCTCTCTCTCTCTCTCTCTCTCTCTCTCTCTCTCTCTCTCTCACTCGCTCACTCGCTCACTCGCTCACTCACTCACTTACGCACGCATCAACACATTAAGAGAGAAAAGGTTAGACAATTAAAATATTTATTCGGTTAGGCAGCGCCAAGTTTTTTGAAAAAAAATTTTTTGTATCAAAATACTTGTCTGCTTTATATTATTTCCTTTATTTTTTATTTATATGGCCACACAACAACCGTTTTTTGTAGGCTCACAGCAGCTTTATATCGGTACACAGCAGCCAATAATTTAATATCAATGTGTGGTATTCACATAAAAACTAATATACAAATTATGCTATTTTATTTTATACTTACTTTTTCGGCGATTAAAGTCCGAGAGAGGAAACAAAATGGAAATTTATATAGCATTTTGGCAAATGAAACTTGGGATCCGAACGGTACCAAATCTCCGATTCCAGATCATTGTATAATTTTACAGGCTATTTTAGAACTTCGGCTATATATTGGTATTAAGGAAAAATCGTTGATAAGGAATGTATTCTGTAATGGTAGATAAAAATGTGGCAATGGTTCGATGGAAAATATAATATAATATATGAGATTAAACTATATGGTAAATACTGGCTAAAAAGTAACAGTGAAGAAATAGGTATTCTAATTTATATGGGCGCACAACAGCCTTATGTCGACGCACAGCAGCCAATAATTTAATATTAATGTGCGATAATTCATAGTCTCTAATCTTATCTCTTTAAGACCGTTTCAAATACATTTTCAATCTTTAAATGCTCCATAATCAATGAAATGATTTTAGTATCTGAAGTCTCAAGATAAATTCAAGACAATCTTATATATAAAATCAAACTATGAATAAATAAAATGCGGATACTCATTTATATTTTATATAATCATGCCTCTTGATTTTCACGGTTTTTGTAAATAGTAAATATCTCTAATATGTTAAGGTTAATAATGTCTCACTCATCTTGACACAATTATGGTTAATAGGCCTGTTCATTGTAACACTGAGCTGCACTGCTGAAATAAATTTAAATTATAACTTATTGCACCAGTTCAGCAGTGCAGTTCAGTCAGTGCTGACGCCGTATAACAGCGACGCTTCGAACTATGTTGCGAGCGCACGTGCGGCAGCCATAGACATTTATAATATAGACCTTCTGTGAGCAGAGCTGTCCACATTTTCTAAAGGACAGAACAATATGGAGTAAGATGCTGTCTTCGTCACTCAGCTAGTTTAGTGGGGGAACGTCGAAGCGCGCACCCCGTACCCCACGGCTATATAATATTCCATATAATTTTTTTAAATTTAATAAACTCGAAGTTCTTAGTTTATTACAAATGATTTCGTTGTGCAATTTCTTAACTGTCCAATAATTGTGGTACATTTTTACCTTATCTAGGATCTTACCTATTACTTTTTATATTGTACTTACGCAAAGTATACAAAACGCGTTGTGCGCATAGTGCGCGCGCTTCGACGTTTCCAACCAGACTAGCTGAGTGACGAAGACAGCACCTTACTCCATATCCATCGTTCTGTCCTTTAGAAGAATGCGGACAGCTTCGCTCACAAAAGGCTTGGTCTATATTATATATTATCTATGGCGGCAGCGCCTTGTGTGGTGACATTCCGACACATTGGGCGCCGCCTTACATTGAAAATGCGAACAGTACATTCCCCCACCTCTGGCCAGGGCGACGATGATCATGATGACGTTTCTTAATCCAAAATTCCCCAATTCAGACTTTACATCGCGATATTTCCGCTCGTAGGTCACACAGAAGAAACATAAAAACACTTTCGTTATATAAGTTAAACCCAAGCTATTCATTGAACCTACTTAAAATTTTGTCGGTTCAGTCGTTTTTTAGATCCGATAATCGAAGGATCTCTCAATACGACGTCTCGCGTGTAAGAGGCTTCTCGGCGCGACGCTGCGCATACACTTGGCACAAGACACTACCGTGCCTCTTGATAAGAAGACATTCCTTAATCCTTTCAGTCACAGTGTGACATATATGTCACACCTACACTCTCTCCATTTTTCGATTGTATTTCGTAGAAATTCATTGATTTTTATGATTCTTTTTTACTTATCCCTTATTTGAATGTTCAATTATAATATTTGTTCAGTGATTTTGTTAATATTGTTAATAGTTTTTTGTTTATAAGCAAATTAAGATGAAAAAAACCGTTTTTTTACGTTAAATTCGTTACTGAAAAAAAATCCCCTCTAAATGTACTGTTTTTTTATCTACATTTATGTTTTTGAGGTCGCTGATCACAAATCCGCCGTTAGATTTGCAAAATTTTTTATTATAAACAAAATATTGAACAAAATATGAGAGCAAAAAATGAGAATTTCTAGAATTTAGGTAAAAATTTGATAATCTGAATGTTATTTTTCTACAAACATATAGTTTTTCACTTTATATTTGTTTTTGAGATTGCTTATTACCAGAGACCGGATCACGGAGTCGTTTTCCCCTCTCCACGTGCGTGTTAGCGGCCGAGCGCCGCAAGAAGCAGTACCGTGTATGTGCGCCGTGCCAGTGTTATTTCTTTCAAATCTGATGATTGGTAGTGGATTCAAAAACTGAAGAAAACTTTTAGATATTGAATTTTATGTAAAGAATATTAATTTTTGTGAAAATTTAGGATTAAATAGCCTTTTAAGCCGCCATATTGCGTCCGCTATCTTGGATCTCATTTTTCCCAAAATTTGATGGCAGATACGAACCCAGCGACCTCAAAAATGTATAGAATCATGCTTCTTATAATGATTCGACCATTCCCTTAGTTGCGTGACTGAAAGGGTTAAGCTCAATAGGTAATAGTTTAAGAGTGTAATAATCAATGCCATCAAGGTCCAGACTCGATTTGGAGTTAGTATTGTCAATCGCTAAGATGACTTCCTCTAAAGTGAATGGAACTTGAGTCGCGTCTATATTTATAACTATGTCAGGAGGTTCAGTAGGGCACCAAGGAGATCCCAAGGATTCAATCTGATTACGCATCGCGGATACTGCTTTATCGTTGTAAAAATTCGAAGCCTCTTTCCTGTGAAATTTGTTACTCATTACTCTAATCTTCGACCAAATATACTTCATGTTAGATGTTCTACCGAAAAAGTCACAAAACTCTAAGAAATACTGTTTCTTTCTGGTCTTAAAATATGATCTAGCGTTATTATCCGCCTGCTTGTATTTAAGAAAATTCTCTCTTGTGTTTAAATATTTAACTTTGAGGAAAGCAGCTTTTCTGACGAGGTTTTCACATTCCTCGTTTCATCAAAGATTCGATTTAAATTGAGGCAATTTAGACATACATCTCGTAGCATGTGGAGTACAGGTTTTAATACTTTCCTCGATAATTGACATAAACAAAGTATATTTGGTCTGAATATCAAACGAACTATTAGTAACTATCTATCTACATTGAGCGGCATGTGTAGACCAAAATTTCTTTACTTGAGACCATTTAATTTTGGCTGAATGAATTTTGGTCGATGCGTGAAAACGAAGTATATTATATTTAGAACCTATCACTTCAATCTTAATTAGTACGTGATCACTCCCCCAAGGATTCTGAATAACCTTCCAATGTGCAGTTAAGAATACATTATTGTTAGAAATAGTCAGGTCAATAGTGTTTGGAATTGGCTGATTCGCGTAAGTGACTCGTCATTTAAACATTGATATCCTAGAGCATCAATGATTTTAAATAACTTAGTTCCCTCTTTACACGATTTAGAATTACCTCATAACGTATGATGTGAGTTGAGATTTCCATCTATTATAAACTCATTGTGAAATTGTGCAAAGAAGGTTCTCGTTATTTCGTCCTGAGAGATTGACACATTAGGAGATTTGTAAATCGATACAACTGTGATAGGTCTATTGCTTATAAAAATATTCGCCGCTCAGATTTCTAACTTATTGTTCGCGTTATATAAATTGTCTATGATCGTACATCTAATTCTGTCTTTAATCAAAAGGGCAACTCCTCCTCCACATCTGTTAATTCTTCCCTTCTTAAGGTTGTATGACCCCTTAGAAAAAAAAAAGCCAAATTCCTCAAACTTTGTCAGGTCATAAGTATTAAATTAATAAAGCACTGTGCCAAGTTTGAAGAAGTTTGCGAGGTTTGTTCAAAAGTTATTACAATTTGAATTTTAACATGGGCTCTTATGGAAATTCATCAAGTTTCACTATTTTTTCAACTTCATTTGAGAAATTAATATAGAAGAAAATATGGCATACTTTCAAAACTTTGCAGAAATGTTAATAAACATCTTAAAAACAAATTAGTACAAAAAAAATTATGACTTCGAGAATATTTTCTGAAATATTAAATAAAAACCAAATAGACAACAGTCTCGCTGAGACAACAGTCTCGCTCGTAAGTGCGGAAATGCGGCAACAGCGCACTATGACGTCACATTATAACCCCTCTCTCCGTAAAGGATAATAAATACTACAGTGGTCCGCTACTTTTTTTAATAGAGCCTCCTGTGTATATAAATATAATTAATACCAAAATGTCATAAATAATATAAGTTACAACCATCGATTATTAATCTATATATAAACATTTCATTTATTATATAATTGCATTTTAAATGATAAATTATCAACACATGTAATAAAAATGAAATCTTTTACATATTAAATAATTATCATGTTAATATTTTATACGTATAAGAAAATACATTTAAATAAAGTGCGTGTAACGCTCGATTAACATAGATATTTGAACATTTTTATATTTATATAAATACTGAACGGAAACAAACTATAATTATATTAAAACATATTTTAATAAAATAATTCAGTGTTAAATAATTCTAAAGTTTCTTTAAATAATCTATTATTTTATGAATGACTGACTTAGACGCCGTTACTATAGGCTTATCATTTTCCTTTTTACTTAACAACTGATAAATTCCTTCTGAACTAGATTGAAAATAAATATCTTTTAAACATTGCACGTTAATAGAAGCTTGCGCCAGTTTTTTTCTAATATCTAAACTCACTATACCGTTTAATGGACTTAAATCTGGAAGCAGACTATTTATGCGCTTATCTACAATCCACTTTTGTGATTTTTCTGCATAACTCACTGCATATTTTGTTAATGTTTCATAACTAATACCAAATTTACTAATAATTTTTTCTAAAATATATACATCTTGCACTGCGTTATGAGCATTTGCACTAGAAATTTTAAGCCAATTTGCTAATCCTGTAATAGAACATTCTCCTTTACCTTTTCGATTAGTTTCTCTTTTTATAACCTGTAAGGTATCTATAAATCCTACAATAACATGAGTAAACTCTTCGCTTAAAGAATAAAATGTTATTAAATCAATCAATCTTGGTCCATCAAAACTCAAATTATGTACCGCTATATAACATTTCTTTTTTAATGAAATTAGCCATTGATACAAATTTGTTATTGCAAGCCTCGGTGGAACTGAAGGAACTGGTTTACCATACAGCATTAACTCTGCTTGACATTTTCGAAGACCATGTACTGCAGTGGCAGCTGCAGAAATTTCTTGACTAGGTTGAATATAAACGTCGAAAGAATTTTTACCACATTTGGCTGCAATTTGCAAAATATCGCAATTTCTTTGAAATCCTGAGGTTTCGAGGTCAAGATATACTATGGGAATGTTTTTTTCCATAGTACCTTCATCATCACTCATACATTCTTTATTTATTTGTACGGCTGGCTCTTTCAATAAAGCAGAATTACTTTCGTAAGTAACACCTTCTGAAAGTTCTCTTTGGTATCGTAGAGAAGCTCTATATTTTTTCAATTGCATACGTCTCAATTTAAATGCACGACTTGCTGTTGTTATTTGTCGTTGTTTTTTAGTTAAATTAATTTTCTTAACGTGCTTGGAATGATGTTTACCAGGCGACAATGTTAATATTTTTGCAGCTATTTGAGGGTAACTTTCTCCAATGTTCTTTTGCGCAACAACAGAAACATATCGATAATCGGCCGATGCTGTTAGGCTTAGACATTTAGATTTAGGCGCCTTACTAGCCATACTTGCATTAAGGCTTTCATTTACGTTACTGGAGGCGCCTACAGAAAATTTTTCTGCATTAGATGCCAGTTTATCAAAGACTTCCTTAAGTGCCTCAAATAATTTTAAATCTGTAAAGCCATTTGGAATCATTCTGTGATTATAATTTTCCTTGTCTTTCACGTATCCACACCATTGGCCGCATTTTTCATGCTGATTGAACGCGTGATAAGGGATACTCCTTATCGCTTCGGCCATAGCTGTACTTTTACCCCTATTCTGAGTCATAGCGTATGTGAAACATCTGTGAAAGTAGGTTATTCCATCTCTTGTTAACTCTTTATGGTGTTTTTCTATATTATATAAACATTTCTTCACTCCTTTGGATGTATGGTTGACATCTGATAATTTTGCAATTGAATGCGAAGCATTCCTGCTCGACAAGCAGCTATGGCGGAGCTATCGTCGTCACCAACAAGAATGCCAATTTCGACATTTTTCGATTTTAAAATATCACTTTCATTAACTAGTTTGTTTGCTGCATGCGATTCCATGGCTTTGGCAGAGCCTCTAAAATTCAATCTGCAATCATGATCGAAAGGAGAATGTCCTAAATCACATTTCTTGCACTTTCGATTACATGTTGAGTAATCTAAAATTTGCTGACTGAAGTGGCCTACTATAGATCCAAATCCATTAAGACTATCATAGTCGCGACCAGTTCCTCTTGTAGTCCATCCCATGTCATAAGACGCCATCACACGAACTACTGTATCGAATGTTACAGGATGAGGATCTATTGAGGATTCTTGGGATATATTGAAACAGGATCTCACACTATCAGGCCTATTTAAAAAATATTAAAAATCATTTTTATTCGAATTCGACAGAATATTACATATATCGCATAAAAAATTATTTTTTATTTTAATGATTATCTCATTTCAAAGTTGATTCTTAAATTGAATTTAAATATAATATTTTAAAATTCATGGAATTCATGAAAATGCAAAAATGTTAGAGTTACAATATACAATTATCATAGTTGAATCTCCAAATAATAAAAACTCAAATCAATGTAAAATTTAAAACGAATTCAATTGTAAAATGAAATACAAAGTTACATGTTTTCTTCAATAGTCGCTTTATTTTCTAACGTTAGTTGTCGCTCTAATTCAACTGCACGCTGACAACTTTCTTTAGCTGCTATTTCCAGTGCTCCTCCTGCTTCTGCTTCGTATCTCTTATAGGTTTTAAAGTTTATTGGTGGAATGTTTAAACAAGCTAACAATTTGTTTAAATTTGTGAAGCCTATTCCGCTGTGGATCAATCCTAGAAAAAGATTTATTTAACTTATGTATGTGTAGCTGTTTATCTATTGTATATTAGGCTTGTTTTTGAAGTATTATAAATAATAGTTTGCTATATAAATAATACTAACCTATTGCTAATTTGGTATTAACATCAAATTGTGAGCTGCGTCTTAATTTTCCCGGTGGAGTGTGTTGCTTCCCCGTTACAACAGGATTCACCAATAAACATCTATGGCACCGTATGAGCAAAACAGATCCAAGGCCTCGACGTTCTTCTTGTTCAATATTATCTAATGATAAACTTTCTTTGCAAGATGTGCACCATAACTGTTTACCAAGAAATTTTAAATCCACGATTCGGCGTCCTTCACCAGGCTCATTTGAAATCTCTTGTTCTTGATCGATTTCTGTTGATTCTTTCTCCGCAGCACTTGTATTTTCCATGCAATCATCTGGTGTGGTTTCGACTCGTGTCTTCAAGTTACGTTTCCCAGTATTTGTCTGTGCTAACCGTTGATTGTACACTTTTTCAGTGACAACTTTTCTTTTCCACATGTAACGTTTTATTTTCGGCATTTTCGTAGCGCAAGCGAAAACTAACCTCAAACGATGCGTCTGTATAGTACACGCGCTCGAAATACACTTCGCGTTCACGCAGCTAATTCTCGAGTGAGATCAATGCTAGCAACTTACAAAAAATGCGACGTTGCCGCGATCAAAATACTTTTTTATGAGAGCTACTGTATTTAATTAATAAATAAATGACATAAATAAATGCATTTTATACACATAATATAATTTCATTAGTATTTTTAAACAGTAATTACTATATTTTGTTACTTTTTAAAGATTTTCATACTTTTAGATTTTCGTTTTTGTCAGTTGCATGTCAAGTACAGTCTTTCTAAAAACCATTAAAAGTAAAAGTTTATATACGAGAAAATATGCATAAAAATGTTTCTATAGCTCTTAAAAACTCAGGCAACCGTTATTTTAATAAAATATCAATATAAATTTTACTTTCCAGTAAAGAATATCTTCTTAAATATGTTAATTGGCTTTATATTACGTTTCTTAAACTTTTGACAGAGACCTTACGGGTCATACAACCTTAACCGTTTTGAAACCTCTAAGTAGAAAAATTTCTCATTATCTTTTGATTTTGAGCGTTGGTGAATATGAAAGAATCTGATGCAGAGTAACTCCTCCTTTACTCAAGACACTTAGTAATGGCTAATATGTTTAATATTTTACAATGGAACTGTCAGAGTATTAGAAATAAGCGTTATGAATTGGAAATCTTTTGGGTAGCCAAGAGAAATGCTCGTGCCGCAGGACGTATTTACGCGGAATTATTTCCTAATCATGAGCGAAATCCGACAAGAGTGACAATAAGAGAATGTTCTTTACGCGCGAGAGAGACTGCAAATCTCATGGTGCACCAAAATCGTGATGCACCAGTACGTCTTTATGTCAATATCGACGAAAGAATTCTGCGTGGATTTGAAAATAATGCGGGAAATAGCATACGTCTTGTAGCATTCGGTGTATCACAAACAACCGTGTGTCACGTTTTGCACGAGAATGGGTTACACCCATACCATTTTCAACGTGTGCAGCAACTTCTTCTGCCCGATAAAAGACAACGCATCTATTTTTGTAAAAATATTTTCATTTCTTTCTTTCACTTTTTCTTCGATTTTTATAGCGTTTCTAGCATACAATAATTATTAATAAAATTTAGGCAGGATTCCTCGCTCAGTGTCGGCGAAATGAATCGTTTCCCGACCGTGTCTTATGGACAGACGAGGCCACATTCACGTCAAATGGCGTGTTTAATTAAAAAAATTTTTTGCTTTGGCAAAATAAAAACCTTCACGCCATTCGTACGTCCGCCTTTCAATATCGCTGATCGATATTGTGTGTGGGTAGGCATAATTGCGGGAAGAGTGTTAAATAATCCTGTAAATAAACAAATCTGCCGCATTGTTCTCATAATATTTTTACTGGCGATTTTCAGATTGGCCCATATTTTCTTCCGTCACGTCTCAATGGAGAAAGATATGCAGCATTCATTGAGAACGAGCTGCCAACACTCTTGGAAGACGTATCTCTTCACATGCGGGAAACAATGATTTTCCAACACGACAGAGCTCCCGCACATTTTTCCCGTCAAGCACGCGTTTTCCGGACAAGTGGATGAGTCGAGGTGACCCAATCATTTGGCCGACACGGTCGCCAGATTTGAATGTGCTGGATTATTTTGTTTGGGGCTTCATCAAAGCTTCAGTCGAGCACAGGCATGAAGGTACCGAAAATGAGGTACGCGAAGCAATTTTAGCGGCCTTTAATACCATCACGCCGGATATGGCGCACCGTGCGACGCAACAAATAACTCGAAGAGCCGAACTCTGCTTACAAGCACGAGGAAGGCACTTCGAACAGTTATTACATCAAATGTTTCAAAGTGGATTAGGCCTACTGGGGAAACCACTTAAAAAAAACGCGCCAAGCTATCTATCTCAAGGTGGTGTGGAAACGATAGCGTTTCCTTGACATAAAATAATTTTATCTCGAGAACGAAATTATGATAGATTTCTATTAATTCACGAGTTGTGGAAAAGAAAACGATAAGAAATTTTAATTATTTTTATTATTTTATTAATTGAAAGTAGTCTCGTAATCGCGAGTGTGTGTTGCGACCTTTGACGCGGCTATGGTGCGGTGCAGCGAGACGTGGGAGGGGCCGAGCAGTAAGCACGAGCGGCGCGCTTCCCCCCTTGCCCTCCCGACGCGCCGGCAGCCTATACTTCTCATGCTGGGCCGTGCTATCGCCGAGCGCGCTCCTAACGGCGCACTCTCATTCGCACAACTTAAAAAATTAATTTTTCGGTTAATATTGCGAATTTTACAAAATGGTATGGGACTTTTCTGTTTATCTCAGTCCCTTCTATCTCCCCACGACCGGTGGCAGAAGTCTTAAAATTCACCCTGTATATTGTGGCGAATAAATTCCCACGGGCTCATTTCGCCAAATAGCAAATATCATTACACAAGTAGCAAAAGAAAACGGACAATAACGGATCTGTGAAGCTGGCACGACATTTTGTTAATTTAAAAAAAATAATTAGAGTTCCAGTAGCACTTACCTTAGTTCTCGAGTTCTTTATAAAAATAAACCAGAGTTCTGCATTTTTTATAGCAAAAATACAAAAATTAAAAACGTCGTGCTAATTTCGCGAATCTAGCACGACACCTTTCCTCTAAAGTACAAGAGCAGAGTAAATATTATGATTTTTAACAACAGTTCCAGTTAGTGTTATTCGAGTTCTGCCATTATGTACAATTTAAAAAAAATTTTTCAACAGTGACTATTTTTTTTACACTTTTAACAGATCCGTGCTAATTTCGCGAATCTAGCACGACACCTTTCCTCTAAAGTACAAGAACACAGTAAATATTATGATTTTTAACAATAGTTCCAATAGCGCTGTTCGAGTTCTACCATTATGTATAACAATAAAAAAAAATTTTTTTAACAGTAACCATTTTTTTACTCTTTTAATGATAAACACGACACGACATTCGAAGAAAAAGTGACGTGCTGATTATTTATCGTAATTTTAGCGACAGTTCTCGCTAGTTTCAGTAGAGTTTTATGTTTTACAATAACTTTTAGACAGAGTTCCGGTGGTTATGTATTTTTTAACAATTTTTTAATGTCCGAAATCAGCACGACACTCGGAGAAAAAGTGTCCTGCTAATTATTTATCTAATTCTGGCAACAGTTCTCGCTAGTTTTAGCAGAATTCTATGCTCTACAATTATTTTTAGACGGAATTCCAGTGGTTATGTATTTTTTAACAATTTTTAATGTCCGAAATCAGCACGACACTCGAAGAAAAAGTGTCGTGCTAATTATTTGTCTAGTTCTGGCGACAGTTCTCGCTAGTTCCAATAGAGTTCTATGCTGTATAATCATTTTATAGGCAGAACTCCACTTCTTCTCCGAGTGTCGTGCTGATTTCGGACATTAAAAAATTGTTAAAAAATACGTTACCAACAGAACTCTGTAAAACTCTCTAAAAATGATTGTAGAGCATAGAATTCTGCTAGAAATAGCGAGAACTGTCGCCAGAATTAGATAAAGAATTAGCACGACACTTTTTCTTCGAGTGTCGTGCTGATTTCGGACATTAAAAAATTGTTAAAACATACATAATCACCGGAACTCTGTCTAAAAGTTATTGTAAAGCATAGAACTCTACTGGAACTAGCGAGAACTGTCGCTAAAATTGCGATAAATAATCAGCACGTCACTTTCTCTTCGAGTATCGTGTCATGTTTATCATTAAAATTGTAAAAAGAATGGTCACTGTTAAAAATTTTTTTTTTATTGTACATAATAGTAGAACTCGAACAGCACTAATTGGAACTATTGTTAAAAATCATAATATTTACTGTGTTCTTATACTTTAGAGGAAAAGTGTCGTGCTAGATTCGCGAAATTAGCACGACATTTTTAATTTTTGTATTTTTGCTTTAAAAAATGCAGAACTCTGGTTTATTTTTATAAAGAATTCGAGAACTAAGGAAAGTGCTACTGGAACTCTTATTATTTTTTTTATATTAACAAAATGTCGTGCCAGCTTCACAGATCCGGGACAATCGCAGCTCAAAATCGCCGCTCGTAAGCATTGCCGCGTGTAGTGAACAATTCCTCGGGTGCCTAGCAACGGTGGGCGGTCTTCTCGCGCCGCGCGCTTATATTCGGCGGAGGGCCGGGCTAATATGGTAATTTTTAATCATTAATATCTTGTTAACTATTGCCAAAATTGCAAAATGGTAAAGGACTTTTCGATTCAGTTTCGTCCGTTCTACCTGCTCACGAAAATTGGTTCCACAATTCTGGGACACCCTGTATACGAAATATGTCTATATATGTTTATACTAGATTCTTTTTTTTTGTCAAATTTCTATTTAATATAACAAAACTAATAGTACCTAATAGTACAAAAACAAAAAATAATTAAAAGAATAATTTTTGTACTGTTTTTCTTTACAAAAGGTTAAGTTTGAAAAATGAAGAAAAATTGACCATATGTATAACAGGGATGGGCGATATCGTGTCGATTATTTTGACATCGATTATTTTTCTTTCACAAAATCGATTATCCTACGATGTTTTCTCAACTCGATTATCCCCTAAACGATAGTTTTTTTTGTTCGATGTTACTAGAACTGTTACTAAAGCCTTGTGTCCATGATACTAGAACTCGGTCGGAGATCTCGATCCGAGAAATTTATAGCCAATCAAAGTGCAAAGTAATATATTTTTACGGAAAAGTGACAATTTTATTGGCTACACGTTTCTCGGAACTAGAACTCGGACAGAGTTAGCATGACGTATTTCTTATTTCAGGCCCGCCACTAGCATTCGCGAACGTGTATCGAACGTATTCGGACATATGAGACGTGGTTCGTCTCAGAAAAATTTTTTGTAGGTTGCTGATGCAATAAACCACATTGTTTCATCCACTATTTTTGCATATTAAGTGATATTAAGAACGCTTAGCCACAAAGTGAAAGTGCCACAAACAAGAAGAAGAAGGAGACAGGCCCGATACTCTCATGTACAACCCGTACCGAGCCTCCTCAATTATTTACTATTAAAAAATTGACTGCAAAGAAAATTCTCTCTGGAGAGGTAAGTTTAAAAAGAAGAATACGAAATAACAACTAATTGCCCATATGGAATCAATTAGTGCCGAATTAAATATGGGTTCGCTTAATAAAATACGTTTGTAACAAGAACATCCCACAGGAGGGATTTCGCATTTTATTCTTTTTAAGAGTAATTATCGTGATTACCTACGAGAAGAATCTTGCAAGAAATAATATACTTTGAGAAAAAGGACCACCGACAATTTTATTCATGAGAATTAAAGAAAGCATCTAGCAACATCATTAATTTGGGAAGGATTCAACAGAGTGTTGTATTTCTGCAAAATGTAAGAGGAGGAAAACGAGGAAAGATGAATCTGCTTTATACCGTTAACAGAAAGAGTTTCCCCAAATTTTTCTCTAATCAAAAATGGTATATTTCTTAATATATAATTTATATATTATTATATATTAAATATTATGTACTATAAATTACTATTGGTTCGTCTCAGCCATTGGCTTTCTTTTCATAGCATTTAATATTCCAATATGTGAATAAAACATACATTCCAATTTATAAAATTTAACAAAATGTTCAGATATTGACTAATACGTTGTATCCATAGTTTGTACAACGGACAATCGTTATGTTCCTTATCCAGTCGCAATATACTATTGTATATACTACTAGTAGCATTTACTACAATGACAGAGTTGGACGACAGCAGTGGCAAGACGCGAAGCTGCCACGTTTACATAGCAGACTTGAATATGCCGTGGCATGCTTATAAGTAAGCGTTTGGACTAGATCTTTTAAATTATCTTATCCTTTGAAGTATATTACATTACATTTCTTACTGTTTTTTAATATCTTTTATTAGATTTCGTTTAAAAAGCTAATAAGTCGAGATAACGTCATATCTCTTGTCTGTTTTTAGAATGCTCTCAAATAAACACAATATTACTGCATTGGAGTGGGATTTGCCCGGTGATAAGCTTGTAATGGCAGATACAGCTGGAACTGTGCAGCTGTGGATGTTTAAGGACCACATTTTAAATGATTGGTTATTAATAGGTTCCACGTACTTCCCTGGCGAGCACATACTAGGCGCGGGATGGTTTCATAATGGCAAAAAGGTATTTAAATGAACGAATTAGATTTGTTCGTGTTGCTTGAAATTCCCGAAAATTTCTGCAGTTTAAACGAAATAAATATACATTGAGCGTTAAAGAGACAGGAAACAAAGATTTTAAATATAAAAAATACAAGCAACATGAACATATTTGTAGATACAATAGATAACGAAGAGGATTTTCTATTAATTGTAAGAACAGAAGTTAGCAATCTTCTTTAGAAAGATAAGATTTCAAATCGTGCAGATATATTTAAAAATTTAAAAGAGATACGTTGTCTTTTTTCTAATGTCTTTTTATTTTTTCGCAGACGGGGCTGGTGACAGAAAAGAAAGATAGCATCCATTACAGTGAGAAATTCTATCACCTGCTGTTCGCATCTTCCGTAAAGCAATTCTGTGGGAGGGCTGCCGAGAGTGTGCTGGTGGTGTCAACGACGGGTATGGTCGGCGCGATCATGATCACGAAGGATCTTCAGAATTCGATTTGCTACTCGATAGAGAGTCTTGGCAACACGAGGCACAAGATAACTGTGGTGGACTTATGCTACGAAAAAAGTACTCTTCGTATAAAAAGATTTTCAAAAAATATAATAATGAGAATGTTGCGATAATTTGCTTCGTGACTTTTAGATGGTCACTTTCTCATCGCGCTCAGTAGCAGTAGCATCTGCTTGCCCATAAAATGCTTCAGAGTATTAGTGCGTAAAAACAACAAGTACACCATCACCTTGCAGGCTCTACCGAACTTCTTTCTGCAAGACGGGACGTCTAAAGACAATTCATGTAAGATTAATTAATCGGACGGCATATGATACTGTGGACAGTTCGTTTCTTTACGACTACAAATCTTTATTTTCTCTGCAGGTGCTGCAGTGACGTTTTTGAAATTTGTGATCAGAGAAGATGCTGATTCTCTGGTCATCGCGGCCAACAGCGAGAGCGGCGGATTCGTTGAAGTATGGGAGTTGCGGGAGAAGTCACAATCGGTTCACAAATTGTTTCAGCCAAAGACTCTGGAGCCTTTCAAAACGGTTGTAAGTATTTGGTTACAGACAACTGATACTTTTATTTTTCACGATCAAATGTACATACAAATCAAATGATGAGACAGTAAGATACATTTGACTGTAGTATTTAAATAATAATATTCAAATAGTCTTTAATAATAATACATTTAAAACAAAGAAACTTTAATTTATTTTCTCGGCAGGTTTGGCAATATCATTCGCAATATCGCTGCCAATCGCCGTTCATGGCGATCGCGACCACAGAGCTGTCCATAGTAACAACAGTACCACCTCCGAATTATGTAATAATAGCATTAGCAGATTCATCGGTGCATTACTTGAATTTGGACTGTCTGTAGAAAGTGACGTTCTCGTCCTTGAACACAAACTGGCGATCAGACGAGCCTAGCAACAAATACTTCAAGAGCTCTGTATCTATCGCCCATATGGATCTCTCGTGGTTGGAATGCGTTCTTCTTGCGTGCGACACTCATGGCAATCTGTATTTCTATAAATTGTTGCCATACGGTACCACGTCAGGTATAACATCAATGTTTATTAGTATTTATAATTTGTTTCATTCTCTTAATTGCGAGATTTTTGACGGATTGCGAAATGTGATTGAAACGATTTTTGCTTGTGATTAGGTACAGCGATGTCGCTAAGCTACGCCTGTACATTACTGGAGTATTGTGTGGTGACGGAATTGAATTGGTTGGACATACTTTTATGCCTGAGATCGTCTATTGATTGAAGCATTGTGCGAGCGATTAAATGTCTCGTTTAATAGACAACTGCAATCTATACAGCAATATCATATCCAATTTTTATACATCAAAACATCGTTATGTAGGTGTGTAATTATGCAAGCCTATACAAAAGAAATGTTTCTAAAATGAATAAACTTTCTTCTATATTAAATTTAAAGCAAGTTTCAAAATTTGCTTTAAAAATATGACCGCTAAGAATTGTCTCTGAAAATTCTTTTAAAATGATATAAGAAATTTATCTCAAATTCTAAAATTGAATGCTTGTATTCAATATTTTCAGGATGCTCGTGGCCGGACAGAACAAAGCGGCAGATTTGTCATCATTACTGATGGTACATTCGGTAGCTACTGCCTTCAAATCTTTACTGAGACCATCGGATCTGATATCACACGACAAAGGCCCAACGGAGAGTTTAGCCGCGGTGATAACTGACGTTGACAAGGTATACTCGAATCTCGACATCTTGGTTCTTTACTAGTTCAATTTCCATAAATCTTTTTTCTTTTGTTTTATTCTCTTATCACTTTACATTTGCCATTCAATGCGTTGAATGAAGTTTAGATATAATGATATAATTGAAGTGATAATATTCTTATAGTTGAAAAATGCAGCCATTTACTTTATCTGTATATATACACACATTACTTATTTAAAAAATATATTAAAACATTCCATTACCTGAAGTATAGGAGTAGGATCATCGATATCTTCATTTCCTTCTGTTTCATTTATTTTTGTTATTTCTTGCTCTTTTATGTCATCAACTGTTTGCTGAAATAGTTGAAAATAGAAAGCTTGCTCGGTCTCGGTGAGAAAAATGTTTAACAAACTGCATACTAGACGCGATAAGATTCCATTCACGCGTTTCAGCTGCGACAGAAAGCGCGGAAAAAGTTAAACTCCATCCAATTTTGATTGGCTATCGAGTCAACTTCCGCCGCTCGGTAAGCGTTTCCGCGTCCAGTGTGTAGAAGCCATTATATAATTATAAACAACGCCATTTTGATGTATGTTTTCGACCGTTTGCGTTTGACATTGAGGTTAATAAAATTACGTTAATAAAATTAATTATATTAAAATCTGTATCTGAATATATAAGTATGTTTATGTCTTTAGAAAGACATAAAAGAGCAATTTACAAAATGTATAAAGTATGGACATAAATTTAATGTTTTAGAGCAAGATGAGTGAAAATATAATAAGAAAGAAGAATGAAAGTGGGAAATCAAAAAAGAGTATTGTTTGGAAGTATTATACCAAAAAAGGTACATTTGCTACTTGCAATATGTGTACTAAATCTATAAAACATGCAGGCAATACTACAAATTTGATGCAACATTTACAAAGGAAACACTTATTGCATTTGACATCTGAGAAAAAGAATATTAAAGCTAGTACGAATGTAGAACATAATCAACAAACAGTTGATGACATAAAAGAGCAAGAAATAATAGAAATAAATGAAACAGAAGGAAATGAAGATATCGATGATCCTATTCCTACACTTCAGGTAATGGAATGTTTTAATATTTTTTTAAATAAGTAATGTGTATATATACAGATAAAGTAAATGGCTGCATTTTTCAGAAAAAGCTGCTTTGCAACTATTGTAAAAATTATAAATTTAATTGGCTCTTAAGGTTTTGTTAGCAGAATCTAAGAGCTTATGCCAATTAGATTCAGAAATTTTACCACAATTGCAGAGCACCCAGTGAGAAATGATGAAAAGACATCGAATCAATGTCAATTCGACATCGATTTTACCAATCATTTCTCACTGGGTAGGCTTTTCTGCTAAACACAGCCAATATACGTGGCTGTGTTTTATTAAATTAAAGAAAGCTAGATATTTACATATAAAACATGAAATTATATCCTAGTAGTAAACTGGAAAGAACAGTCTCCTAAATAATGTGAAAATTTTTCTAGGATCAAGACAAGTGTAATCGTATTGACACTACGTTTCGGCGTATTGCTTCTTTTAAAGGTAAAGTAATATATCTTTAAGAAAAAATATTAAATACTGATCATTTAACAAATTTAACAATAATCTTGTATATTGATTATTTACAGAAGGAGGTACAATAGCATGCACCATCACGAACACAATTGCTTTTATGATTGCCAAGGATAACCTTCCGTTATCGGTAGTGGAGAATGAAGGGTTTCAACAATTAATGAAGACGGTGGCCCGTTTATACCATCTTCCAAGCAGAAAAAAAATAACAAATTTATTGGACTTAAAATACGACATTTTAAAAAGTAAGTTTATTAATAATATAAAAGATGTTTCGTCATTTACGGTAACATGTGATATATGGACAGACATTTCGAATAAAAGTTATTTGGGGGTAACTGTACATTATTTAAAAACGGAAACCTTACTTACTAAAGGTACAATAGGTGTAATCCCGTTAGAAGATAATCATACTTCTGATTACATTAAGAATGAGTTACTTTCAGTATTTCAAAATTTTGAAATTAATTTATCTAAAATTATGGCAATCGTTACTGATAGCGCTTCAAATATGATTAATGCAGTAAATAGCATATTTCCTAATAATAAGAAACACATTCCATGTATGGCACACAAACTGTCACATGTAGTTCCTAAAAGTATTCAGAAAACATTTCTAATGCAGGAAATTATAAATAAAGTTAAAGCTATTGTTACTGCAGTCAGAAAAAGTGTAGTACTTTCAGATGAACTGACACGATTACAAAAGCGTGATGGAAAATCAGAAGGTTCTATCTTAAAGTTGAAACAGGACGTTCCAACTCGGTGGAATTCAACATTTTATATGATTGAACGTTTTCTACTTTTGAGAGATTATATCTATCCCGTTTTATTAAAATGTCCAGTACCTCCAGAAATGATTACACGCGAAGAGTTTGAAATATTAAACGATGTTGTAAATCTTTTACGACCAATCGAATTGGTCACTAATGAAATCGGAGGTGATTTATATCCGACATGTAGCATAATTATCCCTATAATAAGATGTATGATAAACGCAATTACGAAATGTATCCCTATAACAGATCATGGTTTGAACTTAAAGAATAATATTTTGTCAGAAATTGAAGAACGATTTCATAACATTGAAAGTTATCAAATGTTGACAATTGCTACAATACTAGACCCTAGATTTAAAAGATTACACTTTCAACAGCCAAGGGCTGTATCGTTAGCAATTTCAACTATTAATGCTGCAATGCAAACAGAAACAGATATTAATTCTAATGCTTCGCCAGAATCTGTTATAGAACATAATAGCGCTTTGTGGAATTTTCATGATACTTTAGTAGCCACTTCTACTGTAACTCGAGACGATCCTGGTGGAATAAATGTTGAATTAAGACAATACTTAAATCAATGCGTAATTCCACGAAACCATGATCCGTTGAAAGCATGGCAAACTTTAAAACATGCGTATCCTACATTATTTAATATAGCAAAAAAGTATTTAGCACTTGTTGCGACATCCGTTCCTTCTGAACGGTTATTTTCTAAAGCAAGTATTATTAAAGCGCAATTAAGAAACCGATTAACAACATCTAGGCTTAATACTTTACTCTTTCTTGGATCTTTAACACTTGAAGAATGGGAGCTTACTTAATAGTTGTTTCGATGGTTAAAAAAATATATATTTAATATATTTAATAAATATATTAAATATATATTTTTATTATACAGTTTTATTTTCTTTCTTTAATAAAATTACTATATGTGATAAATATACATAATATGGGATATACATGTGATATGATACTCTTGATACTATGATTAGCATTTAAGTATGAATGCACTAACGTTATTATTTTAGGTTTAAGAGAATTACATATATGCTTTTGTTTTAAAAGTAATGTTATTGTAACCTGGTTTAAAAAAAGAACCGAAGTAAATTTAGGAATACATGTGTGATATAAGTACACAGCTATAATATACGATAGGCATGTATCATGTTTCCTAAATTTACTTTGATTCTTTCTTAAATCAGATAAATATGCGATACTTAACATGTACATGTGATATAAGTACTGAATTGATAATGATCTCTAATTTCATTAATCTCTAAGATCATTAATATATGTAGTTGATACAGTTTTATTTTCTTTCTTTAATAAAATTACTAAATGTGATAAACATATATATTATGGGATATATATATGATAAATATGATATTCTTGATATTACCCAGCAAACACAAATGTAACTGCTACATTTGTGTTTGCTGAGTAGTATCAAGAGTATCATATTTATCACATATATATCTCATATTATATATGGGTAACTGTTACTGCTACATTTGTGTTTGCTGGGTATGATTAGAATTTAAGGTGTGATTGCACTAACGTTATTATTTTAGGTTTAAAAGACTTACATATGTGCTTTTGTTTTAAAAGAAATGTGATTGTAACCTGGTTTAAAAAAGAACCGAAGTAAATTTAGGAAACATACATGTGTGATGTAAATACACAGCTATAATATACGATAGGCATATATCACGTTTCCTAAATTTACTTTGATTCTTTCTTAAATCAGATAAGTATGTGATACTTAACATGTACATGTGATATATGTACTGATTTGATAATGATCTCTAATAATACAATACATTATAATTATATAATATCCACCTAACTACTAAGAAACCAAAGCAAGAACTTATGAAACATATATTACATGTGATATTAGTATATAAAAATGTTAATATATATTTCAAATAATTTAAATATATATTTTCGTATAATATATTTATATAAAATATTTTTTAAAAAACCTGTATGAATAAATTATGTTTTCTTATTCTACCCAAGCATGTTTTATATAATAATTTTCCTATAAAAAATTGTTTTACAAATATTTATAAACATTTTAATTTATATTTTATAAAAAATTATTTTATTCTTCCTATATGCATATATATATATATATGAATTGAAAAATAGTAATACTAAACATACAGTACTCCTATATTGCAGCATCTCTATAAAACCCGTATCAGACTGAAGATTGAGTTTAAAATTGAATTAGAATTTATACAATCAAAGCAAAGTTATATGGGTTTTTTTCTGATTGTCAGACAGACCAATCGTAACCTTTTTTCAGAAGAATGGAATGGCTGTGATTGGTCGGTCTAAGAACTGCGGATATTATTAAATCCGATTAACGGTGCCGTGTAAACATAGTCATTGTCGGACGTAGCGATTGGCTCCGGGATAGAAAATCAATGCTGCACCAACTTCCGCCGCGCGTGAAGGATGAGTTTCTTTAATCTTATCGCGTCATTTACGACAGAAAAAAATTAAAAATTTTGATTGGTTAAATTCGTGACGCGCATCATGACGCGACGCGTGACGCCCTCGAACTCAGCCTAATGACAGGCACACGCGATTAACGTCGCGCGCGATGCGCGATATCCAATGAGAGTCGAGCTTTAAAAAGAAAATTCAATCCTCATTGGATATCGCGCGCGCGACGTTAAGGGTAAAATCACACGTATCAGCGTGCGGGACAAAGGATGCGTTATTCGAACAACCAATTAGCGCTTTTCCGTATTTTTCTATTTCGCATGATTGGCTGTTCGAATAACGCATTCTCTGTCCCGTACGCTAATTTCCGTATCGTGTGATTTCATTAGTTTCGTCCGTTCTACCTGCTCACGAAAATTGGTTCCACAATTCTGGGACACCCTGTATACGAAATATGTCTATATATGTTTATACTAGATTCTTTTTTTTTGTCAAATTTCTATTTAATATAACAAAACTAATAGTACCTAATAGTACAAAAACAAAAAATAATTAAAAGAATAATTTTTGTACTGTTTTTCTTTACAAAAGGTTAAGTTTGAAAAATGAAGAAAAATTGACCATATGTATAATCATATACATAAGTACTTAAGTATACTTTCAATCATAAGTACAAGGTGTATCAAACCACCCGTGCCAGCCATTAAAATACTTTCTATTGCAGATTCGGATTAAATAATTAATATAAAAAAAATTAAAAACTTTTGTTTTAATAAATAAAAAAGTTAGAAACTTTTGTTTTTAACATTTTTTTTCTGAAAACGCCTCCATTGACCTTGAAATAATCTTGAAAGAGTGCAAAGTGATCTGTAACTGCTCTTGGCGTTACAGAGGATCAATACAAAGATGTGGCATTTATCTGGTCCTATGTGTGCGTGTGTACGTGCGCACATGTTTGTGTATGATATGGAGATCCCACGACTCGTCAATTTCGTGGAATTTACAGACTTATAATTTATAGACTTCAAATCACCCTCCATACGAGGGTGTAATGTATACCGCGAAACTCAATTCATACACATACACAAACATGCGCGCACACACACGCACACGCACACGCACGCACACGGACACGCACACACGTACACACGCACACACGCACACACGGAACCAAATAACTGTCACGTCCTCGTCGTTGATCCTGGGTAACGCCAAGACCAAGTTACAATTCATTTTAACACTGCATTCTTTCAAGATTATTTCAAGGTCAATGGAGGCGTTCTCAGAAAAAAGTTTGAAGAAAAAAATTTTTTTAACAGTAACCATTTCTTTATTCTTTTAATGATAAACACGACACGACATTCGAAGAAAAAGTGACGTGCTGATTATTTATCGTAATTTTAGCGACAGTTCTCGCTAGTTTCAGTAGAGTTTTATGTTTTACAATAACTTTTAGACAGAGTTCCGGTGGTTATGTATTTTTTAACAATTTTTTAATGTCCGAAATCAGCACGACACTCGGAGAAAAAGTGTCCTGCTAATTATTTATCTAATTCTGGCAACAGTTCTCGCTAGTTTTAGCAGAATTCTATGCTCTACAATTATTTTTAGACGGAATTCCAGTGGTTATGTATTTTTTAACAATTTTTAATGTCCGAAATCAGCACGACACTCGAAGAAAAAGTGTCGTGCTAATTATTTGTCTAGTTCTGGCGACAGTTCTCGCTAGTTCCAATAGAGTTCTATGCTGTATAATCATTTTATAGGCAGAACTCCACTTCTTCTCCGAGTGTCGTGCTGATTTCGGACATTAAAAAATTGTTAAAAAATACGTTACCAACAGAACTCTGTAAAACTCTCTAAAAATGATTGTAGAGCATAGAATTCTGCTAGAAATAGCGAGAACTGTCGCCAGAATTAGATAAAGAATTAGCACGACACTTTTTCTTCGAGTGTCGTGCTGATTTCGGACATTAAAAAATTGTTAAAACATACATAATCACCGGAACTCTGTCTAAAAGTTATTGTAAAGCATAGAACTCTACTGGAACTAGCGAGAACTGTCGCTAAAATTGCGATAAATAATCAGCACGTCACTTTCTCTTCGAGTATCGTGTCATGTTTATCATTAAAATTGTAAAAAGAATGGTCACTGTTAAAAATTTTTTTTTTATTGTACATAATAGTAGAACTCGAACAGCACTAATTGGAACTATTGTTAAAAATCATAATATTTACTGTGTTCTTATACTTTAGAGGAAAAGTGTCGTGCTAGATTCGCGAAATTAGCACGACATTTTTAATTTTTGTATTTTTGCTTTAAAAAATGCAGAACTCTGGTTTATTTTTATAAAGAATTCGAGAACTAAGGAAAGTGCTACTGGAACTCTTATTATTTTTTTTATATTAACAAAATGTCGTGCCAGCTTCACAGATCCGGGACAATCGCAGCTCAAAATCGCCGCTCGTAAGCATTGCCGCGTGTAGTGAACAATTCCTGGGGTGCCTAGCAACGGTGGGCGGTCGTCTCGCGCCGCGCGCTTATATTCGGCGGAGGGCCGGGCTAATATGGTAATTTTTAATCATTAATATCTTGTTAACTATTGCGAAAATTGCAAAATGGTAAAGGACTTTTCGATTCAGTTTCGTCCGTTCTACCTGCTCACGAAAATTGGTTCCACAATTCTGGGACACCCTGTATACGAAATATGTCTATATATGTTTATACTAGATTCTTTTTTTTTGTCAAATTTCTATTTAATATAACAAAACTAATAGTACCTAATAGTACAAAAACAAAAAATAATTAAAAGAATAATTTTTGTACTGTTTTTCTTTACAAAAGGTTAAGTTTGAAAAATGAAGAAAAATTGACCATATGTATAATCATATACATAAGTACTTAAGTATACTTTCAATCATAAGTACAAGGTGTATCAAACCACCCGTGCCAGCCATTAAAATACTTTCTATTGCAGATTCGGATTAAATAATTAATATAAAAAAAATTAAAAAACTTTTGTTTTAATAAATAAAAAAAATTAGAAACTTTTGTTTTTAACATTTTTTTTCTGAAAACGCCTCCATTGACCTTGAAATAATTTTGAAAGAGTGCAAAGTGATCTGTAACTGCTCTTGGCGTTACAGAGGATCAATACAAAGATGTGGCATTTATCTGGTCCTATGTGTGCGTGTGTACGTGCGCACATGTTTGTGTATGATATGGAGATCCCACGACTCGTCAATTTCGTGGAATTTATAGACTTATAATTTATAGACTTCAAATCACCCTCCATACGAGGGTGTAATGTATACCGCGAAACGGAATTCATACACATACACAAACATGCGCGCACACACACGCACACGCACACGCACGCACACGGACACGCACACACGCACACACGGAACCAAATAACTGGCACGTCCTCGTCGTTGATCCTGGGTAACGCCAAGACCAAGTTACAATTCATTTTAACACTGCATTCTTTCAAGATTATTTCAAGGTCAATGGAGGCGTTCTCAGAAAAAAGTTTGAAGAACAAAATTTTTTTTTAAATGTAATCCAAATCTACAATAGAAAGTATCATATTCCACTTGAAAAATTCGACTTCCGGTTTAAATAGTCCATTTCCGGTCAGTACCGGAAGTTGAAACTATCATCATTCGACAGAGCATACCCGATTTACTTATCAAAACTTTTAGCATCTTTTATCAAAAAAATTTATACATTATTTTAACGGCTGGCACAGGTGGTCTGATACACTCTGTATTTAAAACATTTTGTGACAATATTTCATGATCGTATTGGAAATATTCTATATATTAAAATTCTTGCACATTTTTAAATTAAATTATTTAACATTAATTGTATAATATTGTATAATTCGGATTGCTTTTATAAAAAAAGAGAGAATTAAACTTACCTGAGCAATCAAAATTTCTCCAAGAACAAAATATAGGCACATATGCACAAATAAATTGAAAACACCGGATATGAAATATATCAAGTGAGTAACCGATAGATTATTTCCTTCATCAAATAGCTAAATAATTTATGCATTAAAAATACACTGTTTTCATATTAATAAGATACTTTAGTTGTATATAATATTTACATATATTTTATACATGTATTTGTTAAGGTTGAATTAATTTGCACAACACTGTTAAGGATTATAGAAGAATAGATTTGTTATGTCTTAACAGAAACGAAGGATGCAATACGAGTGCAACATTATGGCTAACTCTCTTTCTCTACCTGCTCTACCCTATAACTGCTGCACCGTCGTAAAGAGAGGACAGAGTACTATTCAGAGATGGCAACCAGTGTTGTTAGAAACGGTCCACTTCTTTGCGCACGCGCATTAAGAGCTCGTCAGTAACGTACTTAAATTTATCATTTAAGAGTTCTGTATGCTCCCAATTTTCTAAAAATTGTAAGAAAATTAATAAAAAGTATAACGTAAGATAAAGTGAGAGTGTACAATTACACATATATGTAATTGCACACTCTCACTTTATCTTATATTACACTTTTTATTAATTTTCTTATAATTTTTAGAAAATTGGGAGCATACAGAATCCTTAAATAATAGATTTAAGTACGTTACTGACGAGCTCTTAATGCGCGTGCGCAAAGAAATGGACCCTTTCTAACAACACTGATGGCAACACAAGTTCGATTTTCATTTGATGACTTACCCTTAAGGGGATCCTAAAATGTCCTGTTTTACCGTAACAAATATAATAATTTTTGCAACGTCGACACTTTTTTTTGGCTTCATAGAATTAAAAATTCTACTGCAGGATTGAAGTACGTGCATACGGAGGGGGCTGGACTAGAATTCACACTAAAAACGAAAAAAAGTATAAAAATATGTCTATTTCCCAGTCAGAAATGTTTCATCAAGTAGACCTTGAAACAACATCAAAATTCAAATGTCAAACTCACATCAAAAATTCGCATCGATTCGAGTATTTTATGGCCCCCTAGTTTGATATGTTTTCGACATCGAATTTGGGATCGATTCGGGATCAATTCGGGATCGAGTCATTTCGATATCATTTTGATAATTTCAACGTCAATGTTTGAATGACATTTGAATTTAAATTTTTATATCCTTCTCATTTATCAGTTACACTATCTAAATTAACTTAGATAGTGTAACTGATGAATGAGAGAGATATTAAAACCTATAAATCGTAAATAATTTTATACTCTTAGATTCTTATAAATAATTTTATTTGTAATGACGTTCTTGTAGACAATTGTGTGCCGACATAAATAAAACGTAAAATTGTAACACAATTTTATACTTGTTTGTATTAAAAAGAATTTTGTTTTATATTTACGTTGGCACAAAATTATTTTCAAAGACGTCATTACAAATAAAATTATTTATAAGGACCTAAGAGTATAATAACGATCATATCTGTAGGAAAGTTTGTGACTTTTACATGTAAATATAAAAATAAAATTCACTTTATTTGGAAAAAATTATTTTATTTATCTTAAGTTGATTGCAAATTATAAATCACGAATTACGTGTATGTTATTAAGAGTAAGAAATTATAATTGACGGAGTAAGATATTATTAATGACGACCATACAAATAAAAATACATTATTTCAAATTAGATAACTTAAAATAGGGAGTAGCTTATAGTCAATAAGCCACTCTAACGTCATTCACATTTTGAAATCTGGTCGTCTATAGTAATTATTCCCGTGGAGCCAAAAAACATGCAAATTGTTAGAGAATCGTTAGGAGCTAGATTCTAAAAAAATAGGACTTTTAATATTCGATAATGTATCGACGAAAATATTCTTCGATTTACGTAACTGTGACGTGATATGTGATTTACAATACAAATGTATCGTCTGTGCCGTAATCCACAAGGCACATCTTGCAAGGCACAGAATCGCCGATTGTATTCATCGGACAAGAAACTACGTAAAATGCGTAAATATCGTCATAAATTTCCGCATATATTTATGCGATAATCTCTATATCTCGCATATGCAATTTTTTTCTCACGACGTGACGCAAAAGTGTAATTTCTCCACAATTTTATCATGGATTCTTCACTTTTTGCGATCGCACGGCGTGACGTATGGTTTGCCGCCGTATTTTTCCCATTCGCGATTAAATTCATGTTCTAGAACTTCGGCGCCGCGTTTCCTTGTCAATCCGGTTTCATCCAGGTTTAACTCACACATTTGCATATCATCAATACCTGGCGAAAAGAAAACAGGAAAATTTCTTTGAAAAAAGTTATATAATAATGCGATATAATATGCAAAATATAACAGATACAAATTAATGATGAAAGTATTTCAGTTAAAAAAACTTTTGCAAAAAAAACTTCAATAGCTGTATTTATAAACACTTGTAGTAATTGAATAGCTGTGAATAATTGCAGATCATCATTCTATGTAATTTTATATTCTGTTTTTCACTTTGCTCATCTCCGTTAGCTATATTTATCATGTCTCATAAGATTAATCGCTTTGATCTGGGTTAATCATTGGTTTTTCATTGATATGGAAAAAAATAACACGAGTATTATTTGCAATGCAAAACATTAATAGTAGTAATAAATACTTAGAAAGATATATAAGAAATGCGACATAGTCCGGAATTTTTACCTGCTACAAGGAGTATCGGTGATTTATCGGGATGAAGTTCCATCTGCCGCGCCACGTATTGCCCGTCAAAATGCGCGTATCACCATTCCCTTTTGCCACCGTGTGTATTGTCCTACTGCCCAGCTGTGGAGGAACGAACGAAGGGGATTCGGAAATATCTCTGGGACGACTTGACTATCTGTTGCTTCAGCGGTGTCCTTAGCGTTCTCGCAACTGGAAAATATTCGCTGAAATTATAATTTATCGCTTGCCGATCGCAATATATCTTACCAATCACAATTAATGTATTGCTAATTAATGTATCCATTTTATTTACTAATTTTATTGTATCCATTAATACTATTTCATTATTATTAATTCGCAGCGATTGTAATTATTTACCTTCTTCCATAATGGATTTCGGTGCTCTCTCATTTTCGTCCATAATGGTTCTCCTGCGATTTCTCACCTTCCAGGCGTGATAGACCTTCAGCCGACGATGAAATTCATGACGGCAAGCCTGAAACGACCCATTTTTTTTAGATGAAAAACAATTACAACTATTCAACCGACCAACCAACTATTCAACCGATTTATATGCGTGCACGTACTTCAAATAACTCGATATCGCAGGACGTATTGATTGAATCTCGCAGCTCCGAGTATTTCCACTTGGACAAGTCGTACTTCTTGTTGCTCATAGCCGCCTGCTGGTTACGGACCTGCTCCGATCTACATGACAGATATTTGTAAGAAAATAATACGGAATCGCGGTTTCATAATAATATTTCGTAATATGAAGTTTTTTAGATTTTAAGATTAGGATATGATAAGCGCTAAAATACGCAGCGTTAATCTAATCTGAGAAAGTTAGTGCAAAATTATTAGAACATGCGAGAATCAGAGTGAGCAAAACAAAATCTACACAAGAATCTGAAAACGTTCAATTTTTTTTTTGTGTGGTTTAATGTGCTATGGCTCTCGTGAGCATATAGCACTCCTGCCGTATATTTTTCTCCTGACTGCTAAAACTTTCCTTTCAGCTGTATATCCTTTTTTTATTTTAGATGATTCTTCCTGTGCGTCTAATAAATTCATATATAACTCTTCTTTTTTTAAAATTCCTTGTCTCCTCCATGGTGTTAACGTTCTTCTAGTTCTCTCTCCTTTTGCCCACTTTTCTATCTCTTTGATCCTTTGATCATTGTCTTTCGTTACTATTTTATTAAAACAGTTTTTGACTAGAAATATTGCCCTATTTTTTATAGTTGTAACTTTGGCTTCTGCTACCATCACGTTCGTAGGTGTGGAGTTTCTATACCCCAACGCCGTCCTTAGGCCAAGGTACTGGGTTCTCTCTATCTTCATGGTATTATCCCTCGCATCTTCATCCAGAAAAATTGGAACTCCATAGTCTATTATTTGTTCTTATTAAGCTTTTGTACATTATGAGCGCCGTACTTACATCCATCCCTCTTGATATCTTGTTAGCGTATTTTAAAATATTATTTGCTTTAACAACTTTGTCTTTAACGATTTGACATTGTTTATCGAACGCTAGTTTGCTGTCAAAAACAATTCCTAGAAATTTTGCCTCTTGGCTCAATTTTATTTGCGAATTTAGACTATTTATTGTGATTTTTTTGTTGTATATGCCGTCCTTATTAAAATCCACTATTTTAGTTTTGCTTGACTGTAGCGTTAATCCCTTTTTCACAAGTTCTTCGTTAATATCTTCTAACGCGCTTTCTATTAGTGCTTTTCTAGTGTTCAGTCTGCTATCTGTGCAAAAGATGGCGATGTCGTCTGCAAATTGTAGTTGTTTGACTTCCTTTGGGATGTTTTTTAAATTATCATTAGTATATATGTTATACAGTAGTGGGCTGATTACCGCTCCTTGTGGAAGACCTTTGTATGTCCTTCTTCTTTCTATGTCACCAGAGTCTTTGATAAATTCTACTGTTCTTTCTTGCATCCATTTATTTATCATATTAATTAATCTCCCCGGGCATTGCAATTCTTTTAGTTTACTAATCAATACCTCGTATAGGACGTTGTCGTAGGCAGAAGAGATATTTAAAAAGGCAGCCATTGTGTTCTTATTCTCGCTGAATCCTTTCTTGATATTTATATGCAGTCTCAGTATATTGTCTAGACAGGATCTCCCTTTGCGAAAACCGTATTGTTCTTGGTCGAGTATTCCATTCTTCTCTGCCCAAAAATTGAGTCTTTCGCATATTACCCTTTCGTACAGTTTTCCAAAGCACGACGATAAGGCTATGGGTCTAACGCTTTCTTTTGTCTTGCTTGTCTATAAAAAAAAACCTGGTACTCCTTCCAAGTATTTGGTAAACTGCCATTCCTCCAAAATTCATTAAAAATTTTCGTAATCAACTGGATATATTGTCTTGGAATCCATTTAAACATGTTATATTCAATGTTATCTAGTCCTGGGGCAGACTCTTTTCTAGCGCTCTGGATTGCTCTTTCGATTTCTTCCTGTATTAATTCTTCGTTGAATTCGTTGTTCTCTATATTTATTATTTTCTTGATTTTATTACCTGGCATTTATGGTGGACTAACCTTGTCCATTGCTTCCTCTATTGCGATCGATCTGTCTTTCGTTTGCCATTTATTCCATTCTACTGACTTACTGGAATTTCTTAGGATGTTAATTTTCTTCCAGACATATGTCATGCCCGTTTTTTTGTCAATAGATTCAATGAAGTTGTATAGTCCTTGTTTCTTCTTTTTGTTTATCAACTTTTTTGCCGTTGCACAGCATTTTTTATACTCTATAAATGATACCATCGTTCTATTGTTCTTGAACTGTTTCAGCTTGTCTTTTCTTTCCTTGATTATTTCGTTACATTCTTCGTCCCACCATTCTTTGGTTGAGCTTTTCCTCTTGGCGTTTGTTCTATTAGTAGCTGTGTTCTTTGACTTCTTTTCACATCCATCTACTCTTGTAGCCAAATGCTGTCTTCCTGGTGTAGCTAAGTATACACTTTTCTTCATCACAATGGTGAGATCCTTGTATACTTCCATGACGTTGTCACTCGAGATTGTTATTTTTTCAAGGTATGTCCATGCTTTTTCCATTTGTTCGTTATACTCCTCCCATGAAGTTGTCTTCGTTGAGATTTTGTTAGTCTTTTTCCTGTATGTGCTTGCAGACTTCTTGACTTCGAATTTAATCGGATGATGATCCGATCCCCACGTGTCCTTAATTTGTTCGTAGTTTATATCGTTGACCATGTCTGCTGTGGAAATAATTAAGTCTATATTTGATGGCGTGTGATTGTGGTCTCCCAAATACGATAAAGTATCTACATTGATTACATACAAGTTCTTTTCCCACAATTCTTCTTGAATCATTGCTGCATTCCTATTTGTTCTTTGACAGTTCCAGTTTCTGTTGTGTATATTGAAGTCTTCTGTTAAAATAGTTTTATTGTTATTTAATTGATGTAAGAATTTTTTCCACTCATTTCTATTGATTTGTGTGTTTGGTTTTCTATATATGTTAATGATGTCTATTGTCTCTCCTGTGGATTCAAAAATTGATATACCTGTGCTCTCTACATGAGTGGGAATGTCTTTCAGTTTTTTTGGCTTGTGTCTTATTTCCTTTTTCACTAGTATGGTTGTTCCTCCTGCTGAAATTTTTCTTGTCTTTCTATCGCTTCTGTGTATTTCGTATCCTGCAAATCGCAAGCTGATTTTACTGTTTAGTTTTGTTTCTGTAATGCATATTATGTCATAATCTTTAATTTTCTCAGTTAGTTCCGCTTTTTTACCTCTAATACCTCTGGCATTCCAAATTATTCCGTGCATGAATTTGACAAAATAGTTTCATCTATGTCTTTCTCTATTTCCATTGCTGTAATCACATTACCTTTATCTTCCTCGATGGAACTTGCTGAGCTGTTTGATGTTATTTGATCCTGTCTCCTTACGACTTTCAGACAGTCTTCCAAATTTTTTGTGAATTCTGTAAAGATGTTGCCTGCTTCTTGTGGTACTTCCTTTTCCTTTAATTTTAGAATGTTTTGAGTGAGACTTTTCATTGTTTCTTTAATTATATTTAATAATAAACTCACCTCACATATGCCTTTCTCTTCCGAGCTACTCTTTTTTTGGTTTGTAGGTTGAGCACGTACCTTATCTTGCATGTTTATTCCTTTTCATTCGTAGGTGGATTTGTCTTCTCCACTGCTTATCCTTTTACTTTCTGTTCTTTGGTTATGGATTTTGGTATTATTATTGTCTTCTTTGTCTCTTTCCTTTTTCCTCGTTGTTTCTCTTTGATCCTGCTCCTTTCTTGTATCTCTACCCTGTTGCTTTTGTCTTATTTCTGGCCATTCTATTGGTTTGTCCCACACATTCGCAGGCTTCTTAGGTTGTTCGAATACCATTCTTCTTGCCTCATAGATTGTTACATTCTTTTCCGTCATGGTTTTCATTATTTCTTTGTTTTTAATGTAAATTGAGCATTTCTTGTTGTTGGCCTTATGATTTTCCTTGCAGTTTATGCATCTCCAGTATCTTTCACACATGCCGTGAAAATCTTCTCCGCATGCCACACAAATCGGTATCTCTCTCTTGCAGTATTTTTTTGTATGGCCGTATCCATAGCACTTGTAACATTGTCTAACAGCCGGTATATATGGACGCACCTTTATTCTAACTAATCCTCCATATAATGAGATGTGCGGGGGTATGTTCCTTCCGTTGAATTTGATTAATATGTTTTTAGTCTCCACCATCTCATAGTTTTCCTTGTTGTCTTTGGAGTATTTTCTGTAGACTATCCTTTCTACACTATTCACGTGTTTTTTCTCATCAATTGCTTCAGCTAATCCTAAGACTTTGCCATCCCAGTCACGGATGATTCCCCACGCTTCTAAGTTCCTTTCCAGGATGTTACAATCTATATCCTCATCTTTGCACATCTCTCTATAATTCTTGTTAGCCTTGTCTGCATTCGCATAACAGAGGTCTACCGATCGAAAGCCCGTCTTAACCACTTCTTCTGGTTTCCAGCCTTTCTTTATAACTTTTTCTACAATCTTAAGGTAGTTGGTTTCACTTCTTTTTGTACTTATTTCTGGTTTAAGTCTTGCCGATATGACGCAATAACCCACGTGACCCTTCTTGAAAAATTTTTCTGTTTTATTTATTTCGCTGCTCCTCGCCATGTGATTGTCTATCACCCATATTTTTCCATTCTTAAATAACACTTCTTCTTTCCCTGAGTTATCTAAACTTACATTTATTTCGCTGCTTTTATTTGTTGCCTCTTCGCCGCTCGTAGTTTTGATACTCTCCTCTTCTGTTTCTTCCCCCTCCATCTCCATTGTTAGCACTCTCTTGCCTTTTTTCTGTTCTGGACCTTTGTCCTCTTCTTCTCCTCTTCTTTTCACTATATTTTCCATAGCTTTTGGCATACCTATCAACTCTCTTAGATCCTGGTTTACTTCCTTAATTATTTTTCTGCTTAATCTTTCCGTATCATAGTTCAATATAGTCTTTTTTGTCCACATTTTTTACACTAGTGTTATTCGCTGTCCCGCGCTTTTCTCCCCTAACCTCATACGGGGCCGGCCTTGCGACCTTCCGCGTATCTTCCTCTCTGTCTTTCCTCGTGATGGTGACGGGATTTAATATTCTACTCTATTCTAAATCGTCGTAGCTCTCAAAAGAGCTGTTTAATTACTCAATCAAAACACCCCGCAAAACCGAGCTACGCACCACTACGCACTAAAACCGATCACGTGACACGTCCGCTCTCTACCACGTTCCGCGATGGAATCAGGGATGTTAAACTCCCATGTAAAAATTTTGACCAGTGTTTCAATGCCATCTAAAAGACAGGTAGCAAGAAATACGAACTACGATGCCAAAAATTCAATATGGCGTAGTACCGATCGGTAAAAAAGCTTTCACTTTTTATATTTAATTTAAATTATTATTAAATTTAAAATTTAATTAAATTAAGAGCAAAATCGGAAAATAAGAAACAATTTTAAGGAAATAATACATAAAACTTGATTTAAAACATAATGTACGCATACATAACATGTGAAGTATTGATATTGAAAAAGATCAAATTAGCGCAAAGAATTAATCTATAAGAAATTACATATCTATTTTCGTATTAATTTCGATCAATTTTCGACAATGTCAATGTTCTAATCGTTCTAATCGTTATGTCTTAATTTAATAGCAAATATATTATCACATTTAGAATGTATTAATTTTTAAGACGATCGGCCAGATGTTCTTCGATGAATCTTTCGTCGCCTTGCAACCTTCATGCTAAATAACAAAGCGAATCATGAATTGCACGAACCTGAAACGTACAAAAAATTTAAACATAAAGACTAATCTTTAAAAAATCGATTAAATACTGTTTAGTTTGATGAAGATTAGCGTTACCATTGTATCTGCTTCTAATTCAGCATTAATTTTATCGAGATTCTCTTGCGATATACTCCTTCCTATGAGTGCAGCAACGTTCGAATAGATTATAAAGATGCTACTCCACCGAGCAGTTTGTCAACTAGAAGCGAACCGATAGCATCAAACATCGAATTGTCTAAATGTGAAGTCAAACTCATACATCCAACTGCGACAATGACTCCAAGTACCTGAAAATGATACAGAAATTATTTCATGCTCTATATATATATACACACACACACACGCACACGCACACGCACACGCACACGCACACAAGTAGATAGATTAATCTCATTCTTATTTCAAACCCATAATTATAATCTTATTAATCTTATTTTTTTTCACTAATTTTCTTCGTATATTTCATTGACATTCGTTTTGCTATTTTGTACATGTAATTATCACTCTCTATTATTGTTTTTTTACTTAAAATATTATTGATAAATGTACACCAGGTTTTAATGAACTCATGTGTTATACTTGTGAAAAGTATTGTTGTCAAATGTGTGCATTGCGATAATAATGGTAATAAATGTTGTTCTTCTTCTAAAATTTTTTGTGTCTTCTCTGCTACTTTTGGTACGCAGCAAATTTCGACGAATTTAATTTCCAGCTTCGCAGTAACATATTTTATAAATAATAAAAGTTCTGCATCGTTTAAATTATTAGAACATATTGGACATTTTATGATATTCATATCACGACTAATAATTATTTTAATTTTGTCTGGATCTATTGCTATTTCATTACTTGCAGTTTGAGGAATGGCTGCTTTTTCTGTCTCTACTTGGGTGTTGTTTTCATCAGAAGCTTCTTTTTCGCATGTCACGTTTCCCAAATTCATAAATTGCAATAAAGCTAAGGAGTCTCCTACATTATCTTCCATACAATTTGCACCAAAGGAATGCTTCGATGTCATATTACATACTAATAAAGACTTGAATGCTTCTTGGAATTGCTTCGGATTTGGGTTCCTATTACTGCCGCCAAAGTTCCTAATTTGACTGAAAAAATTTTCAATGACATCCTGATTGAGAAATTTCAAATTTAATGTCTCAAAATTTGCATTCTGCAATATGCGCCATATCTCTTGAGTAGCTTTAACAGTCCAAATCCAATTTTTCAAACATATTGGTTTATTCTTTTTAATTATTTGTCGACTATTTTTCTCAACATATTGCATGTATCTCAATTTATTGCATGCTTCTTTCCAAAAGGAAATATGCCCACTATGTGATGTGAGTACGCTGCTCAGTCCTTGTCCCTTATTTCCATTGAATGAGTCGAATAAATTATTAAAAAATGATAGGATGATGGATGTTGTTTCAGCAGTTTTGGAGAACGTTATGTTACCATTCCGCGTTTGAATTACATCTGAAATTTAATAAATTACTAAGTAACTTATAAAAAGTATAACCAAAAGTCATATTTTTGTATATTACATATAGTTTCGCAGTCTTTAAGTATAATCTTACCTCCACTTAAATTTAGGATTACGTCTATAAAGTTTGAAACTGTATTACTTAAGATCTGAGTTGCATATTTTACTCTCATCTTGGGAATGGCATTAGGGTAAATGTGTTTTTCTGTTAGTTTTGGCATTTGACGTAGTCTGAGGAAAGAAAACTTATCTATCTCGTATGCAGTAATAATGTCATCCCAACAAGCGTATTTCTTTTCCTCATTATGTTTCTTATTTGTATTTGTCCATAAGTCTTTTGTTAACAGATTGTTTCTAATTCCTTTTATTAAATGCACATAATCAAATACTGGGATAATTGTTTGTCCTCTTATACGAAAGCTGTCTAAAATATAATCAATTTGTTATTATTAATGAAAATATTAATGAAAATATTAACTGATAGTATAATTGTACTTACTTATATGTGTATTCCTCATAGTGCAAGTCTTATTACTGTCATTTATTAGAACGTTTATTGCTGCTACATTAGTACTGCTTTGGTCACATATTGTAGCCACTGGTACCAAACCACATCCAATAATATGAAACAGCCATTCCTTTATGCATCGTACTAGTTGATATGTTTTAGTACTACCTTCACAAAAGCCATATCCTATAGGCATTTTATTTCCTGTTTTTAAGCAACGCAGATAAAAAGTGATTGCATGATCAGCAATGTTTCTCGTTCGTCTATGCCCCCAATCTTCAAATCCGATAATCTTATCATGAGTTTTATTATAAGCTAAAAGAGGCTGCAGAGATATTTCATCCCATATCAAAGCTACAAATTTATCTCTTTCATCATGTATATCTTGTGTAATTTGTTTCAGATACTTAATAATTATTTTTGTACAACCAGCTTGTAAAGGTATGCTAGTGAGTTGAGAATTTAATGTAACAATTGATGGACAAAGCATATGTTTAGACAAAAAATTATATGCAGAACGAGATCTCTTATAAATAGAGATACAAAAAAGTTTATCCTCAATACTGTATCTACGAGCCTATAAAATAAAAAAACAATTATTGTAAAAAATGAAATATATAATGGCTCGTATAAGTGAAAGTTAATGATTTAATTACTAATTACCTGAGGAAGTACATTATTATTTCTTGTAATCATCCGAATAAAATTCTCTCGTATAGGTACACTACTATTTCTTGTGTTTGCAATATTGGATACTGTTATTTTTTTCTTTTGCTGCTTATTATTATGCATCTTACGCTTCAAATATCTATTGCGACGCTTTAGCTCAATATTTATTTGATATAATCTTCTAGAGATGGGGCTTAAATTTCTACTTCACCTGATTTCTTGCAACTGTGGTCGTCTTTTGATTGCATTGTTTTTTTCCATAATTTTTACTTTCGTTTCTAACATTTGCAGCCTCTTTTCATAATTCTGATTTATTTTATCCTGTTCAGACACTGAGCTCTCACAAATTTTTTGATCTGCATTGCAATCTGACTTTTCAGGCTCTGCGATTATTTGACTGTGTTCTTCAAAAACATTGTTTTCTTCTATAGACATATCTTTACTATTTGCATATTGCGGATTTTGGCTGTGTTGTTCTCTATTTTGATATTTAAATGCATCAATTTTTGATTCTTGCTGCTGTACATTTGCTTGCAATATATTTTGCGTATTATCAGATTCCGTGTCAATATGTATAACCAATGGAACAGGAATTGCAGTATTTAATAAAACTCGCTTGTGCAAGCATGGACTATAATCTTCTGGACGAAAATGTTCATGGCATACTTTATAATTTTGCATCTGAGTGCTAGTGCAATTTTTAAAATTATCCAACTTTAGACTTTGTATCCATTTTGAGCATCTTTCAGGATCTTTGGGAAATTGAAGAGAAGGCACTTTTATTCCAGATTTGCATCCAGGAACACAACATTTTTTTCCCATCTTGATGTAATGCACGAAAAGCTTTTTAATGCTAGAAATAAAAAGTAACGTAATATTATAAACACTAGATTTCACGCATGAGATGCATAATGCATTATTTATCCTTATTTAAATTAAGTAAGTAAGAATGCACTCGGTTTCGTGCATACTGCGCATAATACATCATTTATCTTTGTTGTTCAACGAATGTCAAATAAGAATAAATGATGTATCATGCGCATCATGGGTGAAACGGAATGTGTTCTACATAATTACACAGCCCCACAAAAACAGAAAAGTGGTCTGTCCGATGAATCAGACCAGTATATCCTTATGTATTTTGACCCGCCAAATTCGAAGTCAAAATTGTCAGAGAGGCTTTTGTTTTATCCCTACAACCTAACTAATCTAACCTCAAAAATACTTGTAAAAATTTATCTGACTGCTCATTTGAGTATAAAAAGCAGAAAACTGCCTTTTTACGGGTGTTTTTTTGAGGTTAGGTTAATTAGGTTGTAGGGATGAAACAAAAACTTTCCTTCGGATTCAGCAGGTCAAAATATATAAGAATATACTAGTCTGGTTCGTCGGACAGACAACTTTTCTTTTTTTGTGGGGCTGTGTTATCTATCAGTGAACAAGAACAAATGATACATGAAACAAAACGCACCTTTTCTTACAAGTCGGAATCAGACGTTATCAAAACTACAGATGAAAATAACCTCCTCGTTTTCTTTCAAGTACTTCTTATACGATCTGACGTATGTACACGCGTGGCTGGTACGTTGAAAGTTCTCTGATCTCAAAGCAATTCAAAGAAATTTCAGGATACACTGGATCACGCTCGCAACTGCTCTGAACTGCTGTGACCGCTCGCAACTGTCACAGATAATATAATAAAATAGATAACCAACTCCTGTGGTTTGCTGTAAAACAGTGTTTCGAGTGCCACCTGGGCGAATATACATGAGTGAACTAATATTCAATATGGCCGACTTATATGTATGTATATATATATATATATATATATATATATATATATATATAGACTAAAGAGTGTACTAATAGTATAATTAGTATGTTTATTCTGTATCGGTACTTTTATTCTTATTAAAAAGATCAAAAGTACCGATACAGAATAAACATACTAATTATTTTATATGAAAACTAATAAAAATTTTGTATACATAGAAAAAACAGTAAGATATAAATATTAAGATATAAATTGGATAATAAAATATTAGACTTTTAATTATAAAATATCTTTATTTTAATATCAATAATAAATAATATTTATTATTATATTTATTATTATTAGCCGCAATTTATCAGTAATATATAAAAAAATCAATTTTTAAAAATAATACTAGAAATATTATAATATATCTTATTATGTAAGAATAAAGTTTACATCTTTCTTATAAATCTTTTTTGCTTTTTTTTATAATGTTCAATAGCTTGCTTAAATATAATGTTGCTAGCTACGTATCGAGTGTCACGACCAGATAAAATTCTGTTCACAGATTTACAAAATGTATATAAAAATAATTTAATAATAACTTGTATAACAGCATGTTTTAATTCTTCTTTATGTTCGATGCATTTAACGAAATTTGAATTTAGCTTTTCGTATACACGCTCACGTAATAAAACAGAAACATTTTTGCGAAAACATAACAAAGAAATGTTTTCATTTAAAACAGAATCAGCTTCAATAAATATATCCTTAAAAAGCATATAGATGGATACGTTAGAGATTGTTTTTCTTTAACATATTCGGCATTGATTAATTGTATATATTCTGTATGTGAAGTGTCGTCAAGAGGCACGGTAGTGTCTCGCGCGCCAAGTTACGCGCAGCGAGGCGCTGAGACACGGCCGTGCCTCTTTTACGCGAAACGTCGTATTGAGAAATCCTTCGATTATCGGATCTCATTAACGACTGAACCGATCGAATTCTAAGTAGGCTTAATCGAAAGCTTAGGATCGAATTATATAATGAAAGTATTATTATTTTTATTTTACGTGAACTACGAGCAGAGATATCGCTATGTAAAGTTTAAAAAAGTTGAAAATGGGTAATTTTCATTTAAGAAACGTCGTCGTCGTCTCCTCCGCCCCGGCTAGTGGTGGGGAAATGTCCGGGTTCGCTTTTTTACCGCAAGAGCGCCACTGTTACGCGGCATCTGCACTGACTGAACTGCATTGCTGAACTAGTGCAACTCAGTGCAGTTATAGCGAGAATCGATCCATAATCTCAATGTATTATCCAACGGATTTGGCGGCACCGGGGCTTTCACGAAGATCACGACACAGAGATGCGCCACGAGAACCAATGGGTTCGGCGGCACCGGGGTACGCGTAGTGATCATGCCAGGCGATTCTCGTCAACCGGGATGTCCGACTCGCGAAGATCGTGACACAGAGATGCGCCACGAGAACCAATGGGTTCGGCGGCACCGAGGTACGCGTAGGGACCATGCCAGGTGATTCCCGTCAACCGGGATGTCCGGGTCGCGAAGATCACGACACAGAGGTGCGCCACGAGAACCGACGGGTTCGGCGGCACCGGGGTACGCGTAGGGACCGTGCCAGACGACTCCCGTCAACCGGGATGTCCGGGTCGCGAAGATCACGACACAGAGGTGCGCCACGAGAACCGACGGGTTCGGCGGCATCGGGGTACGCGTAGGGACCGTGCCAGACGACTCTCGTCAACCGGGATGTCCGGGTCGCGAAGATCACGCGCGCCAAGTGTATGCGCAGCGTAGGGAGTCGAGTGTCCTCTGTGTCCGAGACTGACGAATCTCTTTTACGCGAGACGTCGTATTGACGGATCCTTCGATTATTGGATCTCAAAAACGACTGAACCGACAAAATTTTAAATAGGCTCAATGAATAGCTTGAATTTAAGTTATATAACGAAAGTTTATTAATAGTAACAGTTTCCTTTTTCTCCAAAAGAAGATTATAATAAAAAAATGTCAATTTTATAATTATACGAGAGAGATGAATTAAATTGGAAGTGTCATATCAAAGGTCATTAAATATTCTATTAAATTTTTTCAGATATATTAATCTTATTTTATTAAAAGAATCAAGTATATATTTGTTTAATATGTTTAATAAATAATATTTTAGATGATTGTATAGTAGCAATAAATTTTATAAAATTACGCCTTAAAAAGGTAATAATTACTACAAAATGTGTGAAATCTTAACAAAATTATTTTTTCAAAAAAAGGTAAAAAAATGCGCCAAGTATACGCGCTCAAAAACGCCCAAAAAATTACGCCACAAAAAAGAATCCTTCTACAAAACTACGCCTAAAAAAGAACTCTTGTATTAATTACCTTTGTACAAAAAAAGGTTTTTCCTACAAAAAATGTGATATCAAGAAAGTGCGCCAACTATACAATTGGATAGTTTCATAATACTCTTTGGTTAGTGTTTGTTTGGTGTTCCGTTAGCTCCTATTTTGACTTATGTTCTTTTCGTTGCGCATTTGACCAGCGCTGTGGTCCTTTACGTACTGTACTCAATATGGCGAAATAAAGCAGTATCAAAAACGTGCTCTCGTGTCAATAAAAAGTGAAACCCAGCGTCGAGCAGTAATTACATAGTTCTGCATTAACAAATTGGTCCTTCGAGCCGGATACGTTCGGGAGTCGATACATTCGGGAGTCGATCCGTTCGAGAGAAGAGTGAGAGGCTCAGCCGGGCGTGTCAAGAAGAAAAATAATCGACGTACCAAGGTCGATGTGGAATCGGCAGTAAAGCCGAGACAACATTCACGTGTATGCAACTACGCGTAAAGAAGTGAAGCCCACACGGGGCGATAAAAACGGGCGTCATCGAGAGCACCTGCGATTCAGCAGCATTGGTGGTAGCAGCGCACGCCAGCAGTTGGCAAGCCATTGCGCGGCAACAAAGGCGGGCCGCCATTGTGCATATTGAGAGGCTCACGGCGGAAGAACACCGTGACTCGCAAGCGGCTAGCGACAATATCGAGGCTGTCGAGTGTGGACAGGCGAGCAAGGTGGCATTGGCATCGGAGAAGTAAGCGTCGACGAGAAGTAAGCGTCGACGAGAAGCAAGCGTCGACGAGAAGCAAGCGTTGACGAGAAGGCATCGACGGATTCAGCGCGGTAAAGATCTATTTCATTGACAAGGAGAGGGTCAAGCGGACAACGTGCGGCAGTTCCGGCGGAAGACAGAGCCTGCATGCGAGTGGGAGCACTCGCTCTTAGTCGAACGAGCAGCCAACCAGCATTGGGCCGGAGCATCTGCAAGCAGCAACAGCCGACCAGGCCGCACAGCCGTCATAACCAAGTAAGATAGTGAGCAATCCTTTCCTGTCAATCCCCCGTCCAATCAAAATAAATATGGCAGCATTGATTAAATCTCGTGGTACCATAAAGAGTAAAATCACGTCGTTCAAAACGTATCTCGCGAAAATACTTGCAGCGCATCCAGATCCGCGCGAAACATTAGACGAAATAACAAGGTTAGAAATCCGCGAACGTATTTATCGCATACGAGAAGCGTATGAAAAATTCGAACAAATACAAACGAGTATAGAGGAATCAACGGAAAATGAGCAAGAAGCGTTAGAATATCGCGAGAAATTTGAAGAAGAGTACTTTAGCGCAATAGCTCAAGCGGAAGCTTTGCGTTCTCGTGGCATTAGTAACGTAACTGCAAATACGACAAAATCAGATATAGCACTCAACGAAATTTCTGACGCACAATCCCGTTCGGTCCGGGAGGGAAACAATGAAGGATTGAATAATCTACTGCCGAATATCGCCACGCTTCCGCAACAAAATATTATATACAAGCAACCGGGTATACGATTGCCGACAATCGAACTGCCTAAGTTTAGCGGTGAAGTAGCTGAATGGCTTACATTTAGAGACACCTTCGAATCGTTAATACACAACAATGAAACCATTGATCGAATACAGAAATTTCACTACTTGAAGGCTGCACTACAGGGAAGTGCAGCGCAAATTGTCAAATCATTAGAATTTACAGCCGTAAATTACGCAGTAGCATGGGAAACCATATGTAGTCGTTTCAATAACTCGAGATTATTAACACATAATCACATTAAAGCCTTCTTTAATATTCAAACAATAAAGGAGGAGTCAGCAGCTCAAATTCGCGAAACAGTTGATAATCTGAACAAACATTTACGTGCCTTAAATGCATTAAATCAAGCGACAGAGCATTGGGATGCCTTATTAATATATTTAATTACAACAAAATTGGACAGCGTGACAGCTCGGGCGTGGGAAAAGGAACGCGCAGGAAACGAAGTGCCGACGCTCGAAGACTTTAGGTTATTTTTAAATTCGCGCGCTGATCTACTTGAAACGCTAGAATTAAATAATAAGTCAGGTAGTAAATCAAAGCAACCAGAACGGGCAAAGGTGAAGTCCCTACTCGTGCAAAAACAAAAATGTTCTCTGTGTGAGGAAACTCATAAACTAACTACATGTGCGAAGTTCCTTGAGCTGTCTCCACAGCTGAGAGCAAATCATTTAAAAAAAGCAAAACTGTGTCTCAATTGTATGAAATACGGGCACTTTCTTAAAGACTGCAAGGCAGGCTCGTGTAAACAATGCTCAGGAAAGCATAACACACTGGTTCATTTCGAAAAGTCTTCTTCAACATCGGCGTCCCCCACGGAAGAGACAAAGGTTGCCTCAGTCTTATGTTCACACAATCAATTCAAGTCACACACAGTCTTATTAGCAACGGCATCCGTGAATTTAATCAACAATTATGGAAGGAAACACAAGGTGCGTCTTGTCTTAGACCCGGGTTCCCAGTCGAGCCTTATTACATCCAGACTTTGTAAAGAGTTAGGTTTGCAAACCTCGAGATATCAAATGACGATCGAAGCGATTAATGGTATGTCATCAAATATAAATCTCAAATGTAATGTTAAATTACTAGCACATAATAACTTCGAGTTCGATATTCAGTGTTTGGTAATTCCCGAAATAACAGGACAGTTACCAGCTCAAATTCTTGATGTAGGGAATCTTCAAATTCCTGATAATATTAAACTAGCTGATCCCGCATTCAATATTCCAGGTCGAATCGACATTCTTATAGGAGCTGACTATTTTTGGAATCTACTTTCGATAGGACAATTGAAGGTTGGTCAAACTCCACTTACTATCCAGAAAACTAAACTAGGATGGGTAGCAGTTGGTCCTTGGCACGGCATAACATCCAATACAGTAAAATGTAATTTTATCAGAGAAACCGATATTGATAGGCAGCTTACAAAATTTTGGGAGATTGAAGAATGCGAATTGAATAAAATATTATCCTCTGAGGAGAAAGAATGTGAGAGTCACTTCGTAAAAAATACGTATCGTAATGAGGAAGGAAGATTTGTGGTGAACATTCCGTTCAAACGAGAAATCAGTGATATAGGTGATTCAAAGGCGATTGCTCGCAAACGGTTACTTATTCTGGAGAAAAGATTAGACAGATACCCCACCCTTAGAACACAATATGCAGCCTTCTTAGAGGAATATCTGAGGTTAGGACATATGCGCGAGATGGTAGAAGGGGACGATACAGACAAACCTACATTCTATCTACCACATCATTGCGTCGTAAAGGATGATAGTTCCAGTACGAAAGTGCGGGTAGTCTTTAATGCATCAGCCACAACGGACAATGGCGTTTCTTTGAACGAGTTGCAAATGGTAGGCGCGACGATTCAAGAGGATCTGTTTACATTGTTGATTAGATTTAGAATCCATCCTTACGTTATGGTAGCTGATATAGAGAAAATGTATAGGCAGGTATTAGTAAACCCTAATCAACGTTCTTTGCAGAGAATCCTATGGCGTTTTGATACCAAGGATCCTATCCGAACGTATGAATTGAATACGTTAACGTACGGCACTGCATCTGCTCCGTTTCTGGCGACGCGATGTTTGGTAGAAGTAGCCAATCAGGTTCAAAATCAATATCCAGACATAGCAAGAGTTATTAGAAAAGACTTTTATGTCGACGATTTGTTGACAGGAGCCAGATCAGTGGAACAGGCGATAAAAATACGACAGAAAATTACTCATGTATTAAAAATGGCAGATTTTCAATTACGAAAATGGGCATCAAATGACCCTGCAATAATTAGCGATACTTCGGAAAGCGATCGAATTATAAACAGCGTCAATTTCAATGATATAGGGGAAACTAAAACGTTAGGCACTAAATGGCTGATACATTCAGATGACATCGCATTCACGGTCAAGGAATGTAGTCAATCAAAGATCACTAAAAGGCAGATCTTAATTAAGGTAGCACAGATTTTTGACCCTTTAGGTCTTCTTAGTCCATATATCATTATAGCACAAACCCTATTACAAGAATTGTGGTTGCATAAACTGTCATGGGATGAGTCTCTTCCTCTTGAGTTGCATAGTCGGTGGTTAGCATTTAGGCAACAACGTCAAATGTTGAATCAGATCAAAGTGTCTCGAAACGTATTATGCAAGGATTATGTAAAGGTCCAATTACATGGATTTGCAGATGCATCACAAAAGGCATACGCGGCATGCATCTATTTGCGATCACAAAATGCAAAAGGAGATATACAAACAACATTATTATGTGCGAAAAGCAAGGTAGCTCCTCTCAAACAGCAAACGATTCCACAATTGGAGCTTTGTGTGGCCCTCACTCTTGCGCGGTTGGTCGCCAAGGTAGTCCAGTCGCTTGAAATCTCGTTTGAGAAAATCACGTGTTGGAGTGATTCGGCAATAGTTCTAAGTTGGCTGCGAATTCAATCAAATGCAGTACATGTATTTGTAGCAAATCGCATAGTACAAATACAACAACTCACTAATTCTTATAAATGGCGACACGTCCCGTCAGCTGACAACCCGGCGGACCTTCCTTCGCGTGGTTCGTCTGCAGAAGGATTAATAAATTCGAAAATTTGGTGGCAGGGCCCAACCTTCTTATCAAAGGACGAAAGTGAATGGCCTGAATTGATTGCAATGGTGACTAACTCTCCAGAAGTTAAACGAACTTGCTGTGCGATGATAGAAAGTCAAACAATACAATCGTCCATTTGGGATAATGTATCGAGTGCAAAGCGAATCATTCGAGTGATAGCCTATTGTAAAAGGTTCGCTCATAATTGTAAACATAAGGATAATCATAGAATAAGTTTCCTTTCGGCAGTAGAATTAGAGGAGTCGTTAAAAACACTAACAAAAATAGCTCAACGCGAATGCTTTCCGAAAGAGATACGAGATAATGATAGAGCACATTCTTCAATCAAGAAGTTAAGTTCCCTCAATCCATTTATTGATAGCGAAGGCATTTTGCGGGTGGGAGGAAGATTAAGGAATTCAGAATTTTCGGAAGATAAAAAGCATCCTATGCTGTTGTCGGCGAAGCATCAGTTAGCAAAACTAATATTTCGAGATGAGCACATACAATTGCTGCATGCAGCACCACAAGCATTGTTAGCATCTATACGCGAGCGATTTTGGGTCATCGGGGGGAGAAATTTGGCAAAAAAGATTGTTCACAAATGCATTACATGTTTTAAGAATAATCCGCGACAAATAGAGCCGGTAATGAGTGACTTGCCTAAATCTCGAGTGTCAATAGCTCCACCTTTTCATGTTACAGGAGTAGATTACGGTGGTCCTTTTTTGATAAAGGACAGAAAGGGTAGAGGATCCAAAACGAGCAAATGTTACATTTGTCTATTTATCTGCTTCACCACGAAGGCGATACATTTAGAGTTAGTGTCTGATGCAACCACAGAATCCTTCATTGCAGCCCTTAGACGCTTCGTAGTCAGACGAGGAAAACCGGCTCACATATACTCCGACAATGGGACCAACTTTGTCGGGGCTAAACGCGAGTTAAATGAATTAGCTCAATTCTTATTAAGGGAACAAACGAAGCTAAGCGAAAATATAAATAACATAGGCATTAGTTGGCACTTCATTCCAGCGTACTCTCCTTCTCATTTTGGTGGGCTCTGGGAGGCTGGAATCAAGTCCACTAAATCTCATGTGAGGCGGGTAGCGGGTAATTCAGTGCTAACATTCGAAGAGTTTGGTACCTTGCTAGCTCAGATCGAAGCAATATTAAATTCTCGGCCATTGATTCCTATGTCTACTGATCCCAATGATCTGATTCCTCTTACCCCTGCTCACTTTCTGGTTGGGAAAACCTTAAATGCAGTTGCTGATCCTGACTTAACGCATTTACCGGAATCCAGACTGTCTAGGTGGCAGTTAGTCCAAAATCTACAACAGCACTTTTGGAAAAGATGGAGTAAGGAGTATGTCTCCGAATTGCAGCAACGTCTTAAATGGAAAAAGGCAGGAGAACAATTAAAAGAAGAAGCACTAGTGCTCATTAAGGAGGATAATCTGCCTCCCCTCAGATGGAGATTAGGACGCGTCATATCAGTGCATCCAGGACGAGATCAGGTAATTCGAGTAGCTACAGTGAGGACTTCGACAGGCACTATTCGAATTGCTGCGGCGAAGCTTTGTCCACTACCAAAAGAAGATTGTATTTAGCATTACTTACGTTATGTCATATTATCGTATTAACATACAAGTTATTAGTCGTATAGAATGATATAGAATCAGAAATTCCGTTCATAAATTTAAAAATTGCTTTAGCAACATTTCCGTTATATTGTTAACGCAGCAAAGAAGAATAAGAAATATATTTGTTTTAAATTACATCTAGCAATTGTCACTACTGTTTCGTCAGGTTAATCATGTTAGAATTAAGCTACCATGTTAGATACATCATCGCGTAGACATTAAGAAGTATTGTCTAAACTATTTGATTTCCTTCTCGCAAACTCATATTAGATATTATATATGAAACTTAAATATTGGAAACAGTTATTACAGCATTCAAATTTTATTAATTATAATTGACAAGGTTCATTTACGTATTATAAAGAAATGCAATGTCAATGTACAACATCTAATTATAGAGTAAGATTCTTTATTAGAGATTGAAAGATAGTCTTTCAATGTCGAGGGGCATGTTTGGTGTTCCGTTAGCTCCTATTTTGACTTATGTTCTTTTCGTTGCGCATTTGACCAGCGCTGTGGTCCTTTACGTACTGTACTCAATATGGCGAAATAAAGCAGTATCAAAAACGTGCTCTCGTGTCAATAAAAAGTGAAACCCAGCGTCGAGCAGTAATTACATAGTTCTGCATTAACAGTGTTTATAGTCTGATTTTATATATAAAATTGTAAAAAGTACTTTTATACAAATAATTATTTTAATACAAATAAATATTTTAATATATTTTTACATATAAATATTTAAATACTATACACAAATCTTTTATAAATAAATATTTTATCGCACGCATGCACGCAGTGAGAGAGAGAAAGAGAGTTAGGCAATTAAGATATTTATTCGGTATGAAAGATAATAATTTTAACACATAATTATTTGAATACAAATAAATTTTTTTTCAAAATACTTGGCGCCGCCAAACCGAATAAATATCTTAATTGCTTTAATATGTATAAGAGAGAAAAGGTTAGACAATTAATTTATTCGGTTTGGCGGCGCCAAGTATTTTGAAAAAAAATTTATTTGTATTCAAATAATTATGTGTTAAAATTATTATCTTTCATACCGAATAAATATCTTAATTGCCTAACTCTCTTTCTCTCTCTCACTGCGTGCGTGCGTGCGATAAAATATTTATTTATAAAAGATTTGTGTATAGTATTTAAATATTTATATGTAAAAATATATTAAAATATTTATTTGTATTAAAATAATTATTTGTATAAAAGTACTTTTTACAATTTTATATATAAAATCAGACTATAAACACTAACCAAAGAGTATTATGAAACTATCCAATTGTATAGTTGGCGCACTTTCTTGATATCACATTTTTTGTAGGAAAAATTTTTTTTTGTACAAAGGTAATTAATACAAGAGTTCTTTTTTAGGCGTAGTTTTGTAGAAGGATTCTTTTTTGAGGCGTAATTTTTTGGGCGTTTTTGAGCGCGTATACTTGGCGCATTTTTTTACCTTTTTTTGAAAAGGTAATTTTGTTAAGATATTTGTAAACAATAAATGAAACATTTTAATGGGCCAATTCCCTAAATATTTGTTAAAGTTTATAATAATATTAATTAACTAAATTATTATTTCTGCTAATTTATAAGAAAAATCATTTTAAAAGAAAAAAGACTAAGAAGCAGTCAAATAATTACTAAAATTTTATCATCATAAAATTAATGTTAAACACATCGCCAAGTTTATCACAGAAACACGTAAATTGCTCCTAATTATGAATCTATCTGATAATACGTCAAACAATAGATCAAATAATAGCTTATATCAAAGCAATGTCTCTTTAAATACAACAATCACACACGGAAATAATACAGTGTAAGTATTAATTGAGCAATATGTTCAACGGCTTTACGTAGGTAGTATTAAGAGATTCTTTTAAATAGCATTTATTATATTTGAAAATAAATGAAACATTTTGATGGGCCAATTCTCTAAATATTTATGAATACTCATCATAATAATAATTAACTAAATTATTATTTTCGATATTTATGTCAATCTATAAGAACGACCAGTTTAAAAGAAAAAAGATTCAGAAGTGGTCAAATAATTACTAAAATTTTATCATCATAAAATTAATTCTAAACACGCCAAGTTAATCGCCAAGTTAATCACAGAAACACGTAAGTTGACACACGGAAATAATACAGTGTAAATATTAATTGAGCAATACGTTCAATTACTTTACGTAGGCAGTATTTAGAGATACTTTTAAATAGCATTTATATTTAAAAATAATAAATGAAGTATTTTTTAATGGGTCAATTCTCTAAATATTTATGAATATTTATCATAATAATAATTAACTAAATTATTATCTTCGATATTTATGTCAATCTATAAGAACGATCAGTTTAAAAGAAAGATTCAGAAGTGGTCAAATAATTACTAAAATTTTATCATCATAAAATTAATCCTAAACACATCGCCAAGTTTATCACAGAAATACGTAAAATGACACAGGGAAATAATAAAGTGTAAATATTAATTGAGCAATACGTTCAAGGGCTTTACATAGACAGTATTAAGAGATACTTTTAAATAGCATTTATATATTTTAAAATAATAAGTGAAACACTTTAATGGCCCAATTCTAGAAATATTTATGAATGTTTATCATAATAATAATTAACTAAATTATTATTTTCGATATTTATGCCAATCCATTTAAAAAATCAGTTTAAAAGAAAAAAGATTCAAAAGCGGTTAAATAATTACTAAAACTTTATCATCATAAAATTAATCCTGAACAAATCCCCAAGTTTATCACAGAAACACGTAAATTGACACACGAAAATAATACAGTGTAAGTGTTAATTGAGCATTACGCTCAATGGTTTTACGTAAGCAGTATTAAGAGATACTTTTAAATAGCATTTATATTTGTAAATGTATATTTATTCGTTTGAATTAATATCTGGTTCGTGTTGCGGCGTGTGAAGAAAATGCAGATCACACAATGGTACTTAGGAGTCAGTCCGAATTGTATCCTCTCAATGGATGATTAGCTCGCAGAAAGGTGCAGATAACTGCATGCAGGGAGTACAGTTAGCAGGAAAGTAGAACGCAAGGATGAAAGGCGCGCTGTGGTTGCAGGAAATTAGCGCGCAGAAAAATACAGTTGACAGGAACGCAGAATGCAAGGATGAAAGGCGCGCTGTGGGTGCAGGAAAACAGCACGCAGGAAGTACAGCTGTCAGGAGCGTAGAACGCAAGGAAGAAAGGCGCGCTGTGGGTGCAGGAAACCAGCGCGCAGAAAAATACAGTTGACAGGAACGCAGAACGCAAGGATGAAAGGCGCGCTGTGGGTGCAAGAAACCAGCGCGCAGGAAGTACAGCTGTCAGGAGCGTAGAACGCAAGGATGAAAGACGCGCTGTGGGTGCAGGAAACCAGCGCGCAGGAAGTACAGCTGACAGGAGCGTAAATCGCAAGGATGAAAGGCGCCCTGTGGGTGCAGGAAACCAGCGCGCAGGAAATACAGGAACGTAGTACACCAAAAGCGCAGAGAGAAAAACGCTAAAAGGGTAACCACCGTCGCGGTAATCCGAGCAGTCGCAGTATGGTCAGTTGCAGTAAAAAAAAAAAATGGTCGTAAAACTCCCAGACAGCCTCGAGCTGTTCGTCATCATGTAAGAGGCCTGAAATTTTACATCGCAGACTTGTGTTGCACGATCGCCCGAATATGGCGTATTTCTGGGCCGAATGCCCATTTATCTCCGCAGACTCGCACTGCAACGTTTATCAATTACGACAACTCCTCCGTTCAACAACGTATTATTTCCATAGACTCGAGGGAAATCTATTAATGTAACTCCAATCGCAAAATGGCAGTCAGCATACGGACATCTTATATCGCAGTAACGCTATCTATAACAGCGTGAACTCAAACACGAAGCACGTATAGCAATACGATTAGTCGAGTAATAACATACAATGTAGCGTCTAATATGACAACGAAACTTGGATGCAACAACAACAAAATAACTACGATCACTCGCACGCTATTCACAACTCCCAACGCGAATGTCTTAAGAAACAAAACCGTTGAGTCGACATCGAAACAATGGATATGCAGTCGAAAATACTTTCGGATAAAATGCGTGAAAAGGAAGCGGCGATCGTGTCACATATTTTCTAACGCGTAATATACTATGCAGAGATTTAACGGAGCAAATGGCAGAAGTATCGGTTCTGATAATACACGTAATAGCGCGGTAACTTTAAGAAATCAAGGCAGCGTCGACGTTACCACGCGGACGTGCAACTACGAAAATGGCGCGATGCGTGTCACTCGAAACACATGTCGATGAAACGGTGAAGAAAAAACGAATTGGTCAAACCTTGGATGGGCTCACAGAATGGGAGCAACTACTTCCCAACCTGTGGCCTTCTCGACGTGGAGAACTCGCTCTAGGACAATCAGGTTCGGGAAGGAAAGGAAGGAAGGCGTCAGAACGTCCTCACCGATCTCGCCAATCTCCGAGACCGTCTCGTATGGAGCGTCGCCGTCCGCTCGATGAATAGACCTCGCACTGACTTGTCCACTCGCTCTCAGATAATCTCACACAGCACTCCGAAACTATTGAGAAATTATTAAGAAAAAAGAAAACGCACACTGTAGGCACTAGCCTATTCCCCTCTCTCGCCGCCATGATAGCCGCCGAGTGGGAGCAGCCAATGGCAATCTTTCCTTTTCTCCTTATACGCTTGAGTTATCTCCCCACACAGACACACTAACACACTTCGTTACGAGACTCGAGACTGTACGGATTGTCCGATAGTTATAAGACATTAATTATATATAAAGTTAGAATCAATAAAGATATTGTGATATAAGTGCTTGTAGCATTGCTTGCTCTTGAGCAACGAGTAAGACCTCATTACCGACGGTCTACAGTGGTGACCCCGACGTGATCCATATCCTACATCCTTGGTATGGATAAGTAAAAGAACTCTACGAGTCGAAACAGGCTTGCTGTCTCCAAGTCACAGACATTGAGTCGCCGTAGCGGCTGTAACGAAGCATCTCCGTCGCTCAATCAGATCACGAGCGTACGGGCAACCCACCGCCTGCCCAGAGACCGCGCGTCTCGTACATGAATTTTCGCCTCGATCAATCCCAGAGTGCGAAGGGCATTATAGAGCATCCTTGAATGCTATCATCGTTGACCATCAGTACCTGGAAAGCGATCTGATATTCTCGAAGCTGATACTGGTCACGAGGACAGAACGCGCGCTCAATTTTCGTGCTAAGGAAGGCCCATCTACAATCACATCGTCAGACTATCCTCCCTGGACCCTAGGATAAAGCCATTGCATATCGCCAGCCGAGGGAACTCAACCGAACTCAGGACTGGAACACGAGGACTACATGCGTGAAGCCACTGTCACCGGCGCCTTCACCATTACATCCCCGCTGCAGGACACCAAGACGAACAACATCGTCGTTGCGTGAGAAAATGAACGTAACCGAGTTCAAATATTCCTTTCGCACGTAAACTTTTTGCTCGTTGCGTATTTTTCCACACCCATTGTACGCATGCGCCAAATACATCGCTGAGTAGATAAGTTACTATTTTCCGCGTCGATAACACGCTTAGTAGATAGTTACCGTTTTCCGCGTCGATAACACGTTTAGTAGATAAGTTACCATTTTCCGCGTCGATAACACGTTCAGTAGATAAGTTACCATTTCCGCGTCGATAACACGTTTAGTAGATAAGTTACCATTTCCGCGTCGTTAACACGTTTAGTAGATAAGTTACCATCGCCGTGTCGTTACCGGTATAGCGCGAGTTACCTTCAGTTCAGGAATAATTACATACAATTATCAATTCTCTATGCATAACGCGCCGTGCGCAAATTAAACAGTGTGATCACCGCGCAAATCGCACAGAGTCTATAAAGCCACGCATATACAATGCCGGTCACGCGTGAAACCCCTGAAGAAAAGCTTCAGCAAACCATTGCTCGCCTTCAAGCTAAAGTGATAACGTTACGCACTCAAGGCACAGCTGTTGCCAATCGTAATGATGAACCTACCGGAAGCACAACCTCTCAAAATGCTCAGCGCATCGAAGCCTTCTACCGCGCGCCCAAAATCGCTCCATTTTTCAAAGCCGACCCGGCTTTATGGTTCATTCAGGTTGAAGCCTCGCTCCGAAACGCCGGTATCACTAATCAAATCATAATGGCTGACACGGTCATTGCTCATTTAGATATAGAAGCCGTTTCATTAATCAGTGATTTAGTTTCGTCACCAGATCCGACAAGCCAATATTCCATCATTAAAGAACGGATTGTTTCCACCTTTGCGGTCTCATCTGAGGCCAAGCTGTGACAGCTTTTAAAAGGTCAGATTACTCTTGATGGAAAGCCTTCCCAGATCTTTGCGCGTATGCGTAACCTAAGTGGATCGTCGTGTAGTGATTCAGTTCTACGTTCGATATTTCTGGAAAATCTCCCTGAACAATGTCGCGCCGTATTAGCTGCTTCCAAATCGGAAACTTTACAAAATTTGGCCCAGCTCGCTGACACGGTCATGGACGCCTATGGTCAAACACCCCAATACTCCGCAATATCATCCGCCTTTGTACCATCTACAATGCCCACGATTTCAAACGCCGTAGCATCTGCCTCAAACACTAGTGCTCTCGAACGTAAAATAGATGAGATGCAAATACAATTTCAGAAATTGTCTGCACAAGTCAGATCTCGTTCTCGTTCCCGTGGACGATTCAGAAATACCTCACCGCGTCAGAAATCTCGTAACCGTCCCGATGACGGAATATGTAGAATACATAGGAAATATGGCGAAAAGGCCATACACTGCATAAAACCATGTGCATGGAAACCAGCAATTGAGCCAAAGTCAAACTAATAGGACCTCCGTCTATAGAGGCGGCTAACGAAGATCCAGAAATGTCTAAGCGCCTCCACATACGTGACCGGAAGTCGGGAAAAATTTTTTTGGTTGATTCCGGCGCAGATATTTCACTTATACCAGCTCCTCGCGATCACAAGATGCGCCCTTCCGGCAACAAGCTATTCACAGCTAACAATTCACAAATCGAGACCTACAGTACTATTCACCTCAGTCTAGATCTCGGTCTCCGCCGTCCCATTGAATGGAAGTTCTGTATCGCTGCCGTCCCTTATGCAATCATTGGAGACGATCTAATCTCTCACTACAACCTCCTTATCGATCTAAAAAAACGAAGGCTTATAGATCAAGTCACTGGCCTATATGTATATGGAATCGTTAAATCAGTCAGCGTGATATCAGCTCAGTTGATTAACTCCACACATAAATACTCACAGCTCATCGCTGAGTTTCCCAAAGTCGTCGGTTCTGAGCAGTTCTCAAACCTAGAAGCACGCGGTGTTCATCATCATATAATAACTTCAGGCTCTCCTGTTGCGGAACGCCCTCGGCGTTTATCCTCTGAAAAACTTAGAGCAGCAAAAGCCCAGTTTAAGCGATACTGCGACGAAGGATTATGCAGACCCACCTGCAGCCCGTGGGCTAGTCCCATCCACTTAGTTAAAAAAAAAGAATGGCGAATGGCGAGTTTGTGATGATTATCGTCGTTTAAATGCCATCACCATTCCCGACAGATACCCCGTACCGCATTTGTACGATTTTGCATCTGCGCTACACGGTAAATCGGTATTCACATCGTTAGATCTTTTCAAAGCATTTCACCAAATCCCTGTAACCCCCGAAGACATACCTAAAACAGCGGATATTATAACCCCATTTGGGTGTTCGAATTCTGTGCAATGACTTTCAGTCTGCGAAATGCCGGACAAACTTTTCAACAATACATCAATCGCGCGTGACTTAGATTTCGTTTTCACCTTCTTTGATGACATTCTCATAGCATCCGCGTCCGAAGCGGAGCATGAAACTCACTTAAGGATCGTTTTTAATCGTCTGAACGATTATCACCTACGTATCAACTTAGAAAAATGCGTATTCGGAGTACCTGAACTAACCTTTCTTGGTCATACTATAAACGCTCAAGGATTCAAACCGACCGCTGAAAAGGTTGACGCTATTAACAACTACCCAAAACTTCGCACAGTTGAGGAATTACGCCGATTCTTGGGTATCATTAACTTCTATCGCCGTTGTTTACCTAATGCTGCCCAAACGCAAGCCCCACTTAACCAATATATTACTAACTCGCGCAAACGCGATAAACGTGAAATTCTGTGGCCCACTGAAGCGGAAGCCGCGTTTCAACAGTGCAAATCTGATGTATCCAATGCTACCTCATTAGCTTATCCGTTGGACTCAGCCAAAATTAGATTAGTGACAGACGCCTCAGACCTTGCCATGGGCGCAGCCCTTGAACAAATGTCGAAAGGATCTTGGAGCCCACTAGCTTTCTTTTCTCGCAAATTTACCCCTACTCAAATAAAATACAGTACGTATGATAGGGAACTTACTGCAATTTACGAAGCAATACGTTATTTCAAACATCACCTCGAAGGTCGTGATTTTGAAATATTTACGGATCACAAACCGTTAACTTACGCGTTGAATCAACAGTCTGATAAGGCATCTCCCCGCCAAACTCGACAATTATCGTACATCGCGCAATTCACTAGCAAAATATCTTACATCCCTGGGAAAGACAACCTTGTAGCCGACCCACTATCGCGTATTGAAGCTATATGTTTCCCAACTCAAATACAGTTGGAGGAACTATCGTCAGAACAAAATAAGGACACCGAGTTATCCGAACTACTCAAGTCTACCAAGTCGACCCTAATCCTAAAAAAGTTAACTTGGGGACCCAACCGCATTCAGATCACAGATGCCTCTAATTTTTATGTACAATATATAGTTTTTTTCAAGCAGTTTTATATTTTTATTTTATGTACTCGGTACCATCAAAATAGACGCTTCTGATTTTTATATATAATATATAATCGTGCAGGTTTATATATATCAATTTTATAAACTCAGTACCATCAAAACAGATGCCTCTGATTTTTATTTATAATATATAATCATGCAGTTTTATATATCAATTTTATGTACTCAGTACCGTCAAAATAGACGCTTCTGATTTTGATTGTACATACCATTAAAAATCGGGACTGAGAATCTTTGAAATTGTTGTTTCAAGATTCTAATTCTTGAGGCAAGACTTTATGCTTTATACTTTACACTACGTAACAATGCAATCTTGTCTAACCGTCACGATTATCACTAACTATCACGACATAGTTCGTCTCACTCGTCGTGAGACACGGTACGAGTACACGACTACGCTCCAAAATGCACGGAGCGAACAGGAATTCGTGATTCACGCGCTTTGACAGTTCGGCCGACTTCTTTCCGTTTATGTTTTGACTGCGCACGTATTCTCACGCACTCGGGTTGTATGTAGTAGTGTGTATGTGTGAATCTTCCTTGTGCTAAGTTACTAACACAAGGAAGTGTCACACCGACACGCCAATGCCATCTTTTCGAAAATTCTGGAACTACTGTCCTATGTAATAATTGCTCTGCTTATCGTTCTGCGTATGTATACAGGGTGAGTTTTAATGGATGAACCAGCTTTTTACCATGAGAGCTGAGATTACCGACTCTACTATACATACATTTATAATGACTGTTTGTGTGTGCTAAATGTTCAAGTGTGATATAAATGTGTGTATAGTAAAGTCGGTAACGCAACTCTCATGGTAAAAAGCTGGTTCATCCATTAAAATTCACCCTGTATATGCAATTTGCAACGTGCAATAGTAGAGTAGTGTTAATTTTTTTTGTTAGACTTTCAATCATTATTTTAAATGTTTAGTATTGTTCGTGCATGTAATCCGCATGGTGACAGCATTTCATTTCGTGCATACAAGAGATAAAACCTTTACATCAAAAGGAAACTAACCTCAGGTGACAGCTGTATGAGTCGAGGTAAATAAAATTTTTAATTTCTTCTCGATTTCCTCGTGAAATTGACCGCCACACTATTTATTTTTGTGCGTATTTTAATTGTACTAAAGCATTTTGCAATCTGAGAAGTCATCTCAAAGATTTTCACATCACTACTTTGTGTCGGTAATTCCCGTCACTTTAGCATCCCCTTAATCCGTCAGCGATACATTTGGCCAAACTTACATCGAGATGTAGCGCACTATTGTAAGAACTGTATAGACTGCCAGCAGTCAAAAGTCTTTCGTCATGTCAAAAGCGATCCGGAAAAATTTATCGCCCCCGATGGACGATTCGCGCATGTTCATATAGACATAGTAGGCCCATTACTGTCGAGCGAAGGCTATCAATACTTATTAACTATTATCGATAGATTTTCACGATGGCCGGAAGCCATCCCTCTTAAAGAAACTTCAACTCACACCATTGCTCGCGCATTTTATGACAATTGGATACCCCGATTCGGTGCTCCAGCGACCATCACATCCGATCAAGGATCTCAATTTGAGTTTCAACTTTTCAAAGCCCTTCTTTCGCTCGTCGGTACACAGCGCATCCGGACCACTGTGTACCATCCCGCATCCAACGGTATGGTGGAGCGATGGCATCGCAGTTTAAAAGCCACACTAATGTGTCATGCCGATTTCCAATGGACTTGTACACTCTCTACTGTATTACTTGGTTTACGCATGCACTTGCGATCCGACACTAATGCATCGCCAGCAGACTTCCTGTACGGCACACCATTGCGCGTACCGGATGAATTCTTATCATCAATCGATTTCAAGCCTGATCCGCATATATTTATCGAGGAGTTTCGCAAGTACATGCGTAAGATTAAGCCAGTTCCGATAACGCATAATTATAAATCGCGAGCATTTTTCTTCAAAGATCTGAACGTTTGCACTCATGTATTCATGCTCGCTAAAGCAAAAAAATCACTCGAACGCCCATATGTCGGGCCTTACAAAGTTTTGAATCGTAATACTGACCACGTTTACACCATCGAAATTAACGGCAAACCTCGTACCGTATCTGTAGAACTGCTTAAACCAGCGTACTTTATTCCGGACGATATTCCCCCCACAAATCAAGTTTCGCAAAGTCAACCATGTAATCCGCAGCCTTCAACGAGTTCAAAAGCTCCGTCGAGCCCTAAACGTGCCGTCACGTTCGCCGATAAGTTAGTTTGTGGGAAAACGCAACCCGCTGAAATCGTTTCGCCGTTAAAACCTATTCTTAAATGTTACTCTCGAAAATAAATATTATATATCTGCGATAGATTAAGACTAAAACAATACATATATTTATTTTTTTTAATAAGGGGGAGTACTGTAGGCACTAGCCTATTTCCCTCTCGCGCCGCCATGATAGCCGCCGAGTGGGAGCAGCCAATGGCAATCTTTTCTTTTCTCCTTATACGCTTGAGTTATCTCCCCCCACAGACACACTAACACACTTCGTTACGAGACTCGAGATTGTACGGATTGTCCGATAGTTATAAGACATTAATTATATATAGAGTTCAATAAAGATATTGTGATATAAGTGCTTGTAGCATTGCTTGCTCTTGAGCAACGAGTAAGACCTCATTACCGACTGTCTACAACACAAACTCTCCCGCTGCCGTCTATTTGGGAGCCCGAAAACTCAAACGCTTTTGCTGGAATGAAGACGAAGCACACCGCTCAACAACTCGTTGCTAAGCCGCTGCCGATTTCAAGCTAGTCCCGTCGCCGCGTCCTTCGCGCGTCCTCTCACGTGACCGCTCGCGCCGACTGAGATCGCGCTAGATCGCGCTACGGCGCGCAAATTCAATCCGGCACATTTTGACAATGTCGAAACAGTAAATAATAAATGAAACATGTTAATGGGCCAATTCTCTGAATATTTATGAATGCTTATCATAATAATAATTAATTCAATTATTATTTTTGATATTTATGTCTATCTATAAGAAAAATCAATTTAAAAGAAAAAAGATTAAGAAGCGGTCAAATAATTCCAAAAATTTTATCATCATAAAATTAATCAAACACGTAAATTGCTCCTGATTATAAATCTATCTGATCATATGTTAAACAATAGATCGCGTTATATAAAAACCATATCTTTTTGAATATAACAACCATACACGGAAACAATATAGTGTAAGTATTAATTAAGCAATACATTCAATGGCTTTACATAGGAAGTATTAAGAGATACTTTTAAATAGCATTTATATTTGAAAATAATAAATGAAATATTTTAATGGGACAAATCTCTAAATATTTGTGAAAGCTTATCATAATATTAATTATCTAAATTATTATTTTCGGTATTTCTGGTAATCTATAAGAAAAATCAGTTTAACAGAAAAAAGATAGAGAAGCGGTCAAATAATGACTAAAATTTTATCATCATAGAATTAATCTTAAACCCATTACCAAATTTATCACAAAAACACATAAATTGCTCCTGATTATGAATCTATCTGATTATACTTCAAACAATAGATCGCGTTATATGAAAGAAATATCTCTTTGAATACAATAATCACACACAGAAATAACTCAGTGTAAGAATTTATTGAGCAATAAATTCAAAGGCTTTACATAGGCAGTGTTAAGAGATACATTTAAATAGCATTTATATTTTGAAATAATAAGTGAAACTTTCTACTGGACCAATTCACTAAATATTTTTGAACGCTTATCATAATAATAATTAACTAAATTATTATTTTCAATATTTATGTTAATCCATAAGAAAAATCAGTTTAAAAGGAAAAAAAACTGAGAGACGGTCAAATAATTACTAAAATTTTATCATCATAGAATTAATCGTAAACACATCGCCAAGTTTATCACAGAAACACGTAAATTACTCCTGATTATGAATCTATCCCATCATACATCAAACAATAAATCGCATTATATCAAAGCAATATCTCCTTAAATTCAACGACCACACACGAAAATAACACAGTGTAAGAATTAATTGAGCAATAAGTTCAATAGCTTTACGTAGGCAGTGTTAAAAGATACTTTCAAACAGCATTTAATTAAAAATAATAAGAGAAACATTTTAATGGGCCGATTCTTTAAATATTTGTGAATGCTTATCATAATAATAATTAACTAATTTATTATTTTTGATGTTTAAGTCAATCTGTAAAAAAAATCAGTTTAAAAGAAAAAAGATTGAGAAGCGGTTAAATAATTATTAAAATTTTATCATCATAAAATTAATCAAACGCGTAAATTACTTTTGATTATGAATCTATATCTGATCATACATCAAACAATAGATCACATTATATCAAAACAATATTTCCTAAAATACAGTACAGCAAAGCAATGATTATATCCTAAACCAATACATACCTTCACAAATGTAGTTATAATGTAAAATGTAAACACAAAAGAATCTCATAAATTTTCCACAGGGACGAACACCCGATTCCTGTTTTTTACGAGATTTCTGTGTTCCTCTGGCGTATGGATCTGGAATAACATAAGAAATTATATTTTATTTATTACGGTTGCTATGTTAGTAGCTATACTATGAGAGTTTCGATCCAGGTCCTCCGAGGGGGGAGCGGGGCGGGGGGGGGGGTATTCCGCGGGCGAGGGGGTATGACGTCACGCGGGAAGGGGTTGCTCGGTCATCAAAACCGGCGATACATGATCCAGCCGCTATCGGCGATACAACCCTTGTCCCACCCCCTCACCCCCAATTTCCAGGAAGACTTTTGATATGACTGAAACATAATTCTATATGATCCAGCCGCTATCGGCGATACAACCCTTGTCGCACCCCCTCACCCCCAATTTCCAGGAAGACTATTGATAAGATTATGAAACATAATTCTACCCCTAATGATAAGAATAAACAAATCCGCGAAACATGATTCTTTTGAGCGCCGATATCTGGCTGCTGTGACGCGATAAGATATCTAACATACCTCGGAAGACTTTCTGAAACATAATTCTACCCCTAAGATTAAACAAATCTGACTGAAACAAAATCTCTGATTCTACCCCTTTCGAGCGCCGATATCTGGGCGCTAATGTTATGATATCGGGGTTGACTTGCATGGACCTGCAAGCTATCCTTTGATAAGTAGCGGCGACTTTGAAACACGTTTTAACTTCCATGTTTTCTTTTAATTAAATGTTTAGTAAATTGTATGCACAAAGCATCAAAGTAGATATATGCTGATAACCGGTGTTAGTTAGAAAGAGAAAAATGAAGGTATAAAATTGGTCCGGAAGCGCGCGAGATCTCAGTAAGGGCTCTGACAGTTTTTGTGATACGTGAAAAATGGGTGGTCAACCAAATAATGAAGAGATGGACATCGTAGATGTCGACGACGATAATGTCATGGATATCGTAGACGTCGACGATGAAGATGCTGATACCGATAATTTCGAGGAGGAGGAGTAGGAGGAGGGAGAGGAGGAGGTGATGGATGCGGAAGAAGAAGATGATCACCCTTATCGACTGATAGCGGCGGTGGTAGTGATATGAGTGACGATAGTGAGAATCCTGGACAAAGAATTGAAAAACTATTATCTGGACCGCAAATAAACGCGCTTAGTGATCGCATGAAATATTGTGTTATACTCTTATTATAGGATGAGTGGTAATTATGTGTCATGTGTGACGTGCGCGATCGAATTCGCAAACTCTACCGATGGACCAATGTGGGCTATTCGTCAACACGAGATTGGGCCGCACGGTGCAATTGGTTCCCTACAATGTAGCAATTGCAGAGGTAGAGTGTATGCCATATTCCCATGCAACATGTGCCCAATATGCACACGTTGAATGGTAATATAAAGTGCGGACAATGACATTCTTAGTCAGTTTAATATCCGGACTGAGGGATAAAACTTCTTTCGCTCAATTCGTTGCAAGAGAGTTAATATGGATAATATAAAGGATTTTGTTCACCGAAAATCGAGCATCAAGGATATCGTCCTCTGACTCCACCAAATTCAGCGCCATCGTCGTCAACGTCGTGGCCATGGAAAAGAATGCGAGATGTACCAACAAAGCTCTTTACGCAACCGAAAGAAAGAATTCAAGATTTTGTTCAGCGAAAGAAAGAAGGAATTGAAGATTATGTTCATCGAAAATCGGTCGAGCGTCAAGGATGTCGTCCTCTGACTCCACCGAATTCAGCGCCATCATCGTCAACGTCGCGGCTATGGGAAAGAATGCGAGATGTACCAACGAAGCTCTTTACGCAACCGAAAGAAAGAATTCAAGATTTTGTTCAGCGAAAGAAGGAAGGAATTCAAGATTATGTTCATCGAAAATCGATCGAGCGTCAAGGATATCGTCCTCTGACTCCATCGAATTCACCATCATCATCATTATCATCATCATCATCAACATTATCGACGATGTTGTCAAAGTAATAAGGTATATTAGTTTTTATTTATAGATGTATGTTCAATATTAACAAAATTTAAGTATTTTATTCTCTGTTTTTAGAAAATGAGCCGCAGCTGTAAACCACACCATTAGAAGCTGTACCATCGGGGGTTACAATTTAAAAATATAATTTAGTGTATTATGTGAATGTGTTATTAAAATAAAATCTTAAAAAATTGCTATATTTATTAATTATGTGTAGAACTGTACAAACTACGAGCGATAGATGAAATGGAACGTATTAGAAAGGAAACGGAGCGAGAAAATAATCACATCATGAATTAGATTTAATCTTTATTTTATTATTTGTTCTTACATATTCTTTTCTCTTACATACTAAAAATTAGAGCCAACAGCTCGCAATCGACGAGGTGATCCTTCTCGAAAGCATCGCTGGCGCGGATCGCGTTCGATATCTCGTTGGTATCCGTTAATGAAGAAGCGATGTGCGAAAACTGTGTAAATTTGGCGTCAACCGTCTCGATTATGTTCGATAATGATTCGAACGTTAAATCGATGCACGGATCCAAGGTAAACATAAACATCAACGTCGATTCAATCATCGACAAACATACGTTCGATGATTCGAGACGTACGATTTTAGTACCGTTGATCGCGGAAGCGCGGATCGTTAGCGGTCCAGCGTTTATAACGGCGTCTTTACGGCTGTTCCAAAGTAAATTTTGAATATTCCATCGTTGCTCGTAGAGTCCCTTTCACGTTTCGAGAGACAATATCAGTTCGTTTCCACGATGATGTCCTATGGCAATCTCCACGTAACTCTGCGAACCCATGTTGATTCCAATTTCAAGATTCTTGTATCCCGTTGCCGTCAGTGCATATCGTCTGCTGAGTATGCGCTGTATCCAATTGACCGCTCTTTTTTCGTCGAAAAATCGACTTCTAAAGAGAAAGGTTTTATAAAATATATATAAAAATAAATACAAATATATATATATATATAAATAGGAAACTTTATACTTACTCGTTACACTTTTTCTTCTTATTTTCATGCGACGGAATTTCCTCATGCTGAAGCGGCACGTAATAATTCATACGTTTCACACTGCTTCCTTCAGCGGCGTACATTTTTCTCACGATGAAGAGGTTCGTTTCGTACGAGCGGTCGATGCAATACTGATTGCGTGAAACTAATTGATGTGATTCACCCTTTTTTAAGAGGAGAGGGGGAAATGTTTATGGAAACTTGTCGAAACCTGTTAAGATTAGAGGAGAGGGGATAACTGCGCATGTACATGAATCACCTTTTTTGAGAGGGGGAAATGTTTATCGAAACGTGTCGAAACCTGAAAAGACGTTGAAAGAAACGTCGAGAAACATCTTACATACATCTAACATACATCGACATACATTAAGTGGTTATTAAACGAACATCTAACGTACATCAAGTGGTTAATAACAAAACATCTAGCACACATCTAACATACATCGACATATATCAAGTGGTTATTAAACGAACATCTAACATACATCTAGCATACATCTAACATACATCGACATACATCAAGTGGTTAATAACAGAACATCTAGCATACATCTAGCATACATCTAGCATATATCTAACATACATCTAACATACATCAAGTAGTTATTAAACGAACATCTAATATACATCAAGTGGTTAATAACATACATCTGACATACATCGAGAAACGTCAAGTGGTTAATAACATACATCTGACAAACATCGAAAAACGTAAAATAATGTCAATATGAAGTAAATATTGTTCGAAATGGGGAAGGATAAAAAAAATGACGATATATGCGTAAATAGTATGCGTTTATTTTTTATGGTGATGCCACCAATTAAATAGTTTGAATACATTTTGCATGGCACAATTGGATACATGTTTATGACAACGCAAAGTGTAGCGTCCATATTTTTCAGCGATTCCACGTCTTCGTAGTGCACGTCGAGGCTCTCGATGTAGATATCGTCTCTCGCATCGTCCAGGAGCAAATCCCGCAGCCATTCTCGTTTCTCGAGTCCCTTTACGTATACGATGGGTGAGTTTTCGCTCTCCGTCACATCCCGCAACGCCTTTGTAATCATGTCTCTAGCCGTGAAGTACGGAATCGTTCCGTGCACATCACGCCAATGCAATCCATGATGTTTCGCCTCCAACCAGGATACGTGTTTTCTATCCGCCTTGCTGAGAAAATACCATGGCTCGGAGCTTCCAAAGATATAATGAGTGAGAATAAATCCCTCTCTGAGAGCGGCAAACTCCTTCACGACGAAGGACCTCTGCCGACGACGTAACCTTGTAGATCCACGAACGTTGGCGTGGACATGGTTAACGCTGACATGTCGAGGAGCGGACTGCGGGAGGATCGCGGAATGCCGTAGATTTTATACTGCTCCCCTCTCCAACGTTGCATGATTTTGATCTACGGGTGATTCGATTGAGTTATCAATCACATCTTCCCCGCGATCAAAAATTGAGTAGTTTATTTCGCCGACGGTGCATCCATGCAGATCCACGACGTAACCTTTCAGATTTATTATGTCTTCACCGCGATGAAAAATTGGGAAGTATATTTCGCCAACGGTGCGTCCATTACGCAGATCCACGACGTAACCTTTCAGATCCACGTACGTTGGCGCGGACATGGTTGACGCTGACATGTCGAGGAGCGAACTGCGGGAGGATCGCGGAATATCGTAGATTTTTATACCGCTCCCCCTCTCCAACGTCGCATTTAGGTGATTTTGCGAACAATGTTGGTCAACGGGTTGTACTAAACCACGCGATCGTGTATGATGAGGCAATAGGCGGTAGTATTCGCCGGTACGTTCTCCTTACACTCGAATTCCAATCTCACATCCACGGTTGCGCTCTTGACCGACTCGTTTTGTCGAGAACAATCGATAATCACGAACGGACCGAAACGTTTGAATGTTGTGAGACTTGGTTCGAGATAATCGTATCCGTAGTAGCTTTTGCAGAAACGCGCGTACATGTCGTACAGAATCGCCCATTTCTTCTTATCGAAATCCAGATTCATGTCGTCGTACGGATAATACTCAGAGTTCAGGTAGAGTTTCACGTTGCTCAATATACAGTCGTCGAATCGGCTCGCATCCTCGGACATGACATTCTTCCGACTTGTCTGCAGAGCGAAGATAACGTATCGCGGTTTCTCGAGCTGCGAAGCGGTCTTGATGGCCCACGAATGCTTCGTTGTGCTCTGCAGTAGCGGAAACTCGTACAGATCCCACGAGCGAAAAGCCATGCTGATGTATCGTCCGCTTTCCAAGGCACGCAGCATCGACAGCTTATTTATCTCGTTCAGTAACACATGTGGCATTCGCCATTGTATCTTGAATAATTCGATCTCGGGATTCATCGCCGAATTTCTTACCAGGCAATTGTTATCGTTGCGAGCTCGAATCAAAATTAACTCGTGACGAGCGTTGATAACCACGCGTCTGTAATCTTCGCAAAATCCCAGTATCATGTAGAGCGGTACGCAGAAATTAAAGTATCCTTCCGCGCTACTCTGCGTATCCCAGCCGGCGTTCCTCAGAATCACGCTTTTATCGGACGATACCGTTACATAGTTCTTGAGCAAACTGGTTATTCCAACGTTTCTGTTGCGATCAATCTCCACACCGTCGAGTTCGTATCGAATCTCATCGAACATGAACGCGACGCAGTTGTGCGCCAGTACGACAGTAGATCCCGCGATTTCATTCTTTCGTTAGTTTTCCCTCGATGTATAGAAAACTTTCGTACGGCAACGTGTATAGATCCTGTTGCTGTATGGGTATTCTTATCTCGTCGCTGTGTCCAAACGTCGTATTAGCGTACGGATTGTACGTGTGAGTCTTAAGCTTGATGATGCGATCGTCGAAGACCGGCTCGTCCCCGATGTTGAGAATGTCCGTCATCGTTAGATATTTCGTATCGCGAATCCCAAAGATTTTAAAAATGCAACGTTCGACGCGCTGAGTTTCTTTCTCTCGGACGATCGGATATTATCGAGAGCCGTTGTGACTTTATCTCTCGCGTGCCTCGAGCCGTTCAATACAAGCATCTTACATACGTTCGCGATAACGTCGACACTTTCGCACGTGCAATCTGACGGTAATCTCCTCTCCTCGAAAGTCGAGCAATCGTCCGTGCTGGTCGGCGACGCGTATCGTCAGATCCGTAATGCTCCGTACGATGACTGGCAGGTAAATGATCTGCGACGGCCTTTCCGATATCTTATATCCTGGTAGCACGTTCGGTGAAAATTCGTGTATCGTGTGCACGCGTTTGCTGTTGCTGTACGCGCCCGCGGTCACGTTGCACTCTATGCGGATAATGTTCACATTCATAATGTTGATCGGCATGTCCAATGTGTGCCATTTTCGCGGTTGCAATATACGATTCGAACCGAATCCCAGCAGCGATCCTATGTTGTTGGGCTTGCTAAAGTTCACTCTGTAGTCGCATTTAATCTCGCTCCTCATCGTATTGTAATTAGCGCGCAGCGCTATCGGGTACTCTCCGACCTCGTCATCGTCGATTTGTTTCTTTTCTACTTTACGTTTAAATGCGCGTTTCAAAAACTCGTTAATGTCTTGCAGTTCGTACGATCCCTCGGGAATTGCAATTTCAGCGTCGTTATTGCCAAAGTAAAATTTATTGTTCGAGGCATTCACGTTCGCTATCATATGGTAGGTCTCAAAGTCCATCAGACCGAGCTCGTAGTCGTCGTCACTCAAATCTATGGCTGGAGAGTAGTTTACCGCGAGGACGCTGCTCCGGCTGCTCAGCGTGAGCGTCAACGACATGATGGAAAAACCGCTCGACTAACACTGAGTCCTCACAGTCGCTCGTCAGGCTTTAAATTCACACGTTCGGAGAAACTGTAGACACATCTGACCGCAGATGTTCTGATCGTAGGTTTGATAGGGTGTGTGACTGTACTCTATCACACTGTTCCCGAAATAACGCACTAGTTCTCTGGGAGGTCGAAGATTGCCAAAACTGTCGAAATATATAACGCGTTCTCTCCTCTTAGCATATGCCACCCAATGAGTACCGGGATCTGTCGCGTCGTCCAGATTCACGATACCGCTCTCATTTCGACGTGCACCGCCTGTTGGTAATGTGTCGCGCGTGAGAACGCCTCTAAAGTATGGTATGCGCATATGTCTTGCCAGTAGATCCAATTGCACGTTCGTTGTCGCACCCGCGGGCATTTCTAACTCCTCCTGGACGTTTTTTTTTCCTCTTTACAACACCTTGTCCGCGCTTGTACGGGCCGAGATACAGTCCCCGTCCGTATTTGTATGGAGCGAGATAGAGTCCACGACCTTCCATTGCGCGGTTGTGACGTTGCAGCTCCTCGAGTTGACGTCGCGTGGCTTTGCTGTCGTTCACCGCTTTTGCCACACCGGCAGCTCCACCGATCAAGGATACGAGTGCACCCAACATCGGTAGAATTGGCAGTACACCTCCGCGTTTCGCTATCGGAAGTACCCGTTTTTTCTTCATATTCTTCGTCTTCTTCATACCCATACCGATCTTCGTCTTGGCTTTCATCGCCGCCCAGACAACCGTGGCGGCAGCTCTCTCGCCCAGCGAGGAATCTCCCGCGACGATGCGTTTTCGCGCTTTCTCGGCGAGTACTCTGTCAGCCGCGTGTCTCTCGATGAGACTATTGCTCCGAGAATACGCTATGTCGTGCTCGCGGCACGCCGCGTCCAGTGGATTTATGCCTCGATCACCTCTCGCCAAACGTTTCTCCAAATGAGTTCCCGGGCCGCAAAACTGATAGCCTGGGATGTGTAGTTCGAAGGGAAGCGCGTTTATCGCTCGATTGAGCAGACTGCCGCCAACTTTTACGCTAGACGTCGCCGATGACATTCGTCGCAATCCTTGATCAGCGGCGGCGGATCGTCGATGTGCGTTCGCTGAGACGGTAGATTGTAATGCTCCAGGCAATGACGGTACTGCTGAACTTCCGGAACTGCTTTGATATGCTCCGGAAGTTTATCCCACACATAATCTACGTGATCGTAAAACTGCCGTAACAGAACGATCTTCGGCACATACTCCAACTGTTTGGCTGTTAAACCGTATATATCACTGTTATCCGACAGAAGCAGAAACATTTCTGAGCGATTCGCGGTTCCGCGCGGTTATAAATAGGTGCGTCCTTTCTACTCGGAAGCGCAGAGAGAAATGAAATTCGTGCGACAACCGCTGACGATACGTGTCACGAACTGTGACGACAAACTGCTGGCGATGGGAAACAACGCGAAGAAACGCAAACACGGTGCAATGCTACCGACCACTATACGCGCGATCATCTGCGGCCCCTCGAATTGCGGTAAAACCAACGTTCTGATAAGCTTGCTGGAAAATCCACACGGTGTGCGTTTCGAGAACGTGTACGTGTACTCGAAGTCACTGCAGCAGCCAAAGTATCGATATCTGGAGAAACTGTTGACATCGATCGACGAAATAGGCTACTTTACGTTCTTCAAATAACAGTGACGTCATTCCACCGAGCGAGGCGCTGCCAAACTCGATTTTTGTTTTCGATGACGTCGCGTGCGACAAGCAAGATACTGTGAGAGAATACTTCTCGATGGGCAGGCACTCGAATGTCGACTGTTTCTATCTCTGTCAGACGTATGCGAGAATACCCAAACATTTGATACGCGATAACGCGAACTTGCTGATCCTGTTCAAACAGGATGGGACCAATTTGAAACATGTTTACAACGATCACGTGAATACCGACATGTCGTACAGGGATTTCAGCGCGTTTTGTCACGATTGTTGGCAGCCCGAGTACGGATTCGTAGTGATAGACAAGGACAGTTCGCTCACGAATGGACGATATCGAAAAGAATTTAACATATTCGCGATACCGTAAAACGATCAGTCGTCGTCGGTACCTTGTCGAGGTAAAACATGGCTAAGAGCAACGATACTCGTGAGCGCGAGAAGATCGCGAGGAAGATTGAGAAGACGAGTGAATCGATCCGCAAGAAACATCGCGCCTTGAAGACCGGCAGGATCGAAGACGATATTGCGGTGAAGACACGCTTCAAACCAATTATCGAGCCTCTGCAAAAGATTGTTGAAAATTCTGACACGCGCGTGATAAAGAAAGAACCGCGTGACGACGATGAAACGTTAACCGTCCAGAAGCGTGAGGAGGATGCGAAGACAAAGAGGAAACGAGTGTCGGATCGCGCCGCATCGACACCGTATAAAACCTTTCGATTTGAGCCTCCGCTGGACATATCACCGATATCGACGACAACACCAACCGCGACGACAACAGTGGTACAATCACCCGAATTGCTCGCGAGCAACGAGAATGTTTTCGAGACCACGGATAATTCGCTCGTGACGACCATTCGAAAGCAGTTGCAAACGTCGGAGGAGGACCAAGAAACGTTGCGCAATAACTTGGGACCGCTGAGTCAAAAGTACATCGAAGCCGTTCTGAACGACGATCGAAAGAGCGGTTTAGATAACGTGTACGGTGTTCGTCTAAGCAGCGATGGAATGATGCTCGGTAATAAACACATTAACGTAGATAACGATGACAACATAATTATCGATGGCGTGCGATACGTCGGTACACCCGGTTCTTTACGAGCTGATATTCAAGAAATTGCCCGATGATGCCGTCTATACGGAGTAAGATGCGCAAAAGTACAAGAGCATACTGCTGACGACGAACGCGCACAGGTATAATTACGATGCGCATGGTCGAATAAAGGGCAACAGAGGATACAAGTACAAATATATAATCGCACCGTTACTATCGATCGAGTCCAAATCTGGAGAAGGATTACCTCGCGCTATGACGTTGAACGACAACGCGATCGATTACGTGCACTGGGACGATCCCAACGAGCTGGTGGATCGTCTACGGTTGCTCGACGCTTCGCACCGAGCCGGTCATAACGCTCACGACAACGAGATACTATCCATCATCGAGGAACTTCGCGAGGCTGGTATCATTATAAATTAATCGGAGTATCGTCGAAACGATCCAGTCGATCGACGTCACTTGCATCGAAAAAATGCCCGTCAATAAATTTGGATTGTTTGATCGGAGAAACGATTCATTCGACAACGGCGGCCGGAAGAACGGACTGGTGAGAAGTTACGTGCGGCATAACGCTCTGTGCCGTGTCGGTACGGCGTTTGACGCAAAATCGCGCAAGATTCGTCGTGTAGCACAACCGGAGGCTGACGATGACGCGGCTAACAAACTGTACGTGGAACAGTGCGTTAAAATTTTGAGAGACGAATTTGTCGAGAGACTGATCGCGTTTGAGAAGGACGTGCACGCGTTACGAAATGCGATAAGCGACGCAACCACCGAGTCGAAAAGAAAGAACAAAGGTAAATCTTCGCACGTGCCAGTGATCGATGATCGTACCATCGAAACATGAGTGTCAGTTCGGAGAGGCGACGACTCGTCGAGGAACTGCATGCTCCGGCGAGAAGAAATTTTCCACGAAGACGCGTCATAGTACGAGGATACGATGACTTGTGGCAGGCAGATATCGTCGAGATGCAGTCGTATTCGCGTTTCAACAGATGCTACCGCTACATACTCACGGTCATCGACGTGTTGAATAAATACGCGTGGGCCGTGCCGCTCAAGAGCAAAAGCGGAAGCGAGACGGTCGAAGCTATCGCCAAGATAATTCGAGAGAGATGTCCGAAAAATTTGCAGACTGACAAGGGAAAGGAGGTTTACAACGCTGACGTGCAACGACTCGTGAAGAAACACAACATCAATCATTACTCCACCATTCGGTATTGAAGGCATCGGTCGTCGAGCGATTCAATCGCACGCTCAAGAACGATATGTGGAAGATGTTTACGCTCAATGGAAACTACAAATGGATCGACGCGCTGCCACGTCTCGTATCAGATTACAACTCGCGAAAACATCGAACGATCGGTATGCGACCCGCCGACGTTACGCCCGCGATCGCCGAAAGACTCTTGGCTACGGTGTACAACGCGATAAAGATTGCAGGACCGGCAAAGTTCAAAGTAGGCGATTCGGTGCATGAGCTCGGCGCGTGAGCAAGTACAAGACCGTTTTCGAGAAAGGATACACACCAAATTGGACCACCGAGGTGTTTAAAATCGTTAAAGTGCAGCGCACAAATCCCGCGACGTACCTGCTCGAGGACTATCGCGGAAAATCTATCGCTGGAGCGTTCTACGAGCACGAGTTGCATCGCGCGGCCGATCCCGACGTGTATCTCGTGGAGAAGGTACTGCGCAGGAGAGGCGACGAGGTTTATGTGAAATGGCTAGGATTCGATGGATCACACAATTCGTGGATACATAAAGACAATGTGATTTAATTTTCGTTTATTCAACATATATAAAATGTATGCAATATAAAATGTATACAATATATAACAATATTAAATGTATGCAATATATAAAATATATGAGATATATGAGATATACAAAAGTGATTATTAATATTCCTTACATAATATCACAAAGGTATAACAATATAAAATGATGTGTGTAAAAAAAATACAAAAGTGATTATTAATATTCCTTGCGTAGTAATATATTACAAAGGTATTCTATAATGCCCCCATGGCAGAGTATCGGTCGATTCTGGTATGATATACCGCTTGTCGTCGTACGGACTCAGAGCGATTTTCTTTTCGAACACAGTATAAACTTCGTGCAGCTTGGATCTTATGCACGATTGCTGCCGCGTCATTTCGATCTCATCGTTGAGACACCGCGTGTAATCGTCGAATGTTATCGTTCGCGCTACAACGTTACTTTTGACGCCTTTCGCCTTTTTGGTGTCCTTCTTTCCATCTACTCGCAAAGCGTACATCTTCGCTCTGAGCCCGACGAATTCTGTCATTATTGCGCCATTATTTTTATCCTTCATTAATCCTGGCACCTTCTTGTTCGCAAGCGGTATACCGTACACATTATCAGCGGGATAATCGCTCGTGTCGAATCTGTCTATATCGCGTTTCATATGCGTGTAAATATCCTCGCACTCGATATGGTAAATTAGACTGTCAGTGTCGGTGTACATTATTTTACACGCGCCTCGATGTAAAGGTTGCATATACTCGTGGTGAAAATCGTACAAACAGACCTTGGACATGTCGAGGATGCACATACCCACATAAATCGGTTTGTCGAATACCACCTCGAGTTTACGCATCTCGATAGCGACCAGATTTTCGGAAAAAATGCTTCGACTGTGGAAATTCGGTTTCGCGATCAGAGCTTCCACGCCGTAGCGTCCATCCCATTTCGTTAATAATTTCACATCGACGTGATTACGAACATTTTCCATAGTTTTACCGAATACAGCGTTGTTCATTAATTTATACAAGTTTTTCTCGAAATCATTCTTGGCGAGTATTCTAAATTTCGTATTCAATTCGATGTATTTACGGAGCCATGGAGATTGAGCGAATTGTAGCACGCGGTAAATTTTCGTCACGCGAAGTCCGTGACATGTACACTGCTGCAGGTTACGATAATGTATGACGTATCGTTTCTTATCATATAACGTTGCAAGTAGCTTATCTTGCCGCTTACCGGGCGGCTTATCGCGCGCCGGACAGAAAGGTAGGTCAGTGTGTCTGTCGTGAAGATGTTGCGGATACTCGAGATCGACCTCGAGAATGTAACCCGTGAGTGAATCCTGAGCGATCGCGCTGTAATCAAAATTTGCTGCATCGTCGACCCATTGAAAATTGGCGTAGGGCAATGGCTGACACCGCCCAACCGTACAGATTATTAACATCAAAGTACATTAAATATGAGGAAGGTTTCGATGGATCGTACGACTGCATGTACTTGTTATTGGCTCGAGCATATCTATTGGAACATTGGCTCAGACCACCGCGTATACCGCGCTCGATAAACATAACCATATCAATATCTGTGAGCAGTTCGAATTTGACGTGTGTATGTTTCAACATGGCGTCCCATGTAAAACCTGGTAATGTGTAGTAGTACGTGGGATCGAGTCCGTAACTCGTGACGCAACTATCACGAAAATTTTCAAATATATCAGCCAACAACAAGACATCGGTTTTCAAATATAAATCGCTGTACTCGCCCAGAGTTCGAATGGAGAACCGTTGCCAGACGTTCGCGGCGTGCGCGTAATCGCTCTCGGATACAGTGTCGCCGGTCAACGAGATGTAAAATGATTCGCGCGGCGGTAGACACGTGTCATCCAATTTCTCGATGCAATCCACGTATTCGTATGGAAAGACACCTTTCCGCGTCAACAATTCGAAATCTTCGTTTGATAGATTTGTGAAATTTGAACGTAGAATTTTTAATTTATCCCGGCTGTGAAATGATGCCAATTTTTCGAGACTGGTGGTGAGAAATTCATATGAATCGATAAACCTTAATTTCATGTATTTTCGCGATTCTGACCTGTCGGCTGTGTCTTCAACATGTTTTGTAAAAGATATATATTTTTCTTTCGTTATAGGCAACAGATCAACATGCCCTTCATACGCTGTAGCAATTTCTTTGATAATAAAATGTGAGTCGTAGCCTGATAAGTTGTGGAAGACTATGGGGATGGTATACGAATCTTTATAATTCAAATTACAGCGTGAATGCGCGGGACCTCTGTATCGTCCGGTCAGGTGACAATGATCGCGCACTCTTTCGTCATCTGGCGCGAACGGTTTCTCGCATATATGACAATGTGTAGCATTACGGTATGCTATCCATTGTTGCTTCGATAAGATCTCCATGGGGACATTCGCGGATAGAATACCCTTTACGCGATGTGCCAAACATTTTAATTCCTCTGCGAACCACGCGATGCAATTCTTATCGCGATAACACCGGTACGCGGATAAAGATTCGTCGAACGAGCAACGCACGTAATATGCGATGCTGAATGCCTGATGGTGTTGGTACGTCGACGTTGTCGAATCCGTCTTCTCTAGTGTGCACTCTAGATCGGCGTATACTACAAATGGCATTCGTTCCTTCCTACCGTAATTTTTGAATGCCAACCATTTGAAGTCATCGCTCGGGAGTCGGATGGCGCAATCGTTCATCTGTTGACAATCGATGCTATGGGCCTCCAACTTGTCGCTTGAATGGAAGTAATGCAAGCATCTGGAAATTTATCAATCATTTATATTATTCATTTATAAGCATATTGCGCAAACTTGTATACGTACCGATCGCAGAAGAATTTCTTGCCATTGTGTTTGCTCACTTGCGAGCACACGAGACGGGACAAGTTCTTAATACAGGCAAAGTGTCCCGCGTCGTCGTCTTCCTGCACGTACAATAGGTTTACATGTCTCTCCCTCTTCCGATCGGTGAGTCGTATCAGTAGAATCACCTTTTCTTCTATCCCGTACACGTTGATTGATATATTATTTAAAAGTTCAAACTTTTTTATTTGATTCAATGACATTGGAAAATCAATGTCTTTAATATTCAACACGGTCGTGTAATGCGGATACGACGATTCTCTTTCCGCGTGTGTTTCGGCTGGGTGCAAAGCAGCGACCACCGACCACGCGAAACACGCATTGTCTTTAGACCGCACATTGATTACCGCTCCCTTAAATTTTATTTCTCGCGGTAATTCAATATAACACCCCGCGTGCAATGGGTTATATTTATTCACATTAATTGTAAGATTAAGAATTCGCGACAATGCCCAGCCACTGTCGCGTTCCTGGAATTCTTCGAGCGACGCCAGAGGCTCGATAACGCGCTGTTCGTACCACTCGCGCAAATCGGATGTATTAAAAAGTTCGCAGTTACGCGTATTAATACTTTTGTTTGCGCGTTTGTCACCAGTAACAAATTCCCCGTTGAAAATGGTGTTTACTTTAACGCTGTTGCGCACTCTTAAAATGTCTCGTACGCGCTCGAGCACTATGTCACCAGCGTCTTCCAAGAACTGACGCGGCTCGATATAGTCCGCGTTAATCACCGCACCAGTCAGAAGACGATTTTCAAATGCGGTATCGATTTCTCGCCAAACGAGTCTCTTCGCGCTGTTGTTCTCATAGTCATCACCACCGAAATGTGTAAATCGTCTTTCCAGTTGATTTTTCACACCCGCGAGTCGCGCGATGCTCGCCACCAAAGATTGTCTGTGTCCGATCGAGAGCCGCGGACGCTTGACCCGACTTTGTTCTTCGAGCCGTTCCACGCACTCGTCGCATCGCTGAGCCCACGTGAAATAATCGCCCAAAGTTGCGACTCGTCTGGATCCCTCCAGCAGTTCGCGTACTATTTGCTCCATTATAACTTATTGCAGCGCGACTCGCGGGTGTGAAAAATCAACTGGAAAGACGATTTACACATTTCGGTGGTGGTGACTATGTGAACAACAGCGCGAAGAGACTCGTTTGGCGAGAAATCGATATCGCATTTGAAAATCGTCTTCTGACTGGTGCGGTGATTAACGCGGACTATATCGAGCCGCGTCAATTTTTGGAAGACGCTGGTGACATAGTGCTCGAGCGCGTACGAGACATTTTAAGAGTGCGCAACAGCGTTAAAGTAAACACCATTTTCAACGGTGAATTTGTTACTGGTGACAAACGCGCAAACAAAAGTATTAATACGCGTAACTGCGAACTTTTTAATACATCCGATTTGCGCGAGTGGTACGAACAGCGCGTTATCGAACCTACTCTGGCGTCGCTCGAAGAATTCCAGGAACGCGACAGTGGCTGGGCGTTGTCACGAATTCTTAATCTTACAATTAATGAATAAATATAACCCATTGCACGCGGGGTGCCACATCCAATTGCCACAAGAGATAAAACTCAAGAGAGCTGTGATCAACGTGTGGTCTAAAGACAATGCATGTTTCGCGTGGTCAGTGGTCGCTGCTCTATATCCGGCTGAAAGGGATGCGGACAGAAAATCATCATACCCGCACTACGCGACCGTGTTAAATATTAAAGACATTGATTTTCCCGTAACATTGAGCAATATAAAAAAATTTGAACTTTTAAATGATATATCCATCAATGTTTATGGAGTAGAAGAAGAAAAGGTGATTTTGCCGATAAGGCTCACCGATAGGAAGGTGGATAGGCACGTAAACCTACTGTACGTGCAGGGAGACGACGGTGACACAGGGCATTTTGCCTGTATCAAGAACTTGTCCCGTCTCGTGAGCTCACAAGTGAGCAAAAAACAACACAAGAAGTTCTTCTGCGATCGGTACGTATACAAGTTTGCGCAATATGCTTATAAATGAATAATATAAATGATTGATAAATTTCCAGATGCTTGCATTACTTCCATTCAAGCGACAAGTTGGAGGCCCATAGCATCGATTGTCAACAGATGAACGATTGTGCCATCCGACTTCCGAGCGATGACTTCAAATGGTTGGCATTCAAAAATTACGGTAGGAAGGAACGAATGCCGTTTGTAGTGTACGCCGATCTAGAGTGCACGCTAGAGAAGACGGATTCGACAACGTCGACGTACCAACACCATCAGGCATTCAGCATCGCATATTACGTGCGTTGCTCGTTCGACGAATCGTTATCCACGTACCGGTGTTATCGCGATAAGGATTGCATCGCGTGGTTCGCAGAGGAATTAAAATGTTTGGCACATCGTGTAAAGGGTATTCTATCCGCGAATGTCCCCATGGAGATCTTATCGAAGCAACAATGGATAGCATATCGTAATGCTACACATTGTCATATATGCGAGAAACCGTTCGCGCCAGATGACGAAAGAGTGCGCGATCATTGTCACCTGACCGGACGATACAGAGGTCCCGCGCATTCACGCTGTAATTTGAATTATAAAGATTCGTATACCATCCCCATAGTCTTCCACAATTTATCAGGCTACGACTCACATTTTATTATCAAAGAAATTGCTACAGCGTATGAAGGGCATGTTGATCTGTTGCCTATAACGAAAGAAAAATATATATCTTTTACAAAACATGTTGAAGACACAGCCGACAGGTCAGAATCGCGAAAATACATGAAATTAAGGTTTATCGATTCATATAAATTTCTCACCACCAGTCTCGAAAAATTGGCATCATTTCTCAGCCGGGATAAATTAAAAATTCTACGTTCAAATTTCACAAATCTATCAAACGAAGATTTTGAACTGTTGACGCGGAAAGGTGTCTTTCCATACGAATACGTGGATTGCATCGAGAAATTGGATGACACGTGTCTACCGCCGCGCGAATCATTTTACAGCTCGTTGACCGGCGACACTGTATCCGACGGCGATTATGCGCACGCCGCGAACGTCTGGCAACGGTTCTCCATTCGAACCCTGGGCGAATACAGCGATTTATATTTGAAAACCGATGTCTTGTTGTTGGCCGATATATTTGAAAATTTTCGTGATAGTTGCATCACGAGTTACGGACTCGATCCCGCGTACTACTACACCTTACCCGGTTTTACGTGGGACGCCATGTTGAAACATACACGCGTCAAATTCGAACTGCTCACAGACATTGATATGATTATGTTTATCGAGCGCGGTATACGCGGCGGTCTGAGCCAATGTTCCAATAGATATGCTCGAGCCAACAACAAGTACATGCAGTCGTACGATCCATCGAAACCTTCCTCATATTTAATGTACTTTGATGTTAATAATCTGTACGGTTGGGCGATGTGTCAGTCATTGCCCTACGCCGATTTTCAATGGGTCGACGATGCAGCAAATTTTGATTACAGCGCGATCGCTCAGGATTCGCCCAAGGGTTACATTCTCGAGGTCGATCTCGAGTATCCGCAACATCTTCACGACAGACACACTGACCTACCTTTCTGTCCGGCGCGCGATAAGCCGCCCGGCAAGAGGCAAGATAAGCTACTTGCAACGTTATATGATAAGAAACGATACGTCATACATTATCGTAACCTGCAGCAGTGTACACGTCACGGTCTTCCCGTCACGAAAATTCATCGCGTGCTACAATTCGCTCAATCTCCATGGCTCCGTAAATACATCGAATTGAATACAAAATTTAGAACACTCGCCAAGAATGATTTCGAAAAAAACTTGTATAAATTAATGAACAACGCTGTATTCGGTAAAACTATGGAAAATGTTCGTAATCACGTCGATGTGAAATTATTAACGAAATGGGATGGACGCTACGGCGTGGAAGCTCTGATCGCGAAACCGAATTTCCACAGTCGAAGCATTTTTTCCGAAAATCTGGTCGCTATAGAGATGCGTAAACTCGAGGTGGTATTCGACAAACCGATTTATGTGGGTATGTGCATCCTCGACATATCCAAGGTCTGTTTGTACGATTTTCACCACGAGTATATGCAACCTTTATATCGAGATACGTGTAAAATAATGTACACCGACACTGACAGTCTAATTTACCATATCGAGTGCGAGGATATTTACACGCATATGAAACGTGATATAGACAGATTCGACACGAGCGATTATCCCGCTGATAATGTGTACGGTATACCGCTTGCGAACAAGAAGGTGCCAGGATTAATGAAGGATGAAAATAATGGCGCAATAATGACGGAATTCGTCGGGCTCAGAGCGAAAATGTACGCTTTGCGAGTAGATGGAAAAAAGGACACCAAAAAGGTGAAAGGCATCAAAAGTAACGTTGTAGCGCGAACGATAACGTTCGACGATTACACGCGGTGTCTCAACGATGAGATCGAAATGACGCGGCAGCAATCGTGCATAAGATCCAAGCTGCACGAAGTTTATACAGTGTCCGAAAAGAAAATCGCTCTGAGTCCGTACGACGACAAGCGGTATATCGTACCAGAATCGACCGATACTCTGCCATGGGGGCATTATAGAATACCTTTGTAATATATTACTACGTAAGGGATATTAATAATCACTTTTGTATATCTCATATATCTCATATATTTTATATATTGCATACATTTCATATTGTTATATATTGTATACATTTTATATTGCATACATTTTACATATGTTGAATAAACGAAAATTAAATCACATTGTCTTTATGTATCCACGAATTGTGTGATCCATCGAATCCTAGCCATTTCACATAAACCTCGTCGCCTCTCCTGCGCAGTACCTTCTCCACGAGATACACGTCGGGATCGGCCGCGCGATGCAACTCGTGCTCGTAGAACGCTCCAGCGATAGATTTTCCGCGATAGTCCTCGAGCAGATATGTCGCGGGATTTGTGCGCTGCACTTTAACGATTTTAAACACCTCGGTGGTCCAATTTGGTGTGTATCCTTTCTCGAAAACGGTCTTGTACTTGCTCACGCGCACCGAATCGCCTACTTTGAACTTTGCCGGTCCTGCAATCTTTATCGCGTTGTACACCGTAGCCAAGAGTCTTTCGGCGATCGCGGGCGTAACGTCGGCGGGTCGCATACCGATCGTTCGATGTTTTCGCGAGTTGTAATCTGATACGAGACGTGGCAGCGCGTCGATCCATTTGTAGTTTCCATTGAGCGTAAACATCTTCCACATATCGTTCTTGAGCGTGCGATTGAATCGCTCGACGACCGATGCCTTCAATACCGAATACGTGGAGTAATGATTGATGTTGTGTTTCTTCACGAGTCGTTGCACGTCAGCGTTGTAAAACTCCTTTCCCTTGTCAGTCTGCAAATTTTTCGGACATCTCTCTCGAATTATCTTGGCGATAGCTTCGACCGTCTCGCTTCCGCTTTTGCTCTTGAGCGGCACGGCCCACGCGTATTTACTCAACACGTCGATGACCGTGAGTATGTAGCGATAGCCTCTGTTGAAACGCGAATACGGCTGCATCTCGACGATATCTGCCTGCCACAAGTCATCGTATCCTCGTACTATGACGCGTCTTCGTGGAAAATTTCTTCTCGCCGGAGCATGCAGTTCCTCGACGAGTCGTCGCCTCTCCGAACTGACACTCATGTTTCGACGGTACGATCATCGATCACTGGCACGTGCGAAGATTTACCTTTGTTCCTTCTTTTCGACTCGGTGGTTGCGTCGTTTATCGCATTTCGTAATGCGTGCACGTCCTTCTCGAACGCGATCAGTCTCTCGACAAATTCGTCTCTCAAAATTTTAACGCACTGTTCCACGTACAGTTTGTTAGCCGCGTCATCGTCAGCCTCCGGTTGTGCTACACGACGAATCTTGCGCGATTTTGCGTCAAACGCCGTACCGACACTGCACAGAGCGTTATGCCGCACGTAACTTCTCACCAGTCCGTTCTTCCGGCCGCCGTTGTCGAATAAATCGTTTCTCCGATCAAACAATCCAAATTTATTGACGGGCATTTTTTCGATGCAAGTGACGTCGATCGACTGGTTCGTTTCGACGATACTCCGATTAATTTATAATGATACCAGCCTCGCGAAGTTCCTCGATGATGGACAGCATCTCGTTGTCGTGAGCGTTATGACCGGCTCGGTGCGAAGCGTCGAGCAACCGTAGACGATCCACCAGCTCGTTGGGATCGTCCCAGTGCACGTAATCGATCGCGTTGTCGTTCAACGTCATAGCGCGAGGTAATCCTTCTCCAGATTTGGACTCGATCGATAGTAACGGTGCGATTATATATTTGTACTTGTATCCTCTGTTGCCCTTTATTCGACCATGCGCATCGTAATTGTACCTGTGCGCGTTCGTCGTCAGCAGTATGCTCTTGTACTTTTGCGCATCTTGCTCCGTATAGACGGCATCATCGGGCAATTTCTTGAATATCAGCTCGTAAAGACCGGGTGTACCGACGTATCGCACGCCATCGATAATTATGTTGTCATCGTTATCTACGTCAATATGTTTATTACCGAGCATCATTCCATCGCTGCTCAGACGAACACCGTACACGTTATCTAAACCGCTCTTTCGATCGTCGTTCAGAACGGCTTCGATGTACTTTTGACTCAGCGGTCCCAAGTTATTGCGCAACGTTTCTTGGTCCTCCTCCGACGTTTGCAACTGCTTTCGAATGGTCGTCACGAGCGAATTATCCGTGGTCTCGAAAACATTCTCGTTGCTCGCGAGCAATTCGGGTGATTGTACCACTGTTGTCGTCGCGGTTGGTGTTGTCGTCGATATCGGTGATATGTCCAGCGGAGGCTCAAATCGAAAGGTTTTATACGGTGTCGATGCGGCGCGATCCGACACTCGTTTCCTCTTTGTCTTCGCATCCTCCTCACGCTTCTGGACGGTTAACGTTTCATCGTCGTCACGCGGTTCTTTCTTTATCACGCGCGTGTCAGAATTTTCAACAATCTTTTGCAGAGGCTCGATAATTGGTTTGAAGCGTGTCTTCACCGCAATATCGTCTTCGATCCTGCCGGTCTTCAAGGCGCGATGTTTCTTGCGGATCGATTCACTCGTCTTCTCAATCTTCCTCGCGATCTTCTCGCGCTCACGAGTATCGTTGCTCTCAGCCATGTTTTACCTCGACAAGGTACCGACGACGACTGATCGTTTTACGGTATCGCGAACATGTTAAATCCTTTTCGATATCGTCCATTTGTGAGCGAACTGTCCTTGTCTATCACTACGAATCCGTACTCGGGCTGCCAACAATCGTGACAAAACGCGCTGAAATCCCCGTACGACATGTCGGTATTCACGTGATCGTTGTAAACATGTTTCAAATTGGTCCCATCCTGTTTGAACAGGATCAGCAAGTTCGCGTTATCGCGTATCAGATGTTTGGGTATTCTCGCATACGTCTGACAGAGATAGAAACAGTCGACATTCGAGTGCCTGCCCATCGAGAAGTATTCTCTCACAGTATCTTGCTTGTCGCACGCGACGTCATCGAAAACAAAAATCGAGTTTGGCAGCGCCTCGCTCGGTGGAATGACGTCACTGTTATTGGAGAACGTAAAGTAGCCTATTTCGTCGATCGATGTCAACAGTTTCTCCAGATATCGATACTTTGGCTGCTGCAGTGACTTCGAGTACACGTACACGTTCTCGAAACGCACACCGTGTGGACTTTCCAGCAAGCTTATCAGAACGTTGGTTTTACCGCAATTCGAGGGGCCGCAGATGATCGCGCGTATAGTGGTCGGTAGCATCGCACCGTGTTTGCGTTTCTTCGCGTTGTTTCCCATCGCCAGCAGTTTGTCGTCACAGTTCGTGACACGTATCGTCAGCGGCTGTCGCACGAATTTCATTTCTCTCTGCGCTTCCGAGTAGAAAGGACGCACCTATTTATAACCGCGCGGAACCGCAAATCGCTCAGAAATGTTTCTGCTTCTGTCGGATAACAGTGATATATACGGTTTAACAGCCAAACAGTTGGAGTATGTGCCGAAGATCGTTCTGTTACGGCAGTTTTACGATCACATAGATTATGTGTGGGATAAACTTCCGGAGCATATCAAAGCAGATCCGGAAATTCAGCAGTACCGTCATTGCCTGGAACATTACAATCTACCGTCTCAGCGAACGCACATCGACGGTCCGCCGCCACTGATCAAGGATTGCGACGAATGTCATCGGCGACGTCTAGCGTAAAAGTTGGCGGCAGTCTGCTCAATCGCGCGATAAACGCGCTTCCCTTCGAACTACACATCCCAGGCTATCAGTTTTGTGGCCCGGGAACTCATTTGGAGAAACGTTTGGCGAGAGGTGATCGAGGCATAAATCCACTGGACGCGGCGTGCCGCGAGCACGACATAGCGTATTCTCGGAGCAATAGTCTCATCGAGAGACACGCGGCTGACAGAGTACTCGCCGAGAAAGCGCGAAAACGCATCGTCGCGGGAGATTCCTCGCTGGGCGAGAGAGCTGCCGCCACGGTTGTCTGGGCGGCGATGAAAGCCAAGACGAAGATCGGTATGGGTATGAAGAAGAAGACGAAGAATATCAAGAAAAAACGGGTACTTCCGATAGCGAAACGCGGAGGTGTACTACCAATTCTACCGATGTTAGGTGCACTCGGATCCTTGATCGGTGGAGCTGCCGGTGTGGCAAAAGCGGTGAACGACAGCAAAGCCACGCGACGTCAACTCGAGGAGCTGCAACGTCACAACCGCGCGATGGAAGGTCGTGGACTCTATCTCGCTCCGTACAAATACGGACGGGGACTATATCTCGGCCCGTACAAGCGCGGACAAGGTGTTGTAAAGAGGAAAAAAAAAACGTCCAGGAGGCGTTAGAAATGCCCGCGGGTGCGACAACGAACGTGCAATTGGATCTACTGGCAAGACATATGCGCATACCATACTTTAGAGGCGTTTTCATGCGCGACACATTACCAACAGGCGGTGCACATCAAAACGAGAGTGGTATCGTGAATCTGGACGACGCGACAGGTCCCGGTACTCATTGGGTGGCATATGCTAAGAGGAGAGAACGCGTTATATATTTCGACAGTTTTGGCAATCTTCGACCTCCCAGAGAACTAGTGCGTTATTTCGGGAACAGTGTGATAGAGTACAATCACACACCCTATCAAACCTACGATCAGAACATCTGCGGTCAGATGTGTCTACAGTTTCTCCGAACGTGTGAATTTAAAGCCCGAAGAGCGACTGTGAGGACTCAGTGTTAGTCGAGCGGTTTTTCCATCATGTCGTTGACGCTCACGCTGAGCGGCCGGAGCAGCGTCCTCGCGGTAAACTACTCTCCAGCCATAGATTTGAGTGACGACGACTACGAGCTCGGTCTGATGGACTTTGAGACCTACCATACGATAGCGAACGTGAATGCCTCGAACAATAAATTTTACTTTGGCAATGACGACGCTGAAATTACAATTCCCGAGGGATCGTACGAACTGCAAGACATTAACGAGTTTTTGAAACGCGCATTTAAACGTAAAGTAGAAAAGAAACAAATCGACGATGACGAGGTCGGAGAGTACCCGTTAGCGCTGCGCGCTAATTACAATACGATGAGGAGCGAGATTAAATGCGACTACAGAGTGAACTTTAGTAAGCCCAACAACATAGGATCGCTGCTGGGATTCGCGTCGAATCGCGTATTGCAACCGCGAAAATGGCACACATCGGACATGCCGATCAACATTATGAATGTGAATATTATTCGCATAGAGTGCAACGTGACCGCGGGCGCGTACAGCAACAGCAAACGCGTGCACACGATACACGAATTTTCACCGAACGTGCCACCAGGATATAAGATATCGGAAAGGCCGTCGCAGATCATTTACCTGCCAGTCATCGTACGGAGCATTACGGATCTGACGATACGCGTCGCCGACCAGTACGGACGATTGCTCGACTTTCGAGGAGAGGAGATTACCGTCAGATTGCACGTGCGAAAGTGTCGACGTTATCGCGAACGTATGTGAGATGCTTGTGTTGAACGGCTCGAGGCACGCGAGAGATAAAGTCACAACAGCTCTCGATAATATCAGATCATCCGAGGGAAAGAAACTCAGCGCGTCGAACGTTGCATTTTTAAAATCTTTGGGATTCGCGGTACAAAACATCTAACGATGACGGACATTCTCAACATCGGGGACGAGCCAGTCTTCGACGATCGCATCATCAAGCTCGAGACTCACACGTACAATCCGTACGCTAATACGACGTTTGGACACAGCGACGAGATAAGAATACCCATACAGCAACAGGATCTACACGTTGCCGTACGAAAGTTTTCTATACATCGAGGGAAAACTAACGATAAAGAATGAAATTGCGGGATCTACTGTCGTACTGGCGCACAACTGCGTCGCGTTCATGTTCGATGAGATTCGATACGAACTCGACGGTGTGGAGATTGATCGCAACAGAAACGTTGGAATAACCAGCTTGCTCAAGAACTATGTAACGGTATCGTCCGATAAAAGCGTGATTCTGAGGAACGCCGGCTGGGATACGCAGAGTAGCGCGGAAGGATACTTTAATTTCTGCGTACCGCTCTACATGATACTGGGATTTTGCGAGGATTACAGACGCGTGGTTATCAACGCTCGTCACGAGTTGATTATGATTCGAGCTCGCAACGATAACAATTGCCTGGTGGGAAATTCGGCGATGAATCCTGAGATCGAATTATTCAAGATACAATGGCGAATGCCGCACGTGTTACTGAACGAGATAAATAAGCTGTCGATGCTGCGTGCCTTGGAAAGCGGACGATACATCAGCATGGCTTTTCGCTCGTGGGATCTGTACGAGTTTCCGCTACTGCAGAGCACAACGAAGCATTCGTGGGCCATCAAGACCGCTTCGCAGCTCGAGAAACCGCGATACGTTATCTTCGCTCTGCAGACAGCTCGGAAGAATGTCATGTCCGAGGATGCGAGCCGATTCGACGATTGTAAATTGAGCAACGTGAAACTCTACCTGAACTCTGAGTATTATCCGTACGACGACATGAATCTGGATTTCGATAAGAAGAAATAGGCGATTCTGTACGACATGTACGCGCGTTTCTGCAAAGGCTACTACGGATACGATTATCTCGAACCGAGTCTCACTGTCACAACATTCAAACGTTTCGGTCCGTTCGTGATTATCGACTGTTCTCGACAAAACGAGTCGGTCAAGAGCGCAACCGTGGATGTGAGATTGGAATTCGAGTGTAAGGAGAACGTACCGGCGAATACTACCGCCTATTGCCTCATCATACACGATCGCGTGGTTCAGTACAACCCATTGACCAACATTGTTCGCAAAATCACCTAAATGCGACGTTGGAGAGGGGGAGCGGTATAAAAATCTACGATATTCCGCGATCCTCCCACAGTTCGCTCCTCGACATGTCAGCGTCAACCATGTCCACGCCAACGTACGTGGATCTGAAAGGTTACGTCGTGGATCTGCGTAATGGACGCACCGTTGGCGAAATATACTTCCCAATTTTTCATCGCGGTGAAGACATAATAAATCTGAAAGGTTACGTCGTGGATCTGCATGGACGCACCATCGGCGAAATAAACTACTCAATTTTTGATCGCGGGGAAGATGTGATCGATAACTCAATCGAATCACCCGTAGATCAAAATCATGCAACGTTGGAGAGGGGAGCGGTATAAAATCTACGGCATTCCGCGATCCTCCCGCAGTCCGCTCCTCGACATGCTAGCGTTAACCATGTCCACGCCAACGTTCGTGGATCTACAAGGTTACGTCGTCGGCAGAAACTCCTTCGTCGTGAAGGAGTTTGCCGCTCTCAGAGAGGGATTTATTCTCACTCATTATATCTTTGGAAGCTCCGAGCCATGGTATTTTCTCAGCAAGGCGGATAGAAAACACGTATCCTGGTTGGAGGCGAAACATCATGGATTGCATTGGCGTGATGAGCATGGAACGTTTCCGTACTTCACGGCTAGAGACATGATTACAAAGGCGTTGCGGGATGTGACGGAGAGCGAAAACTCACCCATCGTATACGTAAAGGGACTCGAGAAACGAGAATGGCTGCGGGATTTGCTCCTGGACGATGCGAGAGACGATATCTACATCGAGAGCCTCGACGTGCACTACGAAGACGTGGAATCGCTGAAAAATATGGACGCTACACATACTTTGCGTTGTCATAAACATGTATCCAATTGTGCCATGCAAAATGTATTCAAACTATTTAATTGGTGGCATCACCATAAAAAATAAATGCATACTATTTACGCATATATCGTCATTTTTTATCCTTCCCCATTTCGAAACAATATTTACTTCATATTGACATTATTTTACGTTTCTCGACGTTTGTCAGATGTATGTTATTAACCACTTGATATATGTTAGATGTTTGTTTAATAACTACTTGATGTATGCTAGATGTATGTTAGTTGTATGTTAGACGTTTTGTTATTAACCACTTGATGTATGTTAGATGTTCGTTTAATAACCACTTGATGTATGTCGATGTATGTGAGATGTTTTGTTATTAACCACTTGATGTATGTTAGATGTTCGTTTAATAACTACTTGATGTATGTTGGATGTATGTGAGATGTTTTGGTTTTAACCACTTGATGTATGTTAGATGTATGCTAGATGTATGCTAGATGTTCTGTTATTAACCACTTGATGTATGCTAGATGTTCGTTTAATAACCACTTGATGTATGTCGATGTATGTTAGATGTATGTAAGATGTTTCTCGACGTTTCTTTCAACGTCTTTTCAGGTTTCGACACGTTTCGATAAACATTTCCCCCTCTCAAAAAAGGTGATTCATGTACGTGCGCAGTTATCCCCTCTCCTCTAATCTTAACAGGTTTCGACAAGTTTCAATAAACATTTCCCCCTCTCCTCTTAAAAAGGGTGGATCACATCAATTAGTTTCACGCGATCAGTATTGCATCGACCGCTCGTACGAAACGAACCTCTTCATCGTGAGAAAAAATGTACGCCGCTGAAGGAAGCAGTGTGAAACGTATGAATTATTACGTGCCGCTTCAGCATGAGGAAATTCCGTCGCATGAAAATAAGAAGAAAAAGTGTAACGAGTAAGTATAAAGTTTCCTATTTATATATTTTTGTATTTATTTTTATATATTTTATAAAACCTTTCTCTTTAAAAGTCGATCTTTCGACGAAAAAAGAGCGGTCAATTGGATACAGCGCATACTCAGCAGACGATATGCACTGACTGCAACGGGATACAAGTATCTTGAAATTGGAATCAACGTGGGTTCGCAGAGTTACGTGGAGATTGCCATAGGAGATCATCGTGGAAACGAACTGATATTGTCTCTCGAAACGTGGAAGGGACTCTACGAGCAACGATGGAATATTCAAAATTTACTTTGGAACAGCCGTAAAGACGCCGTTATAAACGCTGGACCGCTAACGATCCGCGCTTCCGCGATCAACGGTACTAAAATCATACGTCTCGAATCATCGAACGTATGTTTGTCGATGACTGAATCGACGTTGATGTTTATGTTTACTCTGGATCCGTGCATCGATTTAACGTTCGAATCATTATCGAACATAATCGAGACGGTTGACGCCAAATTTACACAGTTTTCGCACATCGCTTCTTCGTTAACGGATACCAACGAGATATCGAACGCGATCCGCGCCAGCGATGCTTTCGAGAAGGATCACCTCGTCGATTGCGAGCTGTTGGCTCTAATTTTTAGTATGTAAGAGAAAAGAATATGTAAGAACAAATAATAAAATAAAAGATTAAATCTAATTCATGATGTGATTATTTTCTCGCTCCGTTTCCTTTCTAATACGTTCCATTTCATCTATCGCTCGTAGTTTGTATAGTTCTACACATAATTAATAAATATAACAATTTTTTAAAATTTTATTTTAATAACACATTTACATAATACACTAAATTATATTTTTAAATTGTAACCCCCCGATGGTACAGTTTCCGATGGTGTGGTTTACAGCTGCGGCTCATTTTCTAAAAAACAGAGAATAAAATACTTAAATTTTGTTAATATTGAACATACATCTATAAATAAAAACAAATATACCTTATTACTTTGACAACATCGTCGATAATGTTGATGATGATGATGATGATGATGATGATGATGATGATGATGGATGAATTCGATGGAGTCAGAGGACGATATCCTTGACGCTCGATCGATTTTCGATGAACATAATCTTGAATTCCTTCCTTCTTTCGCTGAACGAAATCTTGAATTCTTTCTTTCGGTTGCGTAAAGAGCTTCGTTGGTACATCTCGCATTCTTTCCCATGGCCGCGACGTTGACGATGATGGCGCTGAATTCGGTGGAGTCAGAGGACGATATCCTTGACGCTCGACCGATTTTCGATGAACATAATCTTCAATTCCTTCTTTCTTTTGCTGAACAAAATCTTGAATTCTTTCTTTCGGTTGCGTAAAGAGCTTTGTTGGTACATCTCGCATTCTTTCCCATGGCCGCGACGTTGACGACGATGGCGCTGAATTCGATGGAGTCAGAGGACGATATCCTTGACGCTCGACCGATTTTCGGTGAACAAAATCCTTTATGCTGTCCATATTAACTCTCTTGCAACGAAAGAAGTTTTATCCCTCAGTCCGGATATTAAACTGACTAAAAATGTCATTGTCCGCACTTTATATTACCATAAACGTGTACTTATTGAACACACATGTTGCATGGAAATATTGTAAACACTATAACACAGATTATCAAAAAGAGACTTTCTGGAAGAATAATATGATGATCGCTAGGGGGTGGCTTCGCGGAGTCGCCCCTACTTATCAAAGGATAGCTTGCAAGTTTGTACAAGTCACCCCCTATATCATAACATTAGCAGCCAGATATCGGCGCTCAAAAGAGGTAGAATCAGAGCGGATTTTGTTTAGTCTTATCATTAATGAGACAGGTCCGTGCAGGTCTGTGCAGGTCCGTGCAGATATGTTTATAAACAATTATTCACAATAGTCAAAACATCAGCGATATCAAAATTCCTGCGGCGATATCAAACTGGAAATAATGGGGAGGGGGGTACTGCGCATGTCAGTGCAGGTCCGTGCAGGTTCGTGCAGGTTCTGATATGTTTCTAAACAATTACCCACAATAGTCAAAATATCGGCGATATCAAAAGAATTCTTCCTGGAAATTAGGGGGGTACCGAGGGGCCCTGATAGCAGCATTATGCCCATCGCGTTATATTATACCGCTGTTATCTGATATGTTTATAAACATTTATCTACGATAGTCAAAACATCGGCGATATCAAAAGGAAACCGCTGTAATCTGATACCCGCCGTTATCTAATATGTTTATAAACAAAAAGTTGTAATCTGATATGTTTATAAACAAAAAAGTTGTAATCTGATATGTTTATAAACAAAAAAAGTTGTAATCCGATATGTTTATAAACAAAAAAGTTGTAATCCGATATGTTTATAAACTAAGATAAGATAAGAGGACCACCCACGATGCGTTAGAATCGGCCTAGTATAGCTACTATCTTATCGCGTCATAGCAGCCAGGTATCGGCGCTCAAAAGAATCATGTTTCAGTGTCGCGGATTTGTTTAATCTTGTCATTAGGGGTAGAATTATGTTTCATAATCTTATCAAAAGTTTTCCTGGAAATTGGGGGTGAGGGGGTGCGACAAGGGTTGTATCGCCGATAGCGGCTAAATCATGTATCGCCGGTTTTGATAACTCTAAAGTCTTCCTGGAAATTGGGGGTGAGGGAGTGCGACAAGGGTTGTATCGCCGATAGCGGCTGGATCATGTATCGCCGGTTTGATGACGGTTTTGAGCAACCCCTTCCCGCGTGACGTCATACCCCCTCGCCCGCGGAATACCCCCCCCCCGCCCCGCTCCCCCCTCGGAGGACCTGGACCGAAACTCTCATAGTATAGCTACTTATGTTACCGTTATCTAGTCTAGATTTATTAACAATATTGAATCTAGAATTATATGTTTTTTAGAATTATATTCCTAAATTCACTACCAATGCTGCAAATCTATAGTGTGAACTATAAATTTACATCATTGGCAGTATGGAACATTTTTCAATTTTAATAAAATCATAAATTATAATAAATTATAATTATTAATTGAGCAATACGTTCAATGACTTTACGTAGACAGTGTCAAAAGATAATTTCATAAACTTGCATGAAGAAACGTGTAAATTATTAAAGTAACTTGAAAAAAATATAGCAAATATATTAAGAGAAAAATTATATAGACACTTACTTGATTTCGTTAGATAATAAATGTACAGAGGAAGAATATAACCAGGTGAAATAGAAGCAACAACCATTTTTTCCCTATCAATAATATCAATGACAATATGTTGGCACTGTCACTTTGGGACGTTTCTTTGATTCCATTTCTGAAAGGAACTCTTTAATATCTTCTTCGCGTACAACCATCTTATTCTCAGCAAACTTTTTGTAAATATATTACACAAGTCGTTCTTTCATATTGTTGTATTCTGCAAACGTACAGTCAGCTTAATAACGTTAATAAGAAGCGATATTTATTTATAACTGTAGATTCAAATACAAATATAGCATTAGATACAGAACAGATCACTGCGACATATTGTCAATTAGCGGCCTCATTTCATTGCATGTTTTGACATGTTCACGATATTCTTGTTATTTAATTTAATTCTAATTATATCGATTTTCAGAAATTACAGCAACACGGCAATGACATTGTGATTATACATCAAGTAAGGAAAACTAACAACTTAACATTACGAAGAATTAAAAATTTCAAATATCTTGTCTTGAAATATTAAATGAGACAGATAATTGATAACAAAGAGATTTAATAATGAAATTATGTCAAAACAATTGCTTCATAATCAACGAATCCTAATTTCGATCTCATGCACATTTCAATTTATAATAAGATTATTTGAAAAGTTTTAAAGGATGTGAATAAAAAAATTAGATATATTATAACACATTTCGGAAACGATAAATTATAAGTACAAATGTTACTATAATTAAAAATATCATTATACCTGTAACTGTCTGGAAGTTTCTGCAAGGGCTACTTTATATCCATCATCTCAAAGCTTCTTACATTCTGCCACTACTCTTTCCTTCAATTTAGTAGGATATAATATAACGAATATAGATTTTTTAAACCAATATGATATTCTCCGCTAGGATAACGCCAGGCACACAGCAGCTCGAATTTTATTTGAGCAGCAGCGCGTTTTGCACACGTATAACGCCTGCCTCATGGATTCCTGCAAAACAGTCGTCCAAACGAGTTAGCAGACTGAACGACAGAAAACGTAGCTATATATCCCATAAAACATTAAAATATACTTAGTATATACAATGTATGTACATTTATGTATATTGAATATTCTATGAATATACATCCTAGATGCAAGTTACATACATAGGATGTGAAATCTATGTGCAAATGTAACCAGGAAAATATCCTTAGAAGATCCACAGTACATACATATGTACATGATATATACATTCAGTGTATATACACTCTGTATATACATTCTTTGTACATACATATACATATTATGTATATACATTCTGTATATACATTCTTCTTATATATATACATACCATGTACATACCATGCACATACAATCTGTATATTTATTTTTTACACATGTATGTACATGCTATGTACATACATATACTTTTTATACGTATATGTACTGCTCCTCATTAATTCCACTTTCTTAGCAAGTTTATAGGATGATTGATATGATATTTTATATAAACTCGCTAAGGAAATGGAAATAACATACCATGTATGTACATATATATTAATTATATATATTAATATATATATATATATATATATATATATATTAATATATATAATTAATATATATATATATATATATATATATATATATATATTAAATATGAGCTATTGCTATCCTTATGCGTATATACACACAAAAATACCTTCATACATGAATTTCAAACATATATATCTGTCCATCTACACGTATAGAAAATGTGCATATTCTCTGATAAAAATTGCATAATAAAATGTGCATAAATTTATTTGTTAAGGCCTTTGTTCCTGTCCCGTCTGTATTTGCTGATATGTATGTACATTAATGAATATATATATAATGTACCATAATGTATATTCAAATTATATGTATGTAATGTATATACATTAAATGTTGTGCACTGTATATACGTATGAAATACATTAATGAATATATATATAATGTACTATAATGTATATTCAAATTATATATATGTAATGTATATACATTAAATGTTGTGCACTGTATATACGTATGAAATACATTAATGAATATACATATAATGTACCATAATATATATTCAAATTATATATATGTAATGTATATACATTAAACGTTGTGCACTGTATATACGTATGAAATACGTTAATGAATATACATATAATGTACCATTATGTATATTCAAACCAAGCATATGAAATGTACATTCATTCTACATACAGGATATTATTTTCACATAATGGAGAAAAAATGCATATACATAGAATATCTAATGTTATGTGGGATGTATATTATACATATAAATAGAAACAAACTTGGAAGCACTCATGTATGCGTCGTCTTTTGTCAAATAATTACTAAAAAATTTTATCATCATAAAATTAATCCTAAACACATCACCAAGTTTATCACAGAACCCAGTAAACATCTGATATCCTTGTATATACATGGAATATCCATAATGTGAAAAAAATATACTGTACATACTATGTACATACAAAGAATGTACACAAATGTACGTGTCCTTATGGATATACATAGGACATTGAATGGATATACATGATTTGTATATTCGACCAAGACTACTGCCAGTATATACATAGAATGTATCTCATGTACATGAAATGTATATACATTAAATGTATATACATATTATATATGCTGATGTAGATACATTTATGGATGTACATAGAATATTGTATGAATATACACAACATGTATATTCGAACGAGACTACTGCCTGTATATACATAGAATATATCTCATGTACATACATGAAATGTAAATACCCACATAACATTAGATATTCTATGTATATGCATTTTTTCTCCATTATGTGAAAATAATATCCTGTATGTAGAATGAATGTACATTTCATATGCTTGGTTTGAATATACATAATGGTACATTATATGTATATTCATTAACGTATTTCATACGTATATACAGTGCACAACGTTTAATGTATCAAGAGGCACGGTAGTGTCTCGCGCGCCAAGTTACGCGAACGGGGCGCCGAGACACGGCCGTGCCTCTTTT